>CM040243.1:283470754-283493397 GCA_022545495.1 Chrysanthemum lavandulifolium | reverse complement strand
GTTGGTTTTGAACGATTGAGAATCAACTTTTCAAACATAGCATGTCTCTCGTTCGAAGGAGGAAGGCATAGAGTTGCTCATAGTTTGTATGCTTCAATCCTTTAGTGAGTTTCACGGATGTAACAAACTTGTGCCATTCGGGATTCATGTTGTTCACAAACTTTGAGTTCATGAATATTAGGCATAGTCATTCGATGTTCCTCATGTCATTCACTAACTTATGAAATCTCACATAGTACTCATAAACACTCTCATCTGGTTTCATCTTGAAGTGCTCAAATTGGTCATAGAGTTGGGATTCTCTGTCTTCCATAGTTAATTGAACACGAGAGAAGCATCTTAACGTTATCCCAAACCGCCTTTGCATCGGTGTTATGATTGATCGACTTGTAGATGTCTTTAGGAAGACCTTGAAGAACAATGTTTGAAGCCACGATATCTCGCATCGAATCTCTTTTCTCCTCATTATCAAGCTCATTGTACATCTTAGGTCCTGTCCATTCCGTGAGACAGAGTACCATCTTCATTAGTATCAAGTATGTCTCTAGTCGTCTCAACCCGATATGGTCCTTCATCAATGGATTTGAGAATGTTGACACCATTTTCCTTTCAAGGCAATACAATCGATTCGTTGAGCCCAAGAATCGTAGTCGATTCATCAAGCATTGGTGGATTTAGTATCCGAGCCAATTGCTTGAACATCCTCGACAACAATGGAGATGACAAGAGGAACGTTGGTAGACATGTTAACAGTTATACGATTTTATAACTCTATGATTAAGCGGGAAATAGATTCTTTCACGGATTTTACTAAATCAAGAAAACCGTAAACAATCACTCAAGTCGCTAGATGATAAAGCTCTAAGTCGCTACCAGTTAATTCGCTAGACAGCCAAGTCGCTAGATATAAAGCAATTCGCTAAGTAGTAACTCGCTACAGTCCAAGTCGCTAGATAGAAAGCAAGTCGCTAAGTAGTAACTCGCTGCAGTCCAAGTCGCTAGCTAAATTTTGGCGCAATTAGCCACACAAGTCGCTAGAAACACAAGTCGCTAAAGAGCAACTCGCATCGACCAAGTCGCTAGCCAAATCGCACCGTGTGGAGATTCCACTACTTGTCCTTTAACTCGCTAGCTCTAACTCGCTAGCTTTTAACATCGTAAGTCGCTACAAAATAATGAAGCAAGTCGCTATGAAGAAATGTTATCCGTGAACTAACTCGCTACCATGAAAACCATATAAACACCACTTTTCAATCCAAAAACAACCCAACCAAGATGATTCAAGCTTACTAAATGAAAACCTAAACACTTTTGATGATTCTAAACACAAAAGTACCAACAAAATTCAAACTTTAACACAAGAAATCAATCAAATGATGCAAAAACCACTAAACTTTTCAAACTCAAAACCACCTAAAACCACTATAAATCCAAAGATGTGCAAGATATGATCTAACCATGGCTCTTGATACCAATTGTAAGATATAACTTTTCACATACACATCAAACCATAACACAAGTTGGCGATAAGATGGAATTCTAGAGAGAAAGTTAGAGGTTTAGGGAACTTAGTGAGAGAAAGTGAAAGATATTATTATGAGCTCCAACTCTCTACCTTGGAAGGTAGAGAGTATTTATAGTCTTACATAACTCGCCACACTTTGGGGCATGGATCGTGCATCTGATGGGTAAAGACCGTCCTGCCCCTCCACGGTGTTACTTAACTAAATTACTACTTAACTTAAAGAACTACGACTACGAGCTTTCTAACGATTACATATACTTGAGGTGACCGACTCTTTAATACCGGAATTTCTAATTCCTAACATGTTTTCTAAGTCGCACGAAAGGCCTGTGAGTGCGTCATCCAGTTTATCCGACCGGGATGTACGATTTTCGCCACTGTCCTTTCTAGAATTCTTTAATACCACGGTTGGAGACTTCCACCTGCCCACTTGTTTGGGGTGGTATCACGAGAGATGAGCGCGTGGGTAACACCATACTTTTGCATGACACGATCAAATTGGTCATTGCGAAATGTGTACCACGATCACGATTATAGCTCTCGGAGTTCCAAACACAGCAAAAGAGATTTCAAAAATTTTACAACTACTCGGGCATCATTTGTAGGTAAAAGCTTTGGCTTCAACCTATTTTGACAAATAGTCAATGACCCGCGAGTATGTATTTGTTACCTCGAGAAGATGGAAATGGCCCCATAAAGTCAATACCCGGATGTCGAATATCTCACAAACTTGAATGGCATTTTGTGGCATTTCATTTCTTTGAGAGATATTTCCATGACGTTGACAAGCGTCACAAGTTTTGACAAAATCGTGGGCATCCTTATAGATGGTGGGCCAATAAAACTCGGAATCAAACACCTTTTTGGCGGTGTAGTTTGGACTATGATGTCCCCGGTGGGTCAGCATGGCAAGCTTTGAGAATGTCAATAGCTTCACGTCCATAAACACACCGTCGGATGACTTGATCCGCACGATTTTGAATAAGTAGGGTCGTCCCGAGTAATGTTTAACATCCTTGAAGAATTTTTTCTTCACCGGGTTGACATCCCTTTCATAATGAAGTTACCCGCATGGTAATTTGCGAAGTCGACAAACCATGGGGTAGAAGAGTTTCAATAAAAGAAACCGCATTGAGTGTCTCGAGAGGAAATGTTTCATTTATTTCCTTTTCTCGAAAACATCTTGGTGAGGCTTTCTAATCGACGAGATGATCGTGACTAGGTTCTCGGCTCCTTTTTATCACGTATGATGATATCAAATTTGGAGGAGAGAACCCAACGGAGCAATCTCGGCTTTGCATCTTGTTTTGCAAAGAGATATTTGAGAGCCAGTGATCCGTATACACCACACATTTGGTCAAGATTAAGTATGGTCGAAACTTCTCAAATGCATACACCACGGCTAATAATTATTTTTCTGTGGTAGTGTAATGAGTTTGAGCTTGATCATAGTCTTACTTGCATAGTGGATAGGTCGAAAATGTTAGCTCCACGTTGCCCTAGGATCGCAGACCGATAGCAAAATCACTTGCATCGCACATGAGCTCAAAAGGCAAGTCCTACCGAGCAACGAGAATGGGTGCTTGAAGCTTTTTCTTCAATGTTTCAAAAGCTTCAATGCACTCGGGTGAAAAGATAAAAGAGCATCTTTTCAAGAAGATGGGTCATGGTCGGCGATTTTAGAAAATCTTGTATGAATCTACGATAGAAACCGGCATGACCTAAAAACTCCTAATACCTTTGATTTGTAGTAGGATGAAGCGATTTAGCAATAACATCAACTTTTTCTCTATCTACCTCAATCCCATTTTTGAAATCTTATGGCCAAGGACTATGCCTTCTTTGACCATAAAGTGGTTCTTCTCCCAATTTAGACAAAGATTGGTGTCTTCACACCGTTTAAGCATTTTATCTAAATGGAGAGACATGTTTGAAATGAATCCCAATGACCGAGAAGTCATCCATAAACACCTCCATTGTTTCCCGACCATGTCGTGGAAAATGGCCATCATACATCGTTGGAACATGCCAGAGCATTACATAAGCCAAAAGGCATACGTGCAGTAGGCAAAAGTTTCGTATGGGCGGTGAATGTAGTTTTATCTTGATCCTTGGATCAATGGGGATCAAAGTACCGAGAAACCATCAAGGAAACAATAGTATTCGTTCCCTGCTAATCTCTCAAGCATTTGGTCCATAAAGGGTAGAGGAAAATGGTCTTTACGAGTGGCGTCATTCAACTTACGATAGTCAATACACACACGCCATCCGTAACCAGCCGAGTTGGAATTAACTCGTTATCTTCATTGTGATAACAAGATTATGCCACCCTTTTAGGAACACGATGAATTGGGCTAACCAAGGACTATCTCGAGATCGGGTAAATCAATCCCGCATCAAGAAGTTTGATAACCTCTGTTTGATAACATCATGGATTTTGGATTTACTCTTCTCGATGTTGAACTGCTGGTTTGAAGTCATCCTCCATCAAGATTTTGTGAGTACAAAATTGAGGTTGATACCCTTAATGTCGGAGAGTTTCCAAGCAATTGCTTGCTTGTGTGACTTCAAGATTTTATGAGAGCAGCTTTTTCATCTTTACTCGAATCTCGAGCAATAATGACCGGTAATTTATCATCACCTTCAAGAAATGCATACTCGAGATGAGGTGGTAAGTCCTTAAGCTCAACCTCGTGAAATTCTTGATTTCTCAACCGACTTGACTTCCTTGTTATGAAGCTCTACGGGAGGGAGTGAGAAGAAATTTCATGATTTAACAATTTCTCAAGAAGAATATCTCCTCAGATTAATCTCATTTTGATTAATCTCATCGAGAATTGAATCACTAGTGAGGGGTCGATGATGGATCATCATTAACAATTTCTCAATGAGAAGTATATCCCCTCAATGTCAATTGGAGCGTGATCAATTTCCATGGAGCAGAATCACTAGCCAAGTATGCTTCAATCTCTTCCAAGATGAAGTTGCTTCCTCAAGCGGATTGAGAAGGAGTATAATTGGCTATGATAGGTTGAGAAGATGTAGTGATCCCCTCACGAATTATGAGAATAACCAAGAACTCTTGAGTACTCTTCGAAGCAACATCAATGATATCTATTCGGTTAACCGACTCGTAATCATAATTTCATGAGTACCTCGAAGTTTGATCAAGGTTAAAAGTAGCGACTTCATTACCAACACGTAATGTGATTTCTTGCTCAAATACATCAATGAGAGCACGGCCGTTCTCGAATCCTCGACCAACAATGAGAGGAACCCGATGATCGCATCAAAATCAACAACCACGAAGTCGGTGGAAAATGGAACTTTCCTACTTTACAAATACGTCCCCGGAAATGCCAAGAGGACGGGATATTGTATGATCTGCAAGCTCGAGAGTCATGCATGTAGGAGTAAGTTACGAAGAGAAAGTTTCTTCCAAATCGAATAAGGCATCGAGGTTGATGCTTGCACCAAGATCGCTAAGGCAAAGCATTCAACCATTCACGGAAATACACAAGGTAAGAGAAATTTTCCAGATCTCCAAGCTTTTCGAAGCTTTTTGGATAACCGCAGAGCGAGTTCTCGTTAAGAGGAGTTTTAGCCATTTCAAACAACTTTTCCTTGTTGCTTAACATGTGTTTGCGAGTTGATGCAAACTTGGGCATCAAAGATGATAGCATCCGCAAAACTTATGTCAAAGTGTAGTTCTTGGAAAATTTGAAAAATTTGTCCATTTGATGACCGGCTTTTCGCTGGAGCTTTGCTCATTCAAACGTGATGGGTAAGGAATAGAAGTTTTGGATTTGGTATTTTCAACGGAGCTACTGGAGGTTCAAAAAACAACTCTCGGATTAGACTTGGGTTTATCGGCGGAAAACTTGAGGATGGACATCATTGGTTCCTCCGTTATTTCTCCCAGTGCCGAGGAACAGGAAGTTCTTATCCTTTGTAGTCTCGGGTTCACTTTCCACTACCTTCGGGAGAGAAGAAGAAGAGTAGTAGGAATAGCGGGTCCATTGTATGAAACACCACTTTGGTTGTGATCGCTTAGCATCTCCCTGGGGTTAGCGATCGTGTTGCTCGGAAGTTTTCCCGAGCCCGAGGGTTGATCATTTAAAGACTTCTTGAGATCACCATCCGACTAACCAACAACTTTGTTCATTTCATCTTGGGATTTCATGAACTCGCTTCAATAACTCATCGATGATGGTACTGGAGGATGTGGAGGGAAATTCGAGGTCGGATGTTTTGATTATGACCTTGTTGTTGAAAATTCCTTGATTAGGATTCACATTTCCTTGAAATTGATTCCCCGATTGAAATTGTTTTGATTAAGGTTTCCTTGATGTTGGAAACCTTGATTAGGTCCAGATAGAAATTACCTTGGTTTTGATAACCTTGGTTCATTCTAGGTTGATTCGATTCCGGTTAGGATTACGGTTAAAACCGGTGGTGCCGATAAGTGTTAGCACGGTAACTTGGTTCATTTTGAGGACGTTATTGATTACCTCCTTGATGTGAAGTACCGACTATAGCATTAGCTTCAAACGGACTACCATCGCTGGTCACACAGATTGTAGTATGCATGAGGACCACCACAAGTAACACAAACTTCAACTTTCTTCACTTCACCATGTGATGGTGTCGAGTGAAAGTGACTTTCTTTGGTTTGCAAGAACCAAAGCTCGAACAATATCCGTGAGTTTGTCAATCTTAGCATCGGTGCTAGATGTACTCACGGGAGATGAAGTAGAAGGTCCAAGATTAGATCGAGTCTAATATGTCTTTGTCGGAAAGGACGGACACGGGACTTGTTTTCAATGATTTGTAAGGCTTCTTTTGTGGTCTTGCTCAGAAATTACCTCCCGCGGAGGCATTCAAAGAGTCTTGGTCCGACTTGTCTCGCACCATTATAGAAAGTATCCATTTGCATTAACTCGGTAAAACCATGATGTGGACACTTATGGAGTAATTCTTTGTAACGATCCCATGCCTCCCGAATGATTCATCAAATCTCCGAGAAAATTTCATTATCTCATTCTTAAGACTTGTAGTTCGGGATGGAGGATAGAATTAGTTAATGAACTTGGTGACTAAATCTTCCCATGTCTCAATAGAGCGAGGGGTTGTTTTCGCCAATTCCGGCTTGTCCTCTGAGAAAATGGGAATGAGAAGAAGCTTGATAGCTTCATGTGGGACATTCTTGTACTTGATGGTAGATGCAATCTTGTTAAACCATCGTATGTGTGTATGAGGATCATCCCGCCAAAACCATAGAATTGGCTTTGGGTTACCAGTTAAGCAACCCGGTTTTGAGCTCAAAAGTATCGACCACGATGGTTCGGGACAATAATGGCATCTCCGTAACCCTCGATGGGTGCTTAGAGAAGCTCATTCATCGGTTTGTCTTCGCCATTTCGACGGTGGTGGTGGTAGACGTTCCTCACCACGGTGAAGGAGCGAACGCGTCCTCGCTCTCACGAGGAATGTTTGCAAGCTCGAAAGTGGACTTGTAGAACCGGAAGAACGAGCGCATGCACTAAGTATAAAAATCAATTTTCAAAACAAATGCGAGGCAAAACGACAAGTGAACTTAACCAATAATCACAAATGAAATGGCTTTTTGAAAAAGGTACACCAAATCACAAGGACACAAAGGCAAGTTTTAAATCTGTTGTTCTAGAACTTATTATGGTCACACCCCCAGTTAGTAGGTGTACTGCCTTGATTTGCGGTGGTTGATTTTTATGTATAAATTAAGTACCACTGAAAAGACGTAGGTATTGATTTGTGCAAAGGGTTTAAAACTTTTGGACAATATTTTTGGTATCGTCTCGTTTAACCAAATCGTATTTCTTTAAGAATCACCTTAAAAGAAACACAAGCTAGAAAACGTTACGATTGTTTTGTTGTTTTATATTGTTTTTGGAGTTGTTAACACTTTAGGAAAAGTGCTAATGAACTTTTTGATTTATATTTAACTTTACAAAAACATTTTACAAACGATGGTATATGCAAGTATGGGTATGAAAACGCTTAGAACACGCTTCTGACCTCCCGTGTGGCGTAAAATTTGATTGGTTCCGAACCGTCAAGTTATCTCACACAAGCTAGCCACTTGTGAATGGCTAACCGTAAGAAACTTAAACATTTCAAAGCAAGTCAATTTAGATCGAGGAATATAGGGATTCACAGGTCGTTAAGTCCCACGGAGGATGAATTGGTGTTTAACACAGACGGATGTTGAATAATCACTAAGGATAGTGATCGAGTAAGGATTTTGAGTTTATTTATACCTAAAGAAAAGATTAATAAATTACAATGACTTAAATGCAAATTAAAGAAAATTAAAAGTTAAAATATATTAAATAAACGCTATCACTATTTTTACAATGATGTTTTGTGATTTTATAAAACAAAATAACTTAAATAAACTATTTTAACTAAAGCGTAAACTTAAATTATCTAAAAACGTGACTTAAAATAAAAACGTCGTTATTTATAAAAATTATGCAGTGCATAAGCAAAAGCGTAAAATTTGTGAAATAAAAGTCCTACAAGTGTAAAAACAATTTTATTACGTACTATATGATAAAATAAAATTTTAGAAAAAGATTTGTATTTTTAGACTTTTATATTTTTTATTATGAATTAAATAAGATTTTACACTAATTAAATGTTTAAAAATACTAAAACTATTGAGAAAAATCCGAAACTTTTTTATAAAATACTTTATACTAATACAATTATATGAAAAATACAAAAGTTGAAAAAACTATTTCAAATAAGCTAGAAATAAGCTAATAAGCTCGTATAAGCTTATTGTGGAAACAAGGCTTATATATTAAATAATGCAAATGAAAACTGAAAAAGACCCAAGGGCAGTTGGTAGAGTGTGTGTGTGGTGAGCTGGGTGGCCAGGGTTCGAATCCCAGCACTGCCTTTTTGCTAACTTTTTATTTTTGGACTTTTTCTTTTAAAAACTTATTAAGCTAACTGAAATAAGCACTTTTTGTAACTAAGACTTTTTATGAAAACTTCTAATAAGCTCAGTATTGAGCTTATTATCTTAACAGTGAGCAAAAATGAAAATAAGCACAAGATATTAAGTCAAGATGGCTATAAGCTAGTAAATAAGCTAAGAGCTAACTGAAAATAAGCTAGATGACTTACAATAAGCTAGAATTACAACTTAACAAGCACAAAAACTTGAAAATAAGCACTGATTAAGCAAAAATAAGCATTAGCTAACTAATTTGCACAGGACACTGTTTTGAATTACTAGGCACTTTGTAGCTTAATTTTAAGTACTTAAATAAGCTATAAAATGAAAACAAATACCGGAATAAACAAGTTGACCAGTTAAGCTTTCCAAAAAGCTAAATCACACAGATTGGATTACAATAAAGAGCTTGTGAGAAGCTATTGAAAAAGCTAGAAAATCACTGAGTATGACTCAGTGATTGCTGAGTAAATTGGGACAAACTCATAAGCACTTGCAGGCTTAGCAAATAAGCTGCAAATTGAAATATTAAGCTTGAACCCTTAAGATGGCTTGGTTAGCTTTCCAAAGAACTAAAAATCACAAGCTAAAGTTAACTAGAGAGCTTATGACAGGCTTGTGATTTTGACCATAAAACTGTGCACAGGACACATTTTGACTTTGAAATAAACTAGTAGGTTGACTTTAATGAACTTTAAATCAAAACTAATGACTGATTATGATATATTAAGATATAATAAGGTTAGATTAAGCTATGCTAACAACTTTTAAGCTACTATGATGATTTTAAGATTCTAATTCCTAACAGTTAACTAGGTAAGTGATGTTAAAAGGTATTTTGACTTTTAATGATCAAAATCTTGGTTTTCTTGTTTTTGAGTTATTATGGACCAATGAGACACAACACAACAATGAACAATAACACAAACACTCTATAACACGTTAAACAAGCTTATCCAAAGCAGTCCTTATTGAGGCTGTTTTGATGTTTCAAGACAAAACATGATTTGGACCATGCAACTGAATCACAACCTTGTATTATCATGTAATAAGACTGCACAAGCATGAAACAACAGTACTACCAACATAAAACTCAAGTATGGTGCTTATACTATTTTAACTGTTTTACTAAGATTTTTATTAACTTCCAATTAAAAAGAACAAGTGACTGGTTTTATTGCTTAACTATACTAAAATATAACTAATAAACATGAACATAAAGAAATTTAAGCTAATGAGCAATCAAAACAGTGAAATGCCAAAATGTATTAAAAGGCTTACAAATTGGATTTGGCTGAAAACCAAGAACAAGGACCAAATATCACCCCTATTAGCTTACCACTAAGCTTCTACACCCAAGGCAATCCATAATTTACCTTGCTCCTTGCATCTTTCTTCATTTCTTGTGATTTTTTATTTTTATCTAATTTATGTGTATTTTTGGTGATTTTTCTGTTTTTGATACTAGACTGTTTTTTAAGGTTTCTAAAAGCTTGAATAAGCTTTCTAGGGAGCTTATGAGTCCATAATAACAACTGCTAATAACATTCGAGCTTATTGAATTTTTGAACAAGAGTAAATTTTTGCATAAACAGAAATAGAACTTGATACTGAAATTAATGGTTACAAAAGTTTTATTGTACAATGAAAACTTGAAATACAAAGCTTTAAGGCTAAAACATACACTGAAATTTGAAAGTAAGCTAAAACGACATTAGAAACTAAAATTACACTAGATAGATTACAACATTGCTTCCCACTTGTATTTATTGATCTCATTTGACCTTGTCGACATCTCTGAACAAATCCCACCTCAATCCAGCCATTGATTTAATCCAGATCATCAAATTTGCCAAATGGCAATTTTGGCGCCAAATTGTCTTTGAGCAGGTTTTACTAATTAATGGGTCTTGGATGGATGTGGAGGTGTTAAGGGTTGGTATCTGTTGGGAAGACGGTGAGAGTGTTGAAAAAGAGGTAAAACCATCACCGGGTTTGGGTTTCGGTAGGGAAGAAGGGATGAGCGATTGGAAGCTGTATTGGCGCCTTTGACTTATTTTGACCAAGTATTAATATAGGGGGGGGGGTCCAAAATGGGGGGTCACAGGCATTGGCTGGGGGTTCTTTTGGGTTTTGGCAGGGTTCTAAATACAAAAAGGGGTCTAATTGGCTTATTTAATTACAAGGACCATTTGTGTAAATCTGCCAAAGTTAAAGGACTGATCTTGACAAGTTTCCAAAGCTCTCACAAGGACCATTCCTGCCATATGTGAATAGTACAAGGACCAATGATGATTATTTTCCATTTTTAAATGTCCAAGGACCATTTTTTGTCATTTCTAAAAGTTGATGGACTAAAGTTGTAATTTTGCAATTTTTGATTTCAAGGACTTGTTTTGACAACTTTATGAATCCCATGGACCTTAAATGACATTTTCTTTATTTTGATATACCAGGGGACTATTTTTGACAACTTTTTAAACTGGGGACTAAAGCGCCAATTATGCAAACTTGATACGCTTTTTCACAGTTTTGATATTTTGCATTTAAAACACATAAAACACTTATTTATGATATTTTCATCATTTTGATGTATTTACGAGTGTTTTCGGATGTTTTGGCATTATAAACACTACAAAAATGATGAGTATTTAGACACTCATCGGTGAAATTTGAAACAAGGTTCGGAACCGAACCGAACCGTGAAACCGAACCGACCCGAGAACCGATTTTACCAAAACATGAGCAAAACCGAACCGAATCGGTTCGGTTCGATTCGGTTTTGTGTCGATTCGGTCGATTCGCCCGGTTTACATGCTTTATGTGCGTGTTTGGTCGGTTTTGGGTCGGTTGAACCAACCGAATCGAAACCGAAAACCGACATCCGATAGGCATAGAACAAAACCGAACCGAAAATGGTCGGTCCGGTTGATTCGGTCCGTTCGGCTCGGTTTTCCGGTTCGGCTTCGGTTCGATCGGTTTTGCTTTCAAATCCCTACTCATCGATGTGCAATACACCCCTCACATATTGGGAGTCGATCACTCCTTTGGATACTTGAGGTCTCCCTCTTATTGGATTGGTATTCGAAGTCACCCCTCCGGATACATTCGCTACTATTGATATTGGACTGCTATTGATTTATTGTATTGCATTGATTGTTGGCTTGTGGTGGATAACTGACCCCTTTCATTGCTTCCTTTACCCTACTCTATATTGTTTCATTCCATTTCTTATCGTATATTTTTTTCTTGACTTCAGCTCCTCATTATTGCTATTGTATTGTTATATCTGTTCACTGGGCTTTTAAGCTCATCCACATTTCTTTTCCTGCGGCAGGTTATTAAGCTAGGAGCTGGGGCTTTTCTTGGGAGTGAGAGTAGGATGCTATTGTGGATTTGCCTTAGTCATCTTAGACTTTGATTACTATTGTTATCTGTTTTGGAGATTAGACATTTTATCGTTTCATTTCTGTTGGACCCTTTGGAACTTTTGTACTGTTCAAGTCGTGTTGACTTGTTACCTTTTTATATTTTTTATAAGACTTCCGCTTGCATGGTTTATATGTATTGTTCTGAATTGGCACCATAAATGTGATACTTTTACCCTTATCGGGTTGGGGTGTTACAATTATGGTATCAGAGACCAGGTTTACGACTTGTAGTCAGGACCTGTGACATATGGACCCTAAGCGTTAAACCGTAGAGCTTAAGATTTGATTGGTGAGTTTTGGTAGATTCTAGGTTCATTATCATCATTTCCGTTCATGATCTTCATCTTATTTCCTAACCTTTGCTAATCGTTTAATGAACTCTTCAGATGGTCCAAACTCGAAGGAATGGCGACGACAACGGGGATGGTCATCCTAACTTCGAAGCTTTGATTGCACGCGCTCTGGCCACTGCTATGCCCGAGATCGTTGCTACCATCACTAATAACGTCCGAAATGGCGCTAGCTCCTCCGGTGGGGGTAATGAAGGTGGGGGTGCCAACCCACCTACACCCATTCATGTTTGGATCGAACGCTTCAACAAACTTAAGCCAATCCTTTTTCGCTCGGCAGTTTCACCTAATGATGCAGAGGACTGGATCACACAAATGGAGAAGCTATTCATTGTGCTGGGTTGTGGTGACGAGGTGAAAACCATACTAGCAACCTTCAAACTCGAGGGTGATGCCCTAAACTGGTGGAAGGCCTATCTCTTGTCCAAAGAAGAGAACTTTCTAGATACTTGTGCTTGGAATACTTTTAGGGATATCTTCTACAAACAGTATTTTCCTGAATCAGAACAGCAACGATATGAAAGGGAGTACAATGCCATACGTCAGCTGGATAGGGAAACTTCTCATGAGTACATGCAACGATTTATGAGGTTGGTTGGGTTCGTAGGTGATATTGCTGGAGATGCACGTCGTCAGGCTCGGAAGTTCAAATGGGGGTTGAAGAAGTGGGTGTTGGACAGGGTGATTAATACCGAGTACGCTGAGGTAGCTGCAGTTGCGGATGCTGCCCGCAACATTGAGTTGCTACATGAGGACCAGGGCTTTAACAAGAGGAACATGGACGGTGATCGTATTCATCCTCGGGTCGACAAGACCATACTCGGAGTCGTGGGGTCGATATGACCGAGGATGGATTTCGAGTCGTCAGGACCACAATTCGATCGGAGGGTCGTCTAGACCGAGCATTGTGGAGTTAGAGGTCGACACGACCGTAGCTATGACTCGAGGCGCAGGCAATCATGGAGATTTGGTAGATCGGGTGGCGATCGTCGGGGTCAGTGGCGACTTTCGAGACAAAGATCGGGATCGGTCGTCTCGCAGACTTATCATGATCGTTGGTGCGACATCTTCTTCAGGAGGACTTCGAGGTGCTACCTCCTCCTCCAAAGTGTGCTACATGTGGTAATGCACACCCGGTGTCTGTCGTAAGCTTACTGGAGGTTGTTATCATTGTGGGGAGACAGATCATAAGGTGAAGAACCGCCCAAGCTTGGCATCGGTTGCTCCATCAAACTATCTCAAACCACCTCCCACCACTGGACGAGTGTATTCATTCACTCGAGATCAGGCAGACAAGGCGTCAGGTACTATTACTGGCACTATTTATTTTGGAGATTCCACTGCTTTTGTTTTGTTTGATACTGGCGCGACACATTCTATCGTATCGGTAAACTTTGCTAAGAAGCTTAAATTATCTCCAACACCACTAATGAATCATTTATCTATATCAACCCCTATGAAAAATCATGTACTTATTGACCATGAATATGTGAACTGTCCCCTATGTTTCGATGATGGTATTCGTTCGGCTAATCTTCTCCCTACGGATATGTTTGATTTCGATATTATTACGGGTATGGATTGGTTGGCCTTGCATAGGGGCTACTATTATTCGTTATGCTCGAAATGTTATCTTTGGTAATATTCACCACCCCGACTTTGTTTATCATGGTGCTCAACCACTCAAGTCGGTTAAGATCATCTCGGCTATGAAAGCCTGCACTCTCATTTCTCATGGTTGCCTTGGTTTTCGGCATCCATCAAAGATACTTCTTTGGAAGTTCCGACTATTGAAAGTCTTTCTTTTTGCGTGAATACTCGATGTTTTCTAATGAACTTCACGGCATTCCTCCCGCTAGGGAAGTTGAATTTGGCATTGATTTGATTCACAGTGCCGAACCTATATCTAAAGCTCCTTACCTTATGGCACCAATTGAATTGAAAGAATTGAAGGAGCAGTTGCAAGAACTATTGGAGAACGGATTTATTAGGCCTAGTGTTTCACCTTGGGGCGCCGGTGTTATTGTCAAGAAGGATGGGAGTATGAGGTTGTGTATTGATTCTGTGAGTGAACTGTATCACTATCCGTAACGTTATCCTCTTCCGCGCGATCGATGACTTGTTTGATCGGTTGCAAGGTGCAAAAATTTTCTCTAAGATTGATCCGAGGTCGGTTATCATCAATTACGTGTGAAGGAGCAAGATGTTCCTAAGACCGCGTTCCGTACTGTTATGGTCATTATGAGTTCTGGTTATGCCTTTTGGTTTGACAAATGCGCCTGCCGTTTTCATGGATCTTATGAATCGTGTTTTCCACGAGTACCTCGATAAATTTGTAATCATCTTCATCGATGACATCCTTGTGTATTCTAAGAGTGAGGCTGAGCATGAGCAAGACCTTCGTGTTGTGTTGGAATTCTTCGACGCAGAAGTTGTATGCAAAATTTTCTAAGTGTGAATTCTGGCTGAGCCAAGTTGCTTTCCTTGGTCACGTGGTGTCTGCGATGGTATCAAGATGGACACATCTAAAGTAGAGCTATCACAAAATGGCCGAGACCTACTCTTGTGATGTAGAGATTAGGAGTTTTACGGGGCTTCTTTGGTTATTACCGTCGTTTTGTTGAGGGTTTCTCTCGATTAGCGTTACCTTTGACGCAATTGATGAGGAAAGGAGAAAAGTTTGAATGGACGAATGAGCGTGAACAGAGTTTTGAGGAGTTGAAACGGAGATTGGTTACTGCGCCTATTTTGACACTTCCATTGGGTTTCGGAGGTTTTCAGATTTATAGCTACGCGTCAAAGAAAGGTTTGGGTTGTGTATTGATGCAGCATGGTAAGGTGATTGCCTATGCTTCGAGGCAATTGAAATCGTATGAGGAGAATTACCCAACGCATGATTTGGAGTTGGCTGCGGTGGTTTTTGCCTTAAAGATTTGGAGGCATTACTTGTATGGTGAATCGTGTGATATCTTTACTGACCACAAAAGTTTAAAGTATATATTCACACAAAAGGAGCTCAATATGAGGCAACGGAGATGGTTAGAACTTCTTAAGGATTATAACACGAACATCCAGTATCATCCGGGTAAGGCTAATGTAGTTCTTGATCTATTTGAGCCGAAAGTCGGGTATGATTTCTAGTTTGGAGATTGAACCCAAGGTTCTTCACGATCTTGAGCTTATGGATGTGGAATTTTGTTTCCGGGGTTATGATGGTTATTGGGCTAGTTTGAAGGTAGAGTCCAACCTTATGTTACAGATTAAGGAAGCTCAGAAGGATGATGGTGAGCTTTGGTCTGTGGTTCAGAATATCGAGGCGGGTAAGCAGATTGAGTTCAGTGTTGATGGTTTCGGTGTCGTATGGTATGAGGGTCGGCTTTATGTTCCTAATGATCCTGCCTTGCGTGAAGCTGTTTTGTCTGAGGCTCATAGTTCCCCTTTCACTATCCATCCTGGTTCTACCAAGATGTATCGGGATCTTAAGCAGCATTTATGGTGGAATGGTATTAAACAAGATGTGGCTTCGTTTGTGGCTAGGTGTATGACTGTCGATGAGTTAAGATTGAGCATCGAGGGCTAGTGGTTTGTTGCGGCCGTTAGATATTCCTACATGGAAGTGGGAAGAGATCTCCATGGATTTTGTCACGGGTTTGCCTCCTACTCGGAAAAGACATGATGCGATTTGGGTAGTTGTTGATCGACTAACCAAATCCGCTCATTCTTACCTATCCAGGAAAGATTATAGTGTTAGTAGATTGGCGAAGATTTTTCAGAAGAAATTATTAGATTGCATGGTACTCCTACGCTATTGTTTCCGATAGATATCCCGCTTCACGTCGGTTTGGAAGAGTCTGCAAAGCTTGGGGCACGCGTCTTAAGTTCATACCGCTTTTCACCCTCAAACCGATGGTCGACGGAGAGGACCATTCAGACTCTTGAGGACATGTTGAGGGCTTGTGCATTGGAATGGACTGGGAGTGGATGAGTATACGTGCTTGGTGGGTTTGCCTACAACAATAGTTGGCACGCTAGCAAGGGAGGAGCACCGTATGAGTTGTTATATGGGAGGAAATGTAGAGCACCTATTTGCTGGGATGAGGTTGGTGAACATTTGATTGAAGGTCCAGAACTCATCGAGATTACTAATGAGAAGGTGGCGATTGCTAGGGAAAGATTGAAGGAGGCTCGTTCACGGCAAAAGAGTTATGCTGATAAGCATAGGCGCGACTTGGAGTTTAGTGTTGGTGATCGTGTTTTTCTGAAAGTCTCACCATTTCGTGGTGTTAAGCGTTTTGGAATCAAGGGCAAGCTCAGTCCTCGATTCATCGGACCTTTCGAGATTCTGGATCGTGTTGGGGAGGTTTCCTACCGTTTAGCTCTACCTCCTCAGTTATCTCACGTTCATTATGTGTTCCATGTATCTCTGCTGCGGGGATACAACTATCATCCGTTACACGTGGTTTCCTATCCTTTGGATCAGATTCAGCCGGATATGTCCTTACCGGAAGAACCCAAAGCTATTTTAGATCGACGAGATCGAGTCATGAGAAACAAAGTAATTCCGTTTGTTAAGATTCTTTGGAAGAATCACCCAGAGCGTGAAGCTACCTGGGAGACCGAGGAATCTATGCGAGCTAGTTATCCACATTTCTTTTCATCATCTGGTATGTCTTCGTTTATTGCTTCGTTTCATCTCAATTTTCGAGGACGAAAATTTTCTTTTTAGAGGGGAAGAGTTGTAAAACCCTAAAATCTCAAACGCGTTAAATGACACTTTTGCCCTCAAACTTAATAATTATGTAAACTCGGGAAACACGTCAACATCATTTAACAATTTATCTTATAAATAATATACATAAATAATGAAAGTATTTAACTTATGATATTGAATAAATGTACACAAATAAATAAACTCTAAGTAACAAATAAACATTACAATGTGTACACAAATTCACCTAGACTAGATAGAGGACTACATTCATAATAGAATGGTTAAGTTGGAAAGTCAAATTCTTGGTCTTATCCCCCCTTGATGGCCGGCCTATTAGCCTCTCCCATGATTATCCAAATCAATTTTATTAACTCTCATTTACACATTACCATTTCATTTCAAAAACACACCAAGAAAACCCTAAGTCTCTCCTTCTCTCTATAGTGGCGGCTCCATTGTATTTCATCATTTCCATCCGAAAATCAAACAAAGAAATGTGTTCCTAGGAGGCTTGTGATCGTGTGTGGTTGATTGGTGGGCATTGTGATCGTGTTTGGTTCGAATTAAAGCTTGGACGTGGGTGGTTGTTTTAGGTCGTGGGGTTTGATAGCCAAGGGAGGCTTGGTTTTGATTGTGGTGGTTTAATTCTTATTTCCTTGTCACGTACACGCTACTAGGGTAACGTATCATCATCTCTAGTCTCTTCCTCTTTGTTTTCTTGATCATGTCGTGGCTATGGAGTCTTTTCTAGGGCTTGTCATATAAAAATGAAACACATCAAATGATGAATATGTTTGTCACATGAAATAATAAAATGGATTACATAAAATCATGATTCTAAACCTATATGATTCGAATGATATGTGACATGTTAATCTTTATACAAAACTGATTTTGAGTCTTTCATTTAGTCGACATATATGGGACATATTAAAGGGATTAAATGAGCTTATGAAATTATGTGATTACGTATGTGATAATTGAATCGATAATCGAATAATTTCTGAGTGTGTTTTGATTATAATATGGGCGTATAAAATGGTTTTGATGAAGGATGTCACGACCCAATTGGGTATTGCTTAATGTGTTGTGAAATCATATGATAATCAAGTCTAAATGTGTTAAAACCTATAAGTTAATCATAATCTAAAACTAGGGTTTTGTATTACATGATTTAATAAAGTTAAGGGGTTGTTTTATAAATTATGAAACTTGATGGATTAACTTGTTAATATACTAACTAAATGGATTAAATGAGTAAAATGAGTAAACTTACTATATTTACACGTTTAATCCTATACTTTGCAATATTGACATTTTAAACCCTAACCTTTTGTAACTTGTCATAAATGATCCTAAAATCATAATAATACTCATTTTCATTAACTAACTTGAGATAAGTAACTAAAGTTACTAATTATGGAAACCTGCTATTTATAAAAAGTTACTAATTATGGAAACCTGCTATTTCTGGAAAGTTACTAAAAATAGAAACCTGCCTAAAATAGAAAATTGCCTAAAATAGAAAGTACTTAAAATGGAAAGATTACTAAAAGTGGAAACCTGCTAAAATAAATCCGTCTTAAACGAGTGATCCGATTCTTATAGAACGTTATCTAATTAAGTATAGGTTCAAGCGTGCGATTGATCTCCTTTCTTGACTTTACTTTCATTGTTGATTGCTTGAATAAGTACAGATATTCGACCTTCTCATCAGGTTTCTCATGAACTCTTTGCTCTCCATTGCTATTGCTATTGCTATTGACCTTTGATAATTGATCCCTTTAATATTGATTCTTTTTATATTGGTTTCCCATGCTATTGATCCTCTACTATTAAACCATTGCTATTGAACCCTTGTTATTGAACCTTTGATATTGGACCTCTAATAATTGAACCATTGATATTGGACTATTGATATTGAATTTTGAACTATTTATATTGAACCTTTGATATTGATTGACCTCCACATTGTATACTTGTACCTATTGTATTGATCTGTCAGTTGATACCCGAGCCATTAACTAGGCATGGGGGTTCCATGTCCGTGTCATTGATGCACCAATGGCATGACTCCAGTGTGTACGAGTGATGTTACACACCGTCCCTATTATTGTATTGATTATTGCGCACTTCAGATATAGATTGTATTGGCCACTATTGTATTGCAGGGGGCGTATGGATGCATCCTAGATTTGTATTGTATTGATTGATTGTTTTGATATTGTATTGGTGATGTGGTGCGTGTGTGAAATACACCCCCTCACATATTGGGAGCTGATCACTCCACTAGATACTTGAGGTCTCCCCTCTTATTGGATTGGTATTAGAGGTCACCTCAGGATACATTGGCTACTATTGATATTGACTGCTATTGATTGATTGTATTGCATTGATTGTTGGCTTGTGGTGGATAATCGACCCTTCGTTGTTTCCTTAACCTACTCTATATTGTTTCATTCCATTTCTTATCGTATATTTTTTCTTGACTTGACTCCTCATTATTGCTATTGTATTGTTATATCATTCCTTTGGGCTTTTAAGCTCGGTAGCATTTCTTTTCTCATGCGGTTATTAAGCTAGGAGTGGGGCTTTTCTTGGGAGTGAGTAGGATGCTATTGTGGATTTGCCTTAGTCATCTTAGACTTTGATTACTATTGTTATCTGTTTTGGAGATTAGACATTTTATCGTTTCATTTCTGTTGGACCCTTTGGAAATTTTGTACTGTTCAAGTCGTGTTTACTTGTTACCTTTTTATATTTTTTATAAGACTTCCGCTTGCATGGTTTATATGTATTGTTCTGAATTGGCACCATAAATGTGATACTTTTACCCTTATCGGGTTGGGGTGTTACAATTATGGTATCAGAGACCAGGTTTACGACTTGTAGTCAGGTGCATGTCACCAGTTCCTAATCTATAAAAAATCCAACCTTTTTTCAATTTAATCCGTAGGTCATCAATTTATTCAAATTCTTCAAGTTCCTAACTCAATGATAACAAAACAAACACATTCATTCACCATTAAATCACAATCTAGCAAACACCGCCATCCTATAAATCTTTTCATTCTTATAAAGAAAAACAATAAAATAATTCAATGAAAATTCCTTATTAGAATAAAAACCTAATTTTAAAAATTAAGAAGGGGTCATAATAACACCAAAACCAATTGGGTTATAAAAGAACCAAATTTTCAAAATTAACGATGGGGTCATAAAATTTTTTTTGGTGGGTGACATATGCAACACATAACCTCTATAAAAAACACAAATCTTAAACTCCCTAACTTCTATCAAGATTCCGACCGTTGTTGCCTTATTCATGGCTTTGCCCTCCGGTGGACTTTGCTTCAGTATGTCCTACAATTGCTTCATACAAGTCTCATACCATACAACACAAGAACATCATAATTACTACATGAAATATACAATTTTTTTTAAATGTTCACATACATAAAAGGGCATTATTAACTGCCCACACAATAATGTAAAGAGACATATATGCTTGCCTGAATCTCGATGAGGAAAAAACTAAAAGAGAATGCAAAAGCAATATCTCCTAAAGCTGAAAACGTTCTCCACATTTTCTCTGTCCTAGTGATGCCATTTCCAATTGGTATTCTTGTTAAACTCGTCTTTCCGATTCCACCTCCAGCAACTTTACCGATAGCCAGACCAATACCAATGCTCGAATACACAAATGACATAATAGCAGCAACAATAAAGAGCAGAGACAACTTTGAACAGTTTGGTACTTGGCTTAATACGATCTGAATAATAGCGCAAGTCACCATAAGTGGATTGTTGTGGACAAGACAGTCTGCATGGTGTCCGTGCTTATGAAAGCAGTTAGATTATTGATTTATCTGGGAGGAATAATGTACGTGGTTAACTTACGCCATGCTGATGGCAGTGGTGGTGGTGTAGCCAATTGTGCACCCGACAAGAACACCATATTGAGCCATGCCACAAATCTTATATTGATGCATTCCTGTGTGTCCACACGAGTTTTGTACAATAATACGCGTACAACGCATGTTCGGGGTCAAAGGAACTTCCTTTTGGTCAAGCAAGTTTTACAACATCCTAGTCGGTGAACCTAATCGTTGTAGTTTAGTATTAGGGTAAGCCTCTGGAATTGATATCGCTTCTAGGGAATAGGAATGCTAGTGAGAAATTACTACGCTAAGGTTGGGGTTGAGGAAGATTATTTTTTTATCTTTTTATGTTTTTAGAAAATTGAAATTACGAATCTCGGGGTATTGGATTTGGGGGGTTGGTATTTCTACCGATTACTCTAGTTATCTAATTTAACTAAGATAAGGTGAGTGTAGTCTATGTCTATTGTTGTGTGCTCTTATGATGATTAAAAATGTGTTTACTTAGATGTTATTACTCCCTAGTTATCTCCTATTGATGGTTGAATTATCACGTCCTTATTCTTAACGCGTTGTATTTTCTAAGGTCGTAGGGTATGTGTTTATCCCTAACTCTTTGAAGCTACCTAAGGTTAATGACTACGAAATCTCTAGGATTCATAAACTTAACACTAAGGTTATCTTTGGATATTTAGCCTACAATTCCACTAGTAACTATAAGCTAAGGTTCAACAAAGACTAATCAAGCATTAATAACACAACGGATGACCTATCGCAATACTAGGTCAATCACAATTAAGATAAGAGACAACCAATCAATATTCAATAACTAGGTTTCATATATCTAAGCAAACACACAAGTAAATTAGCGGACATGGAGAACATGCAAGCATACACACAAACAAATCAAAACATGATTGAATTAATGAAGTAAAATACTTATCTTGTTGTAAAATGGGTATGGAACCCTAAGATACCTTAAGACAACCTTGGTTCGGTTTAGGTTTTACTCCCAAAACTACCTCTTTAAAGCGAAAATTCGGATTCTATATATAGTGTTACAATATGCGACGGCGTCACTATTTAATTGTGACACCGTCTCAGTCGCATCATTGGGGTTTCGCCTTGGCCACGTCAACTCGCGCCAGACATTACCTTATGCTTGACTCGTCGGCTTGACCTCACGACGCCGTCGGACCCAAATCTAGGCCGCCTCGGGTTGCAACGCCCTACTCTTTTAAACTGATGTCGTCACTTGTAAAATAGCAATTTGCTCTCCGAGTCGTCTCAAGATGTGTCGTGGTAAGTGTGTAATTAATCCGTGGCGCCGTCCCTTCATTCTAGCGGCTTGAGTGTGTCGATTCTTGACTTTGGCCATTTTCTTAGTATATTATTCGCCTTTTCGTCCGAATAAGTGTCATTCCAACAATTTGCCTTCTAGAGACCTAAAAGTGAAAATGAATGAAATTAAATAGTAACGGATAAAAAGTGATCAATTAAGGGCTTAAATGACCCTCAAAATTGTACCTTTTAAATCCTTATCAAATATCCTATACTTGGTATTTGCTTGTCCTCGAAAATTTGCTTTTGGCCAATTTATTTACAAGTTAGGGTCATGAAGCATTAGCTTAGAAACGATTCACAACACATATTGTTGGGTTTTAGGTTCCTTGTATTATGAATTACTTTAAGTAATGGAACCACGGATAAGCTTGAAGACAACCACGGATGAAGAAGTG
>CM040243.1:283168829-283470654 GCA_022545495.1 Chrysanthemum lavandulifolium | reverse complement strand
CCCGCATTAATTTCGATGATGAGGCTCTACAACCGCGTTGTTCGTAGTTAATGTAGGGAAAGTGATTGCACTTCCATGGGAAAACTTCGTCGACCTTCTGCCTAGTTACAGTTTGCCATGATTGTATCATGTAAATAGTATCAGCCTTATCTTTGGGCCCCTCCTTCTTATTCCCAGTCTTTTGTCTATCTTTCCCTTCTTTGATGTTCTTGACCAAATGGTCCAGTCGACCTTCCTTGACTAGTTTATCGATGAGCTGGCGTAGCTGGACACATTCATTAGTAGTGTGACCCTTCTGTCCGTGATAGTCGCAGTACCCACCTCCTACGCGCCGATCCTCCGGGGTGCGCATTGGTGGAGGTCATGGGAAGTTTGCTCCTTCTGTTGCGAGTATCTCCTTTGGAGTCTTTGTCAGCGGGATATACTTGTCATTGTCGCGCCCACTCCCATGGTTGCGATAATTCATGTTACGGTTACTACTCCGGTCAGTGGATTGTCTCCCAGGTTGTTCTTGTGACCGGTAGTTCGAGTAGCTTTTCTTGCTATCCGCCGCAGCAGCCTCTCCTTGGACGAAGGACCGTGTGCGTTTCATGACCTCATCAAAGGATTGGGGAATCTTGTCGTTCAACCTTTTGATAAGTTCTGGGTTGCTGATGTAACCACCGGTAAATTTCATCTCGTATTAAACTAATATAATATTCTAACGAAAGAATACTTATCCATTTTCTACGTCCAATTTTTTTTTTTAGAAACGATATCCATTTATTTGATCACAACAACTAGCCAATGTGATGAACCTCACATCTTTAATAAACCTAAACATCTTTATATGTAAAACTATAAAAGTTTTCAACGTTTATTTACCACTTTACGTTATTACGTTAACGTACAATTATTAAACTTTCGAACTAAACGTTAGCCATTTATTAGAGTTTTCACGAAGCCCTAATTTATTTTAACTATGATTTTACTAAATCATTAATACTAAAGTACAACATTTTACAAGTCTCTAAAGCATAGAAGCCTTAACTATAATTTAAATTATATCATAAATCTTAGTGTATCTACTTTAAAGCACACCTTACAAGACATAATGCATTAACCTTAAACTTGATTTTCTCATAATATACTATAAGCCTAATATACAAGTATATAATGTATAAACTCAGAAATATAATTCTTTCATTTTTATTTTGAATCTTGCAACCAAGTAACCAAACAAGGATTGCATCTCGCATATTTCAGGTCTATTTCTAAATATTAATACCAATTATTATTACATTTTTATTAAATGATAGTACTTTTAGTAATAATCATAAAAGTTTAATCGTGTGAATTTTACTTACGACCAACACAAAAGTAGATAAGTTTATATGTTCAAAATACTCAAATTCATCAATAGTCATACTTCATATGAACTATTACCACTTGTTGTTTTTTTTACATTATACTCTCTACATAATACAAGTCCTCAAACTTACGTTATTATGTTTTATCAATGTATACGCCCTCCGTTAAACTTATCACACGTCTAATATACTAAGTTGGGGTATGATGATAAATTTTGACATTTTTATAAGTATTAAATTTTTATGTTATCCAGTTTTAAGTTTCGTGACTTAAGGACTTAACGCTAGTAATTATCGGGATCAAACTATACCCTTTAAACCTTAAACTAATAATAAATCTAAAGATTGTCACAAAAAAAAAAAACTTCTATCCATTTCCTAATTTAGGCCACGTCAACATCATGTTTACAAATACAAAATGTATGTCCCATAATCATACAACATAACAAATTTTAAAATGCCATACGTGTTACAATTTGCATCATGCATGTAAAAATAAGAAATGTGTATTATCATGCTAGTTTCTTCCATTTTGTATCATGTATTTAAGCAACACATCACTTGCTTGCTTGCTTCTTCCATTTCATAAGAACACACACGAATAAAATACCACACTTCAAATATTTTTCTAAGTCTTTTCCACCTTGGTGTAAATTTAACGAGAAAAATTGTAAAGGATTTATGGGATTTAGAACGTGTACAAGTCGACTAGTAGTTGGTCTTGACTCACGGTTGAGTCCACAAACAAGCCATGTTTTCCTTTCACCAAATCCTAGTCCGTAGCATGATGTTCTTTCCACCATTCTTGGTGAGGTAAGCTTATGTTCATACGTACTTTTGTTTATATGTTACGAATTATCTTATTATTCTATCATGCTCTACATAGTTTTGGCCTTGTCTCATTGTGCTCTCGTAATACATTTTTGATAGACAAGATCAAACCAAGACCGTAGCAATTTTAATCACTTAAAACGATTACACGAGTCAAAAGATACGGCCAAAAGAAGTTATCGAAAAGCTGTCCAAAACTTTCTCGTAACAGAAGATCGGGCACGCAAACGAGGCATTTCGGTCCGTTTCATGAAAAAGTTAAAACAAGAAAGTTGTCCGAACGACGTTTTCTTCAAAAACTCGTGAGCACGGGTCTAGAAAACACATAACGAAGCGAATTTAATAAAATCCCAACAAATTGTTATGTATAAGTTACAAAAACAGCCAACACCCCCTACTTGCGCCGCGTTTATCTACTTCATGTTAGAGGTACTAGGGTCATCCAAGGTACCGTTGTAAAGACCACCTGGGATACTACAAAAAGCTTCCATAACCCGGTTAAAAAGCCTAGTCGTTATCTTTAAAAACAGCCATCATTTTGGTCAAAAGTCCTAAATGCCAAAAAGCTATTTACAATAAATACATGGGAAAACATGGGATTTTTGATAAAATTGGTTAGGAACTGTATTAGAAACATTGGAAATGGGTAAAAAAAAATATTTCACAAGGTCGCATGCAAAAGATATAGCTTAAAACTGAAATTTTCATAAAACGCGTCGTGGCCAAGTGGCCATATTCGTGGTCTTGTATCTTTCTAACCAAAGACGACTAGGACATGAGACTTATACCATTTAAAAGAGCTTACAGCATAGTGTTTTAAGGGTCAAATGCGACGTAGAGACACTAGCTTGCCTCGTGTAAAATCTGCCCTCTTTTAGCCCGTTATTGCCCAAAAACAACAAAAAGCACATAACCCCCTTACTTTGTTAAATCATTGCGACCAAACCGTAAGATCTTAAGACCTCTAGTTTGAGCCATTAGAAAGACCACCAGAAAAACTCTTGAAAGGAACAAGAACGTAGTATAAACCTATCAAGGCCTCATTTTTATTCACCCGACTTTTGTCCATTTATGCCAAAACTAGTAAATTTCTCTTATAGAATTTTAAGCATAAAAATTGTAAATTTTGTAAAATAAAGTTCCTTGGGACTAAAATGTAATTTCTGTGAAGTTAGTCATATAAGGGCTGATTTTGTCAATAACCCATAGTTGAGGGTTTAAAGTGTCATTTTTGAAAGTGCAAGGGTAAAAACTGTAAATACTTAAAATTGTAAATTATAACACTTTGGGAAACATAAAATATTTAACAACTTGGGTTTCGATAAAATTTATTAACAATCATCCGAGCCATAAAGATAAGTACGATAAGTATTATTAATTTTTGAAGAGACTTCATGTTATCTAATTACCGATAAAACATTATCATCGCATAAACTTGAAATCGAATACTAAAAACATGACATACTCAGGTCACGAGTCGGAGAAGTTTATTCACATTACTTAATTTGTTTTCCATCCAGACTACGATAACACCGAGGTGAGTCATAGCCCCTCTTTTCCTTATTTTGAATGTTTTGGGGGAGATACATGCTCAAATATTGCTTGATATTTTTACATTTATTTTAAACTCTTACAATTATCGTGAGTCATAGCCCTCTTTTCCTTATTTTGAATGTTTTGGGGGAGATACATGCTCAAATATTGCTTGATATTTTTACATTTATTTTAAACTCTTACGAATTACTGTGAGTTTCATAGCCCCTACTTTTATGCATTTTATACTATTTTTGGGGGAGATACATGTTTAATTACTCCTTTTTAATTTCACAAGTACTCTAAAGCTTTTACATACCACTATGAGTTCATAATCACACTTTATACGTTACGCCACAAAACCCGAACACACGATTTTTCTATGCTACACCTACATCCGATTGCTATTGCTTGGTTACTTCATGTTACACCGAAGTCCTCATATCATGAACCATTAATCACTTGCGAGTGAACGCGAATATAGTGAATAGATCTATTGGCGCTGACGCCCATTTGTTTTATGGATATGTAACCAAATGCACTTTATTCGAGAATACTAGAGAATGGCAAACCCTACCGTAGGCAATGTTGCTCACATCATTACTATGATGTTTGTAACTTACGCCATTATTATGACGCGCTAGTGTTAAGGTTCATGCTCATGAGACTTAAGGTAATATACCGTGTTGCAATGATACAAATGTCGCAACCATCGAACTTATGGGTGCAACAACGCGCCCAACCTTGAAACTTGTGCTCAGTCAGACACTAAGCAAACAAACTATGGGTGGATAATAACGTAACTCACTACTTATTTCATCGATATTTGTATTTATTACAATAATCGCTCAAACTCAAACTTTTGAACTCAACTGCTTTAATCATAAACTCTATGAACTCACCAACCTTTGTGTTGACACTTTTAGCATGTTTATCTCGTGTTCATAATTTACGAGGATGGCACGGAAGAGGCACGGATACTCGAAGGCTATATTATCATTCGAAAACTTATTTAATAAACTCAGAAACCACTGGGACCTCATTTTGTAAACTCTGATATTTATATAAATCGAATGATAAATCTTTTAAAATGATACAATTAGAGTTCGTTTTCTGTTATTGTAACTGTTGAGCCATGAAGTAACACCCAGTTTGAATTCCGCTGCGTATCACGAAATTGGGGGTGTTACAGATTGGTATCAGAGCTGCAGTTATAGAGAAACGGATCTAGTTGAGGTCCGAACTATAACTATTTTTACAAAGAAAACATTTTATAGCCTTTCGCTCTCCGTGCCTTCCATCCTCTAGGTAATTATGTAACTTTTAGACAGTTTATGCTACACAAACACTTTAGTATACTGATATATACTTCTGATCACTTTATACGAAATAAACATACTTGCACGAGTCTATTCTAAGGCATTATGACTTAATCATATTTCCCCGAGCATGTACCTAATTTTATATTTTTCAAATTTATGAAACCTTCTCAAGTCATTGTAACCAATTACAATGGTCTCCCCTACTTACCTTATTTTCACTAAATATATATACTCGCCAACTATTTTGAGTGTTATGGAAACTTTCCTTGATTATCTTACTCTCGTCTCTAAAAGATGAGTGAAAACACTCTTCAGACTCGAAAATACTCGAATCTCCTTGTAACTCATCGCTAAGTACGAATGTTAAATCGAAATTTTAAGTAGGATGACTTACAATGTCTTTATTTAAATGGATTGGGACGCCTTTTATTTAAATAAGGAAATTGTGAATCACGAACCATAAGTTTATATTTCTTTATTTACATTGTTTGGGACGCCTATGTAAATAATGAATTATAGATAAGTGGGCTTATTTGTATCCGAAATGATATAAGTACAAACTCGAGGATCACAAAAATTCACAAAGATATATTTTGAGTGTTTCGGACTTCAATGTCTGTATCGCTATCCTCGTTGTCCAAGAATTGTCGAGGATGAATTTTCCTTTCTTGGCGCATGCCGATCGCCCTCGAATATGGACTTGAAGGGCTATCACTGGGAGTATCGTCGCCCAAGTCTGTCCTGAATTCTCCGGCTACCAAGTCTGGCATGGATACCGGTACGCCGTTCATCCTCCTCACTTTCTTCCAGATGATCTGAGTTGGATGTATCATCATCCTCAATTCTCCTCCCAATTATGTTAAACACTGGGGGTCGGCGGCTATCCCTCCCGTGCTTCTCCTTCTGACGGCGCGGTGGGGATGTTTCAAACTCTGAGCCGAAATTGAGTCGGGCATGCAAACTCCGACCTGACCTCTTCTTTGCTTCCTTTTGCATGAGAGCAGCCAAGGTTTCGTAGTTTTGTGATACGAACTCATCTGGCGCTAGTTCGACACAACCCCTTCCGAGTAGGAGTATCGCCTCACCACTATACCCTTATTCTTATCGGGCGATCGGTGCTTTTGTGAAGTTTGTTTCCACCGCGTTGGGAATGGAGTGGCAAAGGAGCGTGATAGATCTCCGCGCTAGCGGTGGTTCTTGTGGCCTGGGTTGTCCCCGAGCGTGGTTCCACCATGGGAAGACCAAATCTTGGCTCGATCCTCGTTTTTAGCAACACCGTTGTCCCGAGGTTTGCTTGGAAGCCGAACCGACACGCGCTTCTTCCCCGTAAGATCTGTTTGCGATCGCCGATTTCCATGCTTCGTCATTCTAGTTCTTAGTTCTTAGTGAATGGTCCCACGATGGCGCCACTTGTTGATACAAAAGTTGGGCGTTCCTTGTTTGGGCTCCGCCTCGCATACCAATTGATGATTGTTGCTTGAGACCGCGCACTAAGAGATGTAAACACCGTTAGGCTTATCGTGGGATTGTCTCCCGATTATCCTTGCGAGAGTAAGTAATCGGTTTAGGTTAAGGGAGAGTTAGGGTTTGTAAATCGTACATTTAACGAGGGATGAAATTCCCTTTATATACACACGAAATCCTTGTTGGTTCCGTGTTCCTCAACCTTCGGCGTATCCCGCCTAAGTCGGTTGGGGAATGATTATCTCCATAATTAGGAGATATCCGATATCGTGTTACGTAAATAACATTGGGTTGGGCCTTCGTGGGCCTAAACACTTATCAGCGTAGCCCAGTTCGTGTTGGGCTTATTAGTATTGGGCTTTGGTCGGGCTCGTGATCCGAATATAGACTATACGTCATCATTCATGTTGGATTATCTCAAATTGAGTGGAACCTAATTCATTGATATTGTGCCATTACATTTTAGGACATTTATCATAAAAAAATGTTTTTTTTTAAAACTATTTTGAGTATATCATCATTATACTTGATCTCATGCTGAATGTGAATTGCATATGCTTTTTCTTCCCATGTTGGAATGTTAATGAATTATATAAATCCTATTGCTACACTGTCAAACAACTACAGTTTTGGTAGTAACCAACTAACCATAAATAGCAAGTTTGAATATCAACAAGTTGAGAGTATAACTTAAATATATAGGTAAGTTGTGATATATATAAAATTCAATGATTATTATATAATGGTAAGTTGTGATATATAAAAGTCATTTACTATTATAGTATATTGTCAGTTGATATATAAAGTTCATATACTATTATTGGTAAGAGTTGTGATTTATAAAATTTAGATAGTCGTAAGTTGTGATATATAAATTTCATATACTATTATATACTTTGATCAAACGGACAAAGTGTGAAGTGACCGGAAGGGCATCTCCCAAGAAAGTCTGAACGTAGAAAAAAGGTTAGTTCTCTCTCTTGTGTGGGCGATTTTTCTGCCTCCCCTCTCTAACAAATTCCGGCCATAATTCTGTCCATCTCATATGTTTTTTCTTTAGTCTTTCTCTTGGATTAACTGAATTTACGTGTAGATCGGATTTGTTAGGGTTGGGGAGTCGGTTTTTCTTTTGTTCTATCCTTTAATCGCCCATATATCCGAAACCCTAATTATTATTGTTAGGGTTCTTTAATCGATCCTTTTCCATTGATTTTTTAGTCGGTTAACATTAATTGACTATATTTATGGTCGATCTCATTCTTGCTGCACATTGTGTTCCATTCTATTCGATATCCAATTAGGCTTTCGATTTTTAACGTGCAGCAAAGGGTTTTTGGTATTATAGTGATTGCACCTCTAAACTTCCTATTGATTAGGTCGGTTTTAGTTATTCCCTATTTGTTAGGGTTTAATCTTTAGCGATTCTATCATATTTCTAAAGTGTTGCGATTAGTATTCTGGTTGGTTTATGCTTGCTGCTGCTGTTCTTTTAATCGAAACCCTTTATTAGGGTTTGTGTTTTCAGCGTGCAAGGCTGTGCTTGGTTGGTGTCCTGGTGTGCTTAAACGATCAACAAACCTGTGGTTTGGTTATTTGTCGATTGGCTCATATCCCTTAATTAGGGTTTGCCATAGCGAAAGGTTGGAAGTTGGTTTTGGTTCGTGTATGGAAGTTGTTCTAATCGATTGACAATGGTTGTGGGTATAGAGAGATGTTTTCCGTATGATGTTTTTAGGGCTTGCTGCTGATTGCATCTTCATTCTTATTTGAAATCCTTACTATAGGGTTCAGCGTGTGTAAGTTCTTGTTTTGGGTTCCTGGTTTGTGAGTTAACGTTTGTATGTTGATTGCATGTGCTTGGAGCTAAGGTTTGCTATTCGTTCATAGTGGGCAGATTTCATCAAGTTAAGGTTTGTTATATTTTGTGTGATTCTGCTGCTGTCTCGAATAGTGTTGGAAGTTAAATTTGAAGGGTCTTGTTCAAAACCCTTTGTATCTTCATGGTGTGGTGGCATTGTGACTTGATCATTGGTTGTCTTCATGTGTTTCACTCGGATTGGTTGGAAGATTGGTTCAAGTTATTATATGCTGGAAGGTAGGGTCGATTAGACCATGTTTATTTTTCAAATTCGATTTGCTACGGATTGCACTCTTATTAGGTTATTAGCTTATGCATATTGCATAATACCAATAGAAGACGCAAATGAATTTGTTTTGGAATGAGCACTTGTAAGGTGGGGAAACTTGTATGGGTTTCTTCATGTTAAAGATATGGATCGCTATGATGACTTTGAAGACCTAAGTGTTTATATTGTATTTTCATCTTAAGTTATTGTTAGCTGTATTTGGATTTGGTAGTTATAAGAATGGCTTGTCATTCTTATATAGTGGATTGGTTAATTTCCTTAGGGACTGAGATGAGAGATTCACTCTCATCCGTTATACTTCAATATTTTTTGGTTTATATATTTACCAGGGTGCAGGATTACTCTCCTTTACCCAAAAAAGAAAGTCTGAACGTAAGTTTTATTAATTCAGACTAATGTTAGCACATTTTCTTGAAATGTTTGGACACAAAAAACGCGTTAGAAAATATTAAAAATTAATTAGGCTAATGATTTTCAAACAATGGACCTTTATGAATGAATGCAAAACCTGAATATTATAGGTTACAACTTAGACAATTAAAAAAAAATAAAAAAAAATGGCAAACAACACTCTTGTACTGTCTTATTTATCACTAAATCGAAGTTTGTACTGTCACTAAATTCATTGGCAACAGACTTTTAGCGACACTTAATCCAAGTTTGTACTGATACTTGTTGAAATGTAGGTAAAAGATTAGAATGTCGGACTACAAATGATTTTCATTTTGTGATTAAAAAATTTAAGCAGAAGGTATAGTACGGCAAATATACAATACTCAATATCCATTAACGCAATTAAGAAACTTCCCTATAGAGAGAAATAATTTAGGGTCCGTTTGGTTTGTTAATGGTTTTAGATTTGAATTTGGATTTGGATTAGGATTAGGATTTGAATTTGGATTTGGTATAAGAGAAATATATAAATGATATAATATTAATAATTTTAAAATTTTATTTGAATATTTTAATAATAAATTATATATGTAAAAGTTTTTCATATTGTCAAAAGACAAAGCTAAGACACCATAAGACATCTGGGGCTGCAGAGAAGATGGTGATCCATAAAAATGCAGACATGTTGTACTTTTATATGGGTCCCAGGTGCATTTTTACAGATCTTTATTGTCTTAACTCGCCCCCCGCGCAAGTATAAAAACCCATGTAAAAATAAAGATGTTAGCTTAAAGTGAGAAGCTCCCACCTTACTTTGAGAAAAGACAAAAAAAAATGTCAGGAAACTTAGTGCATTGTCAGAAAACCGTGTAAGCATGCCAACTTTTGTAGAATCCATATATCTTGGTTTTAAATTACTATTTCAAATCCCAATATTTCAAACAAACAAAATTTTTTTCTTTGATGTTCAATCCCAGTGACAAATACCGGATACCAAACGGACCCTTAATACCTAATGAATGTGCAATTGGAGTCGAATGCGTTGCGACAAATGGATGACGATACTTGATGCGATCACTCAAACTCGGTCATCACAAGATATTTTTATTTTTTAATCATGATAAATACATAGAAAAATACGAATAATCACAGCTGTTTTTCTGAATATTATAACTACTAACATGTAGGTGCGTACCTAAAAGGGTTATCGGGTTTACATAAACTCGCATGTTTTTTGTTTAGTGTTAATCTTCGTAACAATCTCGATTTCTTTGAAATCAATTTGGTCCTGAGTTTTGTGTCATATAAATAAATGTCATATTTAGCTAGTCCACTAATATGTTAAGAGAAATACACGTCTTTCTAATTTGTTTACTATTTTTAAAAAATCATACATTTTTGTTCGTTTTTCTTTCCTTGTATTCATAAAAGAAATTTGTGTGTCTGATGACTTAGAATAGTTGAATTAAGGAACTCAAGTGACCTACATCTCCCATGCCACTTTAACGTTGCCTCTCCTAAACAACTTCAACGACCTACTTGGTGTAATAAAGCGAGCTAACTCTCTATTTTTTAACAATACAATTGAAACTTCATTCCTAATTAAAAATATTACATAATAATTTAAATAAATTTTAAAACATACGAAAATTAAAAACATTACACAAAAAGAAAAACACACTCATCCTATTTGTTTTTATATGCATTCAAACAATTTTAGTAATCGATTTGAGTTTGTATTTGTACCGCCACTTTAAATAAATCCGAATGAATATCTTAATCTTTGACGACTCTTCTTTTAGTAAAGTATCAATCAAAGCACGTTTTTTTCTTGGAGAATGTCTTGGCATTCCTTGTATGCTTTAGTCATATATACCCAACCGGCTTGGTTTGATTTTTTGTTGAAATTGAATAGGTCAGTCAAACAACCCTTTCGTCCATTTTTCTCCCAACCGACCGACACCGACCGACCTCCTATAACTAACAACCGACACCAACCGACAACTCCCCCTTATTACAACTAGTCTTATAGTCATGGGTCCACCCATGCTAACATGTCTTCACAGTATTTGTGAAGTGTTTAAGTTATAACATTAAGACTAAAATACACGGTTGGTCCCTAAACTTGTCAATGCGCTTCACGTTGGGACAAACCTGGGCATTATCATCGCCGGAGGTCCTAAACATGGGCTTTATATGTCAAACTCGTCCCTTGACCAATAACGCGGATGTCAACGTTCCGTTATACTCCAGAAAACCCCGTTATCATGTTACTGTTGAGGGTAGAAAAGTCATTTTAGTTGATGTACTATAGCAGATGTCTTGTCCAATTTCCCGCCATTATGTAGAATATAACAAAGCTGTGTACTCATTGCTCATCCCCAAACTTGTTTTAGAAGCCTACCCAGAAAATCCTAATGCAATGTCAATCATCAAATCAAATAATCTAAGTAAGAAAATAACAAACAACCACCTTGGATTTACTCTATGACGAATAAGAGAATATCCTTTCTTTGATGATCATGAAATTGAGGAAAAGTCGCAATCGTGAGATATTGTAAGTCTTTTTGGTTATAGCCTATTACAATCATATGTTAGTACGACTGCTTAAGTTATTCCCTTTAGGTAACTTTAGCTTAACATTGTTTTGTACATTTTTATACAACAAGTGAACCAGATCCTTTAGCATGATGTTCCATTATGAAGGTACATTCAAATACTTTCCAGGTAGGATATATCAAGGAGGCAAGAAATGCCTTGTTGATCATGTGGAAATAAAAGAGGTATCCGTTGATGAAATGGATGCTCTCATGACCCAAATCGGTTATGATATTGGACAAACCAATTATTTCTACTTTCTTAAGCCTGGTTGTACATTGGACGACGGTTTGTTTTCTTTGCGTGAAGCTGCTAATGTTGAGTTGTTGAAAGATGTTGTCATAGAGCATAAGCTGATAGGTGTTTTTGTGGAAATAGGGAAGACAAGATTAGAACTTTCTGAAATATCCCCACAATCAATTAAGACTGTGTTTTGGGAGATGGATGAAGATAGGAGAAAAGTTGCTACTGCGGCTATTCAATCTTGTTGTAGAAGATTGGTGTTAGATGATCTTGCTAATGAACCTGCCCTAGATCCTTTTATCCAACTTACACAAGTGCCTATGGACGTCAATGATATTGGTGAATCTAGCAATTTGCCAAACATTGAGCCTGATTTTCCACCCTAGACACTTCATTTGCTAGACAACCTGTTCATAACAAAGGAGCGCGTGCTTTAGTACTTATTGATGAGGACAATGCTATTAAGGAGCCCGATAATTTTGAGGTTAATATGTTCCGATTGACTGTGGGAAGCACTTAGACAAAGTAGGAAGAGCACTAGTTGATGTCAATAACTGTGTTTGAGGAGCCTGATAATTTTGAGGTTAATCTATTTCAATTGACTTAGGAGAAGCACTTAGACAAAGCAGGAAGAGCATTATTTGATGACATGCAGTTGGAAAATGATTTACATGTGATGGTTGATGATGTCTTTTGTAGTGACTATGTTTCTTTCCAACAGGAAGACTTTGCAAATGGAGTCTATACCACATTCTTCTATTATGGTCAGGAGTTTGCTACTACAGGGGAAGTCAAAAACCTAGTAAGAGAGCATTCATTAGAAACTAGGAGGGAGTTGTTTTTTCTGAAGAATGACAAAATAAGAATAAGGGTCAGATGTAAAGGTTGTGTTCCACTTTCAGGCCCAAGTGAAGGTCCTGACCTGGATATAGGCCCATCTAGAAGTCCATTAAATGTAGGGTATAAATACATTGCTTTCGGCAAAAGGACCCTTCGAAATACTCGCCCATGGCTATTGTTTGTCGGCAAGAATGGTGAGACATGTATCCGGTCGGTCAAAACATATAATGAGCAACACACTTGTTTGCAATCAAGGCGCCGAGCTTTTGACCTTCGCTATATCTCACAGAAAATTACAAAGACAAATTGAAACCAATCCATCGGTTCTTGTCAAGTCTGTGCATAATCAACTTACCAACCAATACGAGCTTCAAGTGTCCCTAGAGAAGGTTTAAGGGCAAAAAACCTAGCAATAATAGCCATCAAGGGTCAATTCAAGCTACAATTTACCATGTTGAGAGATTATGTCCAAGAGTTGCAGAAGACAAACCCTAATACAACATTGGTGATGAATGTGGAACGACCTCTAGATGAGGCTCTTCCGACCATAGAATTCAAGAGAGTGTATGTTTGTTTAGGTGCACTGAAGGAAGGATTTAAAGCGTGTGGGAGATCGTTGTTGGGGCTGGGTGCTTTTCCAATTCGTGGTCATTTGAATGGTCAACTGATGAAAACTGTGGGAATTGATAGCAACAATGGTATATACCCTTTAGCTTATGCTTTTGTTGAATCAAAAAACATAAGATCATGGACTTGGTTTCTTCATTGTTTATCCGATGATATAGTACTTGAGCCAATCTCAAGCATCACTTTTATTACTGACATGGAAAAGGTACTCCCTTAATTTGTTCACGAATTTAAGTCTCTCTGTTTTGAAACAGACAGTAAACATATTTGATTTTGTGAAGGATATAAGTAAAGCTTTAGCAGAAGTTTTTCCAGATGCGGAACACATATTTTGTATTAGAAGCATTCATGAGAAAATGAAACTGCAATGGAAAGGTAGGGCCTACAAAGAGCATCTGTGGAAATGTTGCAACAACCTCAATCACAGGTACAGTTCGTAAAGCTATGGTCGATTTCAAGAAACTTAATCAACCAGCCCACGATTTGTTAAGTAAGATACCACCGATCCATTGGTCAAGGTCACATTTTCCATGTAAGTGATCTATCCATTTCGCTTAATTTGTATTTGTTAATGCACTATAAACAGATTATAATTAATACATGTTTATTATCGTTTATCTTTAGGGAGAGCTACTTCGATGTGTTACTTAATAACATGTGTCAAGTGTTTCATGACAAAATAATTGAGGTTTAAGCAAAAAATTATTGCAACCTTAGAATACATCGTGAATATCGTATGAAGAGGATAATGCATGTTCTTATGGTGATTGAGAAGAGTGATGGGCCACTAACACAAACTGCACAACACATGCTAGAGGGTATTAAGAAAGAGGCTGTTAAGTATAATGTTTTATGAAATGGGGGAACTAAGTTTTAGGTTAGTGGACAATGGGGTGACCAATGTGTAGTTAATGTTGTGCACAAGTCTTATACTTGCAGAAGATGGGAGATAACAAGTTTACCATGTAAACATGCTATTGCTACCAAATGGAATATGGCTTTAAATGGGCAACAAGTAGGAGTCAGAGAAACATGGGCTCATCCTTGTTACTATCTTCTCACTGGGAGGCAACCTACCATCACCATGTCCACCTATAACTAGCGGCGAACATTGGGAAAAATCAATCGTACAACAACAATTGTTCCACGAAACCGAAACAAACCCGCTTAGCGCAAGAGGTAGAAAAGAGTTAGGATAGCTCCCGAAAGTGAAGAGATTGTGAAGGATGGTAAGTCAAGGGCTTGGAAGAGTGTTAAGTGTAGTATTTGTGGCATTGCCGGACACAACCGAAAACATGCCTGGGTATGGTGGAGCCGAAAGTAGTCGAACCGCCAATAAGGGAAATGTCAAACAGTGCCTACTAAAGCTGCGAAGAAAAAGACACATCCTAAAGGTAAAAAGTAGCAGCAGAGCAAAGAAGTCAAGGTACAGTGTTGTTGAAAGTCAAGTTAGTGCAGTTCAAGGAAGTGGTGTTCAACTGAAAATCAAGATCCAAAGAATCAAGATCCCATCATACATGATGCATCCTCGTCACAATCCCAAAGAACATCAAGATGAAGCAATTGTCGATCCCAAAGATGCATGAGCAAGCCAAGGTCAATCCCAAAGAAGATGATCAATCCCTTCGATTCTAAGCGGTCAAGTGATGTTCAAGTAGTTTCGCTTCAACCCACTGCTACACGAAGAATGACTAGGAAGCAGTCGCATCGAAAGAATGATGGCCTCACCATAGGTCAATTTGTTATGCTAATTATCTAGACAATGTTTCATCTAGTTTATTTCCTATGGACAAGTTATGTACTCTAAAAACATATGTGTGTGTGTCTAACTGTAGTTCTCATGCTTTGAAAAGTATGCAATTTTATGCATTTGGAATTATATCCATTTGCATTAACTATGGAACCATGTCATTATTGTATATTTTTATAGATTGACTAAGCTTGATGTGTGAATAATTTGCATCAAAAGTAACCAAAGCTAAACAGAACCTCATAAGAATGTTGACATTTAAAAGTCAACCCTAAACAAATTGCTAACCATCTGCATACCCATAAGGCATTGAAAATCAAAAACAAACCAAAATGAATACTTCATAACAACGTTACTACAATTCAAGATATCGAACATTAACCATCTCGCCTCATTACATAAAAGCTAAAAAAGTTATCCCAATGCATAAGCAATCAAGAACAACATCCAACTTAGCACTGTGTAAATCTTCCACTTTCACACATCACCCTCAAGAAGCTACTAATATTGCCTCAAGCTCATTTCTCCCTCAAAAGGCATGGTATGATCATTCTTGAATGAGCACGATTTCGTGATCATACCATCTTATCCACCGACAAGAAGACCCTATTAATGATTATGACAAGTCATTAAATAACCACCATTGTTACAATGTACTTTGTCGCCATGAAAACAAACTAACACAATAAATATTAAGACGCACTTACTTGACAGACAACCAAAGAATCGACGCCTGGTTGGCAGAGGTCCACGGCGCGAATAATAGCTTGCTTACCACACCAAAGAACGTACCATCTTGAAACGATTATCGTTTTGTATAAGACTGCTTTTTGTAGGATAGTTTAGGGATAGATGATAAATGTCGACCAAACCGTGTTACACAGACATATACTAGCTACAAACACTGTACAACGGTTTCTATTTAGTACGCTACATTGATTGGTACTCCGAAAATGCTTGATTCTTACACTAGTCAAATGTGCTTGGATTCCTGGGGCCGTAGTAGTTTTGCTAGGTGCTTGATAGAGGTTTGTGCGGATAAGGCTCTTCGGGAAAGCCTCACTGTTGAGATACCATCACTGGATGGATCGGGTTCTACTATTGAAAGGATCCGGGTTGAATATGAATGGAAACCGCCAAGATGTGATACATGTAAACGGTTTGGGCATACACTGCTTGAATGTCTTAAATCTGCTCCACCGTCTACTCAGCCTAAACAGAGTGCTACTGATGGTTTCCAAACGGTATGTAACAAGAATAAGGGTAGGAATGGTGGTACAAGTGTTCCTGGTAAGGGAGGTTTTAATAAACCATGTGTTGGGCCTAAGTTTCGGTATCAACCTAAAGCCCCACCTAATCCCAAGCAGGTGGACAATTCTAAAATGAAAGCCACTGAAGTGGATAGTATGAGTGGGACGACAATTGCTACATCTAACTCGTTTGATGCACTTAATGTGATTGATATCGATGAATGTGGTACTCATCTTTGTTATAGTGGATTTTGGTTGTTCAATGGAAGCTAAGGAGGTTGGGGTCATTAAGTCCGGAATGTATCACAAGATTCGCCAGAGTGATTCAATGGAAGCTAACGTGGTTGCCCATACCCCTATTGTTGAGAAAATGGGAGCTTGAAAAGCTTCTTATGGATGGGAAAGCTACTCTTGTTGATGATGCCGGGAATCCTATTAAAAGGTTGATTATATTCCGCCCGCCTCATCTACTAAGAGAGTTAATCCTTTTCTAAAGTGGGAGATATCGTGGTTTCGATTCGATGATGAGGTGGTTACAACCCATTTGATGAGTCCGCTAACTGCTCGGTGGTGGCCATGAGTTCAAGATGAGTATGATGACTATGATGACTATGCTAAGCACGCTCATGATCTTCCGTGGAATTTGATACATTTAATGCCATGTATGGCACCAAGCTTCAAGGTCTTAGGAAGTAATTTTTCGCTTTGTCCTATGTTATCATTTGAGTAGTTGTTTGTTTTCTTGTTTAGAAAATAGGAAGTATCTTGTTTTCTAAGCTTTATGCCTATGTAACGGTCGAGATATGGGATTTCACCATATCCATTGTACTTAAACGCTTTCTCCGTTAATATATTTACCAGTGCGGGATTACTCACCTTACCAAAAACATAACGTTGACAACGGCATTATTGGTCAAGGGACGAGTTTGGAATATAAAGCCCATGTTTTAGACCTCATGCGATGATAATGCCCCAGTTTGTCCCAACGCGAAGCACAAAGACAAATTTAGGGACCAACCGTGTATTTTAGTCTAACATTAACTATCAACATTGCTTGCTTTGATCATTTATATACTTCTTTACTGAAAATTATTTTATGGATGCAAATGATAACCAAGTAGAGTTTTATTAACTAGAAAACATGATATCACTAAATTGAGAAGAATAAAAAAAAAAAAAAAATAGTCACGTATTTCAATAAGAAGAAATTTTTATAAAAAAAAAAATTGCATCTATTTTTATAATATATTTGAAATGCATGATTGTGATTTCTTTTTCGCTATTCTATTTTTTTTTTCTCATTTAATCTTACTCATCATACATATAGAACAAGGTAATTATTGTATTTTTAATATGTTTCGCATGTACTTCTTTCGTATGAAATCTTTTTTTTCCTTTACTTACCATCAATTAGGTTTTTTTGTGATGTTTTGATGATTTCGCTTTTAACATATATACTAGCTTTTAACCTCGAGTACATATGCATGTTGTGAAATACACATGGTCTTACTCTCAGTGTCAATAAGAACGAGCCCCAGCACCAGAGTTGGTAAACTTACCCACTTCGTCTAATTGTTAAGGAAGTGGAAGTGCTTAAAAATCAAGGTATAGATCTTATGGCTTATTGTTCCAAGAGGGTGGGTAATGGTGAAGACACTTCATTTTGAGAAGATGTTTGGATGAGAGATTCAACTTTTAAAAGTTCTTTTCCAAGGTTGTATGCACCAGAAACTTGCAAGAATACTAGCAGGGTACCCGCGCGCTGCGGGGGCGGGTATCATGTAATTAAACGTTTTAGCCAACAATGTCTTTCGATTATACTTTTTCTATAATAATAAATTTATGGATGTCGATAAATTAGAATGTAATAGCTTTAATCATAGCAAACCATTTCATATATTAATAGTAGGATAACCACGCGATGTTGCGATAATATAAATGCGGTAGTCCTTATGGGGGTAAAAGATCATACTGGTTAACACTGGCTTGTAGTCGCAATTAGTTAGGAGATGGTATGATATGATTCATTAAATTTGTATGATAAATATCTATACATCACTAAGTGTGATAGAGCTTTGTTTGGTTTACATTGTTTTATTTGTTTATTGTGTCAAGTAGCTTGTTTGGTTTGTACAATATAGTTTATTAATTGTATTTTTCATGGAGAGGGTGTTTTAAAAAATATCATTAATTATAGGTGTTGACCAGTCAATAGAGTATGTGTTAGTGCATCAACTAATTGTTCACATTGCATTAGTAATTGTATTCTTTAATTAAATTGAATTTTTATTTTTCATTTTTGAAAAAGGGACTTCTAATAATAGCAAGTGTATAAGCTTAAAATTTTTAAGACTGCTAAAAATAAAAGTCCCAAGTACATTATAAAGTAGCATAGATTTCTGTTGCTGATAAATTAAAGCTAGATTATGTTGATTCTTCATTTCGTCGTGTGCCAAGGGGAGGTATAGAAACTGCTCAATACCAAGAATTGGGAAATAATGTAGCTCTTGTTCAGTTGGTTCAAACGAAAGATAGATGGGTTTGGACTTTATCGGGTAATGGTGAATTTTTTGTTAAGTCGGTCCGCATTTTTATTGATGATTCTTTGTTAAGTTCTAACCTGCCTCCTACGAGATGGATAAAGGAGATTCCTATCAAAATAAACGTTTTCGCTTGGAAAGTTCAAAAAGATAAGTTACCTACGCGTTTTAACTTATTTCGAGTAGGCATTGATATTCATTCTATTGTATGTCCTATTTTTGATACGAGTGTGGAGACTGTGGCTCATCTTCTTTTTTCATGTTCTATGGCTCGTGAAGTGTTAATGAAGCTCATTCGATGGTGGAATATTTCTTCTCCAGATTTTCAGTCTTACGATGAGTGGTTTCTTTGGTTTTCGGGTTTACGTTTGAGGAAGGAAGTGAAAAATGTGTTAGAAGGTATCTTTTATGTGTTAGCAACATTTTCTTGAAATAGTTGGACCCAAAGAACGCGTAAGAAAATATTATATATTAGTGAGGCTAATGTTTTTCAAACAATGGACCTTTATGACTAAATGCAAAACCTATAGAAAAAAAAGGATTTTGGGCAAACAACACTTTTTTAACAATGATTTTCGCTACTCTATGAAATTCATTTATATAACAAATGTAATTTTGCCATAGTCAAGTTCGTTAGATGTACACCCAAGTTTCTTTCACAAACTTTCTTTCAATTTTACTAGGGGAGAATTCTGTTGGTGGTGTGTTACGTTCTAGATATATTTCAAAAGAGATGGATATGATTCGCATGATTACCTAATTAATATCTTAAAAGTAGGCTTTGTGTGACCTAATTTTGCGACTATGGATTAAAAGAAAATAAAAGGTCTGAGCTCACTAACATAACGAAAATGACCAAAACGCCAACTGTGTTAAACATACATCAGCACCTTCGAGTAAGGCCCTTTTGGGGATTGGAATATGTAAAATTGATGATTGACAGTTTGACATTCAAGGTTCTTATTTAAAGAACTGTCACTAACTTGAAGTTTGTACTGTCAATAAATTCATTGGCAACAGAAATTTAGCAACACTAAATCGAAGTTTCTGCAGACACTTGTTGAAACGTGTAGGTAATAGATTAGAATATTGGGGTGTTTTGAATATTTTCATGAGGATGCGTTACAAAAGCCAAAACCACATACCCGTTATGCTCTTGTGTCACTATATGTAGGTCACTATGTGAAATATTGTGTAAAAGTGTAGAGAGGATTCAAGACCCATTTGAGGGTGCGGGATATCTTCTATTTATAGAGAGACATTTTGGGTTTAAAGATTAACTCCGCGAGAATGATCATACGGCTATAAGACAGGTCGTGTTGATCATCCGGTGTATGGACAAGGATGACAAGTAACACCTCCTCCTAGCATCTAGAAGGTTTCAAGGTGGGAAAAAGATACTTTATACAACATGGATCCATTAAAATCTTCTTGATAAAACCAACTTTCAAAGCTGGTATAAAAGTACAAACAGTGTACTCAAATTTTCCCTAAAGTAAAACCTAACCTAGTACCTATTAGAAGCATTTCATCCCTCGACTAGATGCTTAACACATGTAATTTAGGAACCCATTGATAACCCAATTTCCTCCTATAAAAGGGAATGTTGTTAAAGGAATAAAGTATCTCTTGCAATTAAAGTAAGAACACTTTCGAGAGGGCACTTTACTCCTCGAATTTAATTTGGCCGCTGAACGTTCAGCGAGTAAGATAAGTTGGTACTTATCTAATGTGGATGTCCCCTCGACTAATTCTAACGTGGTTAAGACACCCACGACTAATTCTAATGTAGATGCCCCCTCGACTTATGCAATCAGCCATTTGTCTTCTAATAAAGCTAATTTTCGATTTATTGATGAGACGGTACCTAAGGATGCTGACTATGATGTGGGTTTACCCATTGGTTCGGTTCAGGAGGTTAACGGGCGGATGAAAAAATTGCTTTATGAGTATTTTATGGGAAAATACTTGCTTTTCTTGTGGTTAAATGGTTCGTGCATAACACTTGGGTTAAATATGGTATTCGGAAAGTTACAATGAACGCAAACTGTTTCTTCTTCTTCTTCAAGTTCTCGTCTCTAAAGGATGTTGAGGCTTTTCCTAGGGATGGACCTTTGATGATTCGTGAAATTTTCATCTTTCTTAATAAGTGGTCTCCATCAGTAAGTCTTCTTAAGGAAGATTTGTCATGTGTTTCGGTATGCGTGAAGTTCCATGATGTCCCTATCGTTGCTTATACTTCAGATGGGTTAAGTTTGATTGCTTCTAAAATTGGTACTCTTATAATGCTTTATTCTTATACTAATACCATGTGTTTGGAGTCATGAAGACGTAGTAGTTATGCGGGAGCTTTTAATGAATTCAATGCTTCCAAGGATTTCAGTGACAATTTAGTTTTCGTTGTTCCTAAACTTGTAGGGGAAAGTTATACTGAGGAAACTATATATTCACATTGAATACGAGTGGGAACCACCTCGGTGTGGTACATGTTTGCTTTATGGTCATTTGAATGATGATTGTCCTAAAGCCGCTCCTAAACGTTTGGTTAATGGGACGGGCAATAAAGGCAAAAGTCCGGTTTCAGGAGCTACTAAGGAGGTGTCGAATAATGGGTTTACTACTATCAGGCGAAATGGTCCAAATTATAAGCGAGTTTTTGGGGTTTCTAAGACCAAGAAAGTGGAGTATCGTCCGGTTTCTCTTAAGAATATAAAGGTCTCTCCTCCTAAAGACTCTGTTAAGGAGGTGTCTACGTCTAAACAACCAAGTAAGGACGCTGAAGTGGATAAAACATCTAATGTAAGGTTTCTGATGTGAAAACATAGTTTTTACTAAGATAAAATGATGGTTTTCATGTTTCGTAACGAATTTTTTTTAGTTTTGATGATTTTACTGTGATGGAAGATAGATTTTTTGTTTAAAAAACTTTTTTGCAATGGTTTGATGGACAAACACTGAGGTTTTTAGATAAAACTTGTTTTCTGATGAAACTAGGAAATTTTCCGATGAAACAAATTTTTTTCGATGAGCGGAAAATTGAAATAGTGGCAATTTTACTTGAAAAATTGAAATAGTGGCTTTTATAATGGTGTGTATAGCATGGATGACGCCAAATTTACGTAAGGTATGTATCGGGGGTGGAGATAGTCACTCTTTTAGTTTCCCACGTTCATTAAAGACCCCAAGGTGTGACCAGAGTCACGAGTTGGAGTAACGCTCATGAACACAGTAGTGTGTGTGTAGTCGTGTGTAAATGTGAGAATTCACTTGACTTAGCTTGGTCCATTCCAAGGGAATGATACCGGTATTTATAGAAATGTGTGAAGGGTTTCGAGCCACCCTTAAACACCATTAACGGTCGAGGATAGTCCACGTGGTGGACATCTAAGAGATGGGACAAGAATGACACGTGGCGTAATATCCTTGGCTCTGACAGGTGCATGGAATGATTCATGCACGATTGCTATATACTGGCTTAATTTCCTCAGCATTAGCTCTGTGCGAATGAGGTAATGACACGTGTTATGTTTGTCATAACGGCCTATGAGGGAGTTCCAGGATTTCTGTTAACTGACCCTATTTATCGGACCTGTATGCCTGGCCCGGGGATTGGTTTCTTAGGAAAGTGTGTGACGGGTTTTAGCCTTAGCGGGCTTGTCTCAAGTGTATGGGCTCTAATTAGTTGGGATGTAGCTCCCATACACTATCAACTATTGCAATTATTCTTTTGTTTAAAAAAATATTTAACAACAAAGAACCTATTAATACAAGATCAAATAAATAAACATCACGAGATGTCAACATCAGTGCTGAAAGCCAATGAGTGTCCATGACACAAGCAAACAAATACCTTAATCCCATAAGAAACATGAATCATCCTAAGAGCATTAAGTATCCTCGTGTCGTTCCGCTGGTGCTGTGAGAAAAAGTGATGCAACATCAACATTTTTTTTTCATATCACCAGAATTCACCACAACACCAAAAACTTTCTCCCTCCTATAACACCAGTTTCTGGTGTCGTCGTGCATCCTTAAACCAACATATTTTTATTTATTTATTCAAATAAACCAACACATTTAACTAAAATTATAAATTTTATTAATAAAAAAAATACATTACAAAAATTACATAACCGGTTGATTAATCCGATCCACGCCATCCATGATCCTTTGGAATTCACATACCAGCTCATAATAAAAAACCACACTAGGCCCATCCGCCCATATTATGAAATTTTGGGTATTTAACCTAATATACTAGGTTAACCTTTCTTCTTCTTTAGCAGTACACAAATCTCATTTTAACCTTTCTTCTTTTTCCAAGATCTGCAACAACATAAAACGCAAAAACATAAACATATCACAGAAAACAAACACGTCACACAAACACAACAAAGAGAAAGAAAAAGAAAAAAAGGGAAAACGCGAGGTTCGGTAACCTGTTGGTGCCGTTGGGTGGCGTTTTACGGGACCATTTAGGCTGGTTGTGACGGCTCAAGTCGCAAAAACGCGAGGCCCGGTGTGGTTGTGACGCCGTTGGGTGACGTTTTCCGGGATCATTTGGGGCATAACGCAGGGTACCCAAGGCTCTAACAGAACTAATGAGGATGTAGAGAAGATGGATCTTATCAAATATCATATTTGCTTCAACACATATGACAAACTATAAATTATTGATTTGCAAGAGCTCTGCCAAAATTGTTTGATATCTTGGTTTAGTAGTTACTTCCAAGTATAACAAGTGAAAGAAGATCGGTTAGAAACTTATCTGGTACGTGTAATGCTATCACGGTGTCCCACAATTAAGTGACGGAAGGTCAAATTCTTCATGCTTAAGAGCATGCACAACAATAACACCATAACATCAATAACACCGTTCACGTTAGCATCACATCAGCTTTAACATTTCATCTTAACATCCCAAAAAACACCCACAACAATAACATCCATAACATTCCCAACAATTTACAAAAACAACCCCTCATTTAGGGGCATAAATGAAAAAGAAAAAAAAAAAAAAAAAAACAAATAATGGGCGTTGAGGCAATAACGCCGCCCCTTTAACACTCATTTAACACCGGGTCTCCAATGGCTAACGCCGGAATTTGATTTTTAACGCCGTTGGGGCGTTATCATTGAACTTGCTCTAACTATATGATAATATTGATGATTAAGCGGATAAAAAGTATTCTATCCAAGCCTCCAAGTTGTTTCGTATGACTTCACAGCCATATGTAAGCACGAATTCGTCATGCTATTAGTCACATGCTTCATTTGATAATAAAAATATACTATTTTGTTGCTATATATAACATTAACTATATGTCACTTCTTCGAATTATATATCACACACCAAAAAGAATTATATATCACACACCACCAAATAATCTATGGAGTCATCTTATCAGCCAGGATGTTTACCAAGCAATCGAATCAAAGCCATTCAAGAGCTTACACAAGGCCAACAGTTAACTAATAAGCTTCGAGAAATGCTCGGGCAACCAGAAAAAGTCGAGCCTGATTGCAAGTCAGTTGATAGTGTAGCGGTTCAAATCTTGGGGATGTTTGATAACACCCTTTCAATCTTGAACTCTTATACCTTTAATGGGTATCCCGATATTCTAACAGAAGCTACCAGAATAAATACTCGTAGTTTGGATTTTCAAAAGTCACAAAACTGTGGTGAAAATGCCAAGTTTGTAAGATCAGGAAAAACTAAAAGAGGATGTTACAAAAGAAGGTATGAATTACATACGACGTTACCTTTAATTCGTGTTTTTTTCGAGTTCAAGTTTACTTATATGAAGTTGAGAATAAAAAGCTATTTTGGTAAATGTAGAGGAAACTCATCAACTTTTATGAAAATAACTTCTTCGTTGATCGATGATGGATACATATGGAGAAAGTACGGCCAGAAAGCAATTCTCAACGCAAAAAACCAAAGGTAACAATTTTCAATTGAATTTAAACCCTAATTAGTAAGTCACTACCACATTTACCACTTTCCCATATTTGTTTTCCCGGCGACAATTGTAATTGGAGAATCCTCACTAAACGACAAAATATATCCTACGTGCACGAAGTCTCGAGAAAAGTCACAAATTTATCTCTCATTTTTCGCGACATGTCGCCGGGATTCAACGATAATATTTTGACCGAATATTTCATGGTAAAACGTGGACGGAATTTTTCCTCACGTTCTTCGCGACATGTCGCCGGGATTCTTTGTTTATTAAAAAATACGTAATTAGTGTTAATATATCTTAACGTGACGTAAAACATTTTCCCCGGCGACATGTCGCCGGGGATTCTCTTGTTTATTAAAAAATTCGTAATTTTGCATGCCATATTTAATTGGATCAAGAAGCCAAACGATGCATAGTTGAATGTGTTTTATAAATCTATGATTCACCAAAGTTACTCTCCCATTATTTTTCTTAAATTGGGATGAAATGGAGTGATAAAATCGTATTCTTTTGAAGTCGTTAACAACATAAAATAATTAAATTGAACGTCCAATGTGTAACCATAACATATCGACTCATCCGTTGAACGTCTAATGTGTAACCATAACATACCGACTCATTCGTTGAACGTCTAATGTGTAACCATAACATATCGACTCATCCGTTGAACGTCCAATGTGTAACCATAACATATCGACTCATCCGTTGAACGTCTAATGTGTAACCATAACATACCGACTAATTCGTTGAACGTCCAATGTGTAACCATAACATACCGACTCATCCTTTGAACGTCTAATGTGTAACCATAACATACCGACTCATCCGTTTAACGTCTAATGTGTAACCCTAACATACTGACTCATCCGTTGAACGTCCAATGTGTAACCATAACATATCGACTCATCCGTTGAACGTCTAATGTGTAACCATAACATACCGACTCATTCGTTGAACGTCTAATGTGTAACCATAACATATCGACTCATCCGTTGAACGTCCAATGTGTAACCATAACATATCGACATATCGACTCATCCGTTGAACGTCCAATGTGTAACCATAACATACCGACTCATTCGTTGAACGTCCAATGTGTAACCATAACATACCGACTCATCCGTTGAACGTCTAATGTGTAACCATAACATACCGACTCATCCGTTGAACGTCTAATGTGTAACCATAACATACCGACTCATCCGCTTAACGCCTAATGTAACCCTAACATATCGACTCATCCGTTGAACGTCCAATGTAACCATAACATATCGACTCATCCGTTGAACGCCTAATGTGTAACCATAACATACCGACTCATTCGTTGAACGCCTAATGTGTAACCATAACATATCGACTCATCCGTTGAACGTCCAATGTGTAACCATAACATATCGACTCATCCGTTGAGCGTCCAATGTGTAACCATAACATACCGACTCATTCGTTGAGCGTCCAATGTGTAACCATAACATACCGACTCATCCGTTGAACGCCTAATGTGTAACCATAACATACCGACTCATCCGTTGAGCGCCTAATGTGTAACCATAACATACCGACTCATCCGTTGAACGCCTAATGTGTAACCCTAACATATCGACTCATCCGTTGAACGTCCAATATGTAACCATAACATATCGACTCATCCGTTGAACGTCTAATGTGTAACCATAACATACCGACTCATTCGTTGAACGTCTAATGTGTAACCATAACATATCGACTCATCCGTTGAACGTCCAATGTGTAACCATAACATATCGACTCATCCGTTGAACGTCCAATGTGTAACCATAACATACCGACTCATTCGTTGAACGTCCAATGTGTAACCATAACATACCGACTCATCCGTTGAACGTCTAATGTGTAACCATAACATACCGACTCATCCGTTGAGCGTCTAATGTGTAACCATAACATACCGACTCATCCGTTTAACGTCTAATGTGTAACCCTAACATACTGACTCATCCGTTGAACGTCCAATGTGTAACCATAACATATCGACTCATCCGTTGAACGTCTAATGTGTAACCATAACATACCGACTCATTCGTTGAACGTCTAATGTGTAACCATAACATATCGACTCATCCGTTGAACGTCCAATTTGTAACCATAACATATCGACTCATCCGTTGAACGTCCAATGTGTAACCATAACATACCGACTCATTCGTTGAACGTCCAATGTGTAACCATAACATACCGACTCATCCGTTGAACGTCTAATGTGTAACCATAACATACCAACTCATCCGTTGAACGTCTAATGTGTAACCATAACATACCGACTCATCCGTTGAACGTCTAATGTGTAACCATAACATACTGACTCATCCGTTGAACGTCCAATGTGTAACCATAACATATCAACTCATCCGTTGAACGTCTAATGTGTAACCATAACATACCGACTCATTCGTTGAACGTCTAATGTGTAACCATAACATATCGACTCATCCGTTGAACGTCCAATGTGTAACCATAACATATCGACTCATTCGTTGAACGTCCAATGTGTAACCATAACATACTGACTCATTCGTTGAATGTCCAATGTGTAACCATAACATACCGACTCATTCGTTGAACGTCTAATGTGTAACCATAACATACCGACTCATCCGTTGAACGTCTAATGTGTAACCATAACATACCGACTCATCCGTTGAACGTCTAATGTGTAACCATAACATACCGACTCATTCGTTGAACGTCTAATGTGTAACCATAACATACCGACTCATCCGTTGAACGTCTAACGTGTAACCATAATTATTCTTCGGTGAATCATAGATTTACAAAACACATTTAACTATGCATCGTTTGGCTTCTTGATCCAATTAAATATTGCATGCAACATTTTGATGTAATATGTTCTTGTTCCTCTAGCCCGTTATTAGATTGTAAATCTAACTCTCATATAAGAATATAAAGATGCCGAATGGTAACTTTTTGTTCCCGAGTTTATATTAAAAGAAAGGGAAATATTTAGGATTATAATAAAAATAAAAGAAAAATCGTATTTTTGAGAGCTTTTAGGAGGGGATAATAAAATAAAGATAGTGAGCTACGCCAAAATTACTCTCCCAATATTTTTCTTAAATTGGGATGAAATGCAGTGATAAAATCGTATTCTTTTGAAGTCGTTAACAACATAAAGTAATTAAATTTTACCAAAAAAAAAAAAAAAAAAAAAAAAGTTTTCCCGTGACAGTCGTGGGATTATCATAAAAAATTAATTAGTTTTCCCCGCGACATGTCGCCGGGATACCTACCACCAAAATTTTCGTTATCGCGCCATTTACGCTAAACGACAAAATCGTATCTTTCCTCAAATGACATGTCGCCGGGAAAAGTTTGTAGATAAAGCGATCCGTCAAGATTATCTCTTCACAAAACGAAATAAAACATATCTTCATCTCCTGTGGCAATTTACGCAACAAAACGAAATAAACATCATCAACAATCATCAACCATCATCACCACCGCATCCACCATCACCACCACCGCATCCACCATCACCACCACCACACGTTACGGTTTGTTTTACAAATTTTAAATATTATTCAACTAAATTAGTTAATTATATTATGATTTTTGGAGATTATTATTGTTGTAAGTTGTTGTAAATTAGATGATAAAGTAAAGTTTTTTTTTTTTTTTGGCGGCAAGACGAGTCGACGAGGAGCAAGAGCGAGGTATGTTATAATTTTTATGATTATTATTGTTGTAAGTTGTTAATTAGAAAAGTTATGTTTTTTTTTTTTTTTTTTTTTTTTTGGCAAGTGACGAGGAGCTAGCTAGACAAGGTATGTAATAATTTTTTTCTCCTTTGGTATCCCGGGTGACATGTCATTGGGAATGTTTATTCATGTCATTGGGAATGTTTATTGTTTAAATTTTGTTAGTTTATAGTTATTATTAGTTCAATTGCCTTGAAATGTGCTCGTTTATAATTATAATAATTACTTGTTTAAATTTTGTTAGTTTATAGTTATTATTTGGTGAAAAAGTGAAATGGTATGTATGTTAAAATAATGGTATGTATGTTAAAAAAGTGAAATGATATGTATGTTAAAAAAGTGAAATGGTATGTTATTATTTGTTAGTTTTGTTAGTTTATAGTTTTTTCAACATACATACCATTTCACTTTTTTCAACTCTTGAGCCGTTTATAATAATTTTGTTAGTTTATAGTTTATAGTTATTATTTGTTGACATGTGCTCGTTTATATTATTTTGTTAGTTTATAGTTATTATTTGTTGATATGAGCCGTTTATTGTTTAAATGTGTATATTTATTTGGATGTGTATGTATTTGGATGTGTGCATGCTTATATTATTTTGTTCATGAATTTCTATATCTTATGCTAATTGTACTTGTACAGATGTCGACAGATGTTGCACGGTCCCACAGCGGTGACGGTGGCGGGAGGATCGTCCCCTTCGATCGCGTACCCACGGTTCTTGGGCAAGCTTCATTAACAAAGGTAAGAATTTCCGGATTATTGTAATACAAGCATAAATTTGATACATATTTATGACTTTTATCACTAACTTGATTTTGCAGCAAAGGTAAACGAAAGCCCAATTTGGGCGGCGGCGTGGCGGTGAATACCGCGACAAGACCCGGAACCTTTCATTTCAAGGCAATCGCGTACCACAGTTTTCCCGCGATGTGTCGTGGGATTATCATAAAAATTAATTAGTTTTCCCCGCGACATGTCGCCGGGATACCTACCCACCAAAATTTTCGTTATCGCGCCATTTACGCTTAATCGACAAAATCGATCTTTCTCGTGACATGTCGCCGGGATTGTCGCCGGGGAAAAGTTTGTAGATAAAGCGGATCCGTCAGTATTATCTCTTCACAAAACGAAATAAAACATATCTTCATCTCCTGTGGCGATTTCTGCAACAAAAACGAAATAAACATCATCAACAATCATCAACCATCATCACCACCGCATCCACCATCACCACCACCGCATCCACCATCACCACCACCACACGTTACACGGTTTGTTTTACAAATTTTAAATATTATTCAACTAAATTAGTTAATTATATTATGATTTTTGGAGATTATTATTGTTGTAAGTTGTTGTAAATTAGATGATAAAGTAAAGTTTTTTTTTTTTTTTTTTTTTTTTTTTTTGGCGCAAGACGAATGACGAGGAGCAAGAGTGAGGTATGTTATAATTTTTGCGATTATTATTGTTGTAAGTTGTTAATTAGAAAAGTTAAGTTTTTTTTTTTTTTTTTTTTTTTTTTGGCGGTGGCTTACGAGGAGCTAGCTAGACAAGGTATGTAATAATTTTTTTCTCCTTTGGTATCCCGGTGACATGTCATTGGGAATGTTTATTCATGTCATTGGGAATGTTTATTGTTTAAATTTTGTTAGTTTATAGTTATTATTAGTTCAATTGCCTTGAAATGTGCTCGCTTATAATTATAATAATTACTTGTTTAAATTTTGTTAGTTTATAGTTATTATTTGGTGAAAAAAGTGAAATGGTATGTATGTTAAAATAATGGTATGTATGTTAAAAAAGTGAAATGATATGTATGTTAAAAAAGTGAAATGGTATGTATGTTAAAAAGTGAAATGGTATGTTATTATTTGTTAGTTTTGTTAGTTTATAGTTTTTTCAACATACATACCATTTCACTTTTTTCAACTCTTGAGCCGTTTATAATAATTTTGTTAGTTTATAGTTTATAGTTATTATTTGTTGACATGTGCTCGTTTATATTATTTTGTTAGTTTATAGTTATTATTTGTTGATATGAGCCGTTTATTGTTTAAATGTGTATATTTATTTGGATGTGTATGTATTTGGATGTGTGCATGCTTATATTATTTTGTTCATGAATTTCTATATCTTATGATAATTGTACTTGTACAGATGTCGACAGATGTTGCACGGTCCCACGGCGGTGACGGTGGCGGGAGGATCGTCCCCTCCGCATCAGCGTACCCACCGGTTGTTGGGCAAGCTTCATTAACAAAGGTAAGAATTTCGGATTATTGTAATACAAGCATAAATTTGATACATATTTATGACTTTATCACTAACTTGATTTTGCAGGCAAAGGTAAACGAAAGCCCAATTTGGGCGGCGAGGCGTGGCGGTGAATACCGCGACAAGACCCGGAACCTTTCATCAAGGCAATCGTGAGCGAAAAAGGTCCCGTGTCGATCACTTTTGAGGTGGGTGACAAACAAACCTTAAACCCTCTCGGCCCCATGCGGCTCATTGGTCTAACTACATCGGGAGGTCGTTAGGAAGGTGCCGTTTACTACCCTTTGGGAGAAGGTCCCAAGGAGAGAAGGCGGGAATCATTTCGGATATTGGGGTCGATTATCCTTTTATGTTTATTTCATTATCGTGTTCATTTATTTAATTGTGTATATTTATCTAAATTCGCTTATTTATTTATATCATATAAATAAATAAACAAATTTAAATAAATATATAAATTATATCTCTAACTCATTTTCGTTTTGTTGTATATGATTGCGACCCTATTTGACCTAAGGCCGCACATGAACTCCCCCCTGGCCCCGGATCTCGAAGGCATAAACTCGCACCGCAAAAAGCCTACAATACTAACAAGGCTTCTTTCAAGGCCAAACATTGAAGGTAGACCCCACCACCGGGATTACGATGTGGAGGCGATTAGGCGGGCACGTCCCGAGGATATTACAATGGGTGATTGGGATGAGTACATTAAGTTTTGGAATGATCCCAAGAACATTGCTCAAGCCGCTACAAATCGGCTTAACCCAAGAAAAGAGCAAGGTCATATCTAGACAGGATCCCTCATTGTCGCCTTCGAGATAATATGGTAATAAACATTATAATTATTTTACATGCATATATATATATATATATATATATATATATATATATATATATATATATATATATATATATATATATATATATATATATATATATATATATATATATCCGATTATACGCTTTGGTGTGTTGTGATTTGTCGCTTTTAAAATTATTCATCTTATATGCGTGTGTATGTACAGATGCGAGGCATCGAGACTCATGAATACCGTCACTCATCGACACTTTTGGCGAACACATACCGTTGATGGGTATTCCCTAACGATGAGGACCGCCGGATATATGTAAGTTTTGTTTCAAAACACACTTTAATGAATTATCGAGAAATAATGTAGCAACCCGACTAATATATTTACTATCTTGTGTTTTGTCACTACATAGGACGAGATGAAAAGCTTGAGGCCACGGGTCAATACACGGAGGATCAAATCAATGCGTTGGCAGAGGGGTAAGCTTTGGGCATATTCCGGTGTGGGTCGCGTATTTCCATCACGGGCCACATCCGGGCCAAGTATGCCCGCCCGTGAGTCGGTCACCAAAGATGTAGGGTTTATCATGAGTCTCCTCGAAGCGATGATGACACGCGGATATGTTTAGGGAGTATGACTCGGTGGTGCTAGCGGGAGTGGTGGGTGTGGTGATGACGAGGAGAATGGCGGTGATGAGGATAACAACGGCAGAGGTAGTTGTGTATATATTATTAGTATGTTACATTGGTACTAGCTTTAGGTAGTTGTGTTATATATTATTAGTATGCTACATTGGTACTTTAGGTAGTTGTGTTATATATTATTAGGTTCATCTTGGCGCCATTTAAACACTTGTTTCCTATCTATTAATGCACATATTGACTTTTGAGTCGTGTTTATGTAAAAGTTGTGATCTATTTGTATTGCGTTGATCCGTTATATGGTATTTGTGTTTTGGTACAAGTTGTGGCGAGTCTATCTGAGGTTTTGGTGCAGGTTTATTTGGTAGATTTTTCCGGAAAATTCGGAAAAATCTGAAATCGTCAGACCGCAGTCGCATTAAAAAAAATGCAGACATTTCGCCGACAGTCGCCGATAACACACTAAACGCTGACAAGTCAACGAGAAAACTAGGTTTCCCCGACATGTCGCAGGGGATATAAACTAACTTGTTGACAAGTCAACAGTAACCATAGTATCCTCACGACATGTCGCCGATACTTAATCACTATAATTAGTGTCTTAATCATTTTGCTTAATCCCACTATTCCCCGCGACATGTCGCTGGGGATAATGTGCCATGATGCTCGCTTCTTTGACTGAAATTTGAGTGGGACCCACGTCGTCGCCGGGATTGTCGTGGGGATACAATCCTCACGAGACTTCCAAGCTAGATATTTTCCCGTGACATGTCATTGGGAATCCCCATATCATTTGGGGTAGCGGTGAATGTTGTAGTGAGTCCTACTGTATGCAAGTTAAGTTCTTTCTTATTTCCTGGCTGCTTTCTAACAGTATCCTTTTAACTAAATATAATAAAAACAATTTGTTCATCGCCAAGCAATATTACTTTTATTAATTACGTTCACTAAATATATCTAAAGTTTACTATTTATAATAGATATATTTCAGATAGGTTTTGCTAACTTTGTCAATGTTTTTATTGATATATAGAAACTATTTTAGGTGCACTCACAAAGATGAGAAAGGGTGCCGAGCAACCAAACAAGTTCAGAAAACTAATGACGAGCCAGCAAAGTATAAGACGACCTACAACGGACACCATACTTGCACCAAATCACATGAAGTGTCATATGGTATTTCGGATTCTCTAGATTGTAGCGATAATTCAGTCATTCTAGATTTTAAAACAAATACTCTTTTTTAGAACAAACAAGTCGGCCTATTTTACCACTCGAGTGAACAAATACCAAAGGAGAATTTTTCTTCTTTAGGTTTAAGTCAAGAACAATATTCCTCGTCTGATAATTATACAGCATCGGATCCGCTCACACAACTCTCGGATGTTCCATTAGAACCCATGTCTACGATTTGGTCAGGGTTAGATCATGAGGACATGATCTCTTCAGGTGTATTTTCGTCTTCGGGTACTGAGGGATATGAGATGGACAATATGCTTGAAAGCTGGGATATTGGTGACTTCCTTTTTCAGTTATGACGAAGAATTATATTTTTTATGTAATAGATTGATAAGTTTGTTTAAAGCTTGGATTTGACATCACACGACGCATTAGATTTTTGTATTATTAGCGTAACGTGAATGCATTCAATAAAATTATATATGAAAGCAGAATAGTTTATATATGCATGATGACCTTATCTTATTACACGCCTGTTTATAACAATAATACACTTCAAAGATTTTTAAAAAACAAGTGTATGAAATATAAAACTGAATAATACCAGTAGCAATTTTGGAGATCATGAAGTGTAAATGAGTTATTTCACATATTGATTTTCGCTTTTCAATGATTCGTCTAAGGTGTTAAGCAGTATGTTATATGTTTTCTTTTATAGTAGTAATCTATTGCACGTAGAAGGTGTAAGTTTGTGTGTATTGAATGAATAATAATGTTTGGTACATCAAAGTTATATAGGATATATAATAGGCCGAATATACAATGGGCCAATACTAATACTAATACTAATAAACTAACACTCCCCCGCAGATTGAGCGGGAGGAGACCGAACACTCAAGCTGTCACGAAAATCAGTAAACAAGGCAGATGGTAACCCCTTGGTAAAAATATCAGCATACTGAAACCGAGAAGGAACATGCAGAACTTGAACTTGACCAACAGCAACCAAATCGCGAACAAAATGAATATCAATCTCAATATGCTTGGTACGTTGATCTTTGAGCAGGGGTTAGAAGACAAGTACACCGCACTCACATTATCACAATAAACAATAGTAGCAGATGACAATGGTGTATGAAGCTCACGTAGTAAATTCAAGCCAACACGTCTCGAAACAAGATTGGCAACACCCGATACTCACCTCAAGAATGGAACGAGAAATCGTCGGTGACGCTAGAGGACCATGAAAGTAAGTTGTTGCCAAGAAAACACAATAACTCGATGTAGACCAATAGTGGTAGGGCAACCATTCAATCAAGATCCAAATAAGCAACCAAGGACTCGGTAGTAGAAGAAAATAATTGTAAACCATAAGCCAAAGTCCCCGAACATACCGTAAAATCCGCTTGAGAGCGGTGAAATGAGGCTCGCGAGGATCATGCATATATAAACAAACCCGATGCACAACATAAATAATATCGTGTCTAGTGAAAGTGAGATATCAAGAGAACTTGCAAGACTCGATATAACGTGAGGATCGAAACGGATCACCATCATCACCCAACTTAGACTCGGCGTCAACAGGAGTTCGAGAAGGGTTACAACCAACCATATGTGCATGCACCAAAATCTCCATAGCATACTTACGTTGTGACAAAAACATCCCGTAAGAGTCACGCGAATCGATATACCCAAAAATAATTAAGAGCACCCAAATATGTCATAGAGAACTCCTTATGCAAAGAAGCAATAATCCATTGTAATAAACTATCGAGGAAGCGTAGCACAATATCATCCACATATAGTAGCGTAAAATCAATTATCATCACCCAGCCGGTAAATAAATAAAGAAGAATCACACCGACTCGATGTAAACCCAACAAGAAGAATATAAGCGATGAAACCGCGAAACCATACCCGACGCGCTGCGTAAGACCATAAAGAGAACGTCAGTAATAAACAAACATAATCCGGATGCTCAAGATACCGAAAACCGGTGGGTGATGCATATAAACGATTTAGCCAAATCACCATGCAAAATGCATTCTTGACATCAAGTCGATGAACAGGCCAATGTCGAGAAATAGCTAAACTAAGAACGATCCGAATGGTGCCCGGCTTAACAACCGGACTAAATGTCTCATCAACATCTACTCCCTCCACTGTGTGCTACCATTGGCAACAAGACGTACCTTGTACCGACTAAGAGTGCCATCACCAAATACTTATGATGAAATAACCACATACACCTAACAATATTGACACCCGCAGGACGAGGTACACAAGTCCAAGTTTTATTCTTAATAAGCGCATTATATTCATCAAACATAGCATTTCTCCAATTTGGATCATCAAGGGCATCCTTATAATTTTGATGTTCTTATTTAAAGAACTGTCAATAAATGAATTTTGACGTTATAATTTTGATGTTCTTATTTAATGAATTGTCAATAATTTTGATGTTCTTCACTAACTTAAAGTTTGTACTGTCAATAAATGAATTGGAAACCAACACTAAATCGAAGTTTCTACAGACACTTGCAGAAAAGTGTAGGTAATAGATTAGAATATTGGGGTGTTTTGAATTTTTTTCATGAGGAAAATGTTTCACAAGCCAAAACCAAATACCCGTTATGCTTTTGTATCACTATATGTAGGTCCATATGTGAAATAGTGTGTAAAAGTGTAGAGAAGATCCATGACCCATTTGAGGGTGCGGGATATCTTCTATTTATAGAGAAATTTTAGGTTTAAAGATTAACTCCGTGAGAATGATCAGACGACTGTAACACAGGTCGTGTTGATCATCCGGTGTATAGACAAGAATGACAAGTAACACCTTCTCCTAGCATCTAGAAGGTTTCAAGGTGGTAAAAAGATACTTTATACAACAGGGATAAATTAAAATCTTCTTGAGAAAACCAACTTTTAAAGTTGATATAAAAGTACAAACAGTGTACTCAAATGTTCCCTAAAGTAAAACCTAATCTAGTACCTGTTAGAAGCATTTCATCCCTCGACTAGATGATTAACACATGTACTTTAGGAACCCCTTGATAACCCAATTTCCTCCTATAAAAGGGAATGTTTGTAAAGGAATACAGTATCTCTTGCAATTAAAGTAAGAACACTTTTAAGAGGGCACTTTACCCCTCGAATCTAATTTGGCCGCTGAACGTTTAGTGAGTAAGATAAGTTGGTACTTACCTAATGTAGATGTCCCCTCAACTATTTCTAACGTGGTTAAGACACCCACGACTAATTCTAATGTGGATGCCCCCTCGACTTATGGAATCAGCCATTCGTCGTCTAATAAAGCTAATTTTTGATTTATTAACGAGACATTACCTAAGGATGCTGACTATGATGTGGGTTTACCCATTGGTTCGGTTCAGGAGGTTCACGGGCGGATGAAAAATTCGCTTTATGAGTATTTTATGGGTAAAGACTTGCTTTTCTTGTGGTTATATGGTTCGTGCATAACACTTGGGTTAAATATGGTATTTAGAAAGTTACAAAGAACGCGAACTGTTTTTTCTTCTTCAAGTTCTCGTCTCTAAAGGATGTTGAGGCTATTCTTAGGGATGGACCTTGGATGATTCATGAAATTTCCATCTTTCTTAATAAGTGGTCTCCATCAGTAAGTCTTCGATCTTAAGGAAGATTTGTCTTGTGTTTCGGTATGCGTGAAGTTCCACGATGTCCCTATCGTTGCTTATACTTCAGATGGGTTAAGTTTGATTGCTTCTAAAATTGGTACTCTTATAATGCTTTATTCTTATACTAATACCATGTGTTTGGAGTCATAAAGTTGTAGTAGTTATACGAGAGCTTTGATTGAATTCAATGCTTCCAAGGATTTCCTTGACAATTTAGTTTTGGCGGTTCCTAAATTTGTAGGGGAAGGGTATACTAAGGAAACTATATATTTGCATTGAATAGAGTGGGAACCACCTCGATTGTGGTACATGTTTGCTTTATGATCATTTGAATGATGATTGTCCTAAAGCCGCTCCTAAAAGTTTGGTTAATGGGACGGGTAGTAAGGGCAAAATTCGGCTCGGATCTACTAAGGAGGTGTCGAATAATGGGTTTACTACTATCAGACGAAATGGTCCCACTTATAAGCGAGTTTTGGGGGTTTCTAAGACCAAGAAAGTGGTGTATCGTCCGGTTTCTCTTAAGAATATAAAGGTTTCTCCTCCTAAAGACTCTACGAAGGAGGAGTCTACGTCTAAACAACCAAGTAAGGATGCTGAAGTGGTTAAAACGTCTAATGTAAGTTTTCTGATGTGAAAACATAGTTTTTACTAAGATAAAATGATGGTTTTAGTGTTTCGTAACGAAAAAGTTTTAGATTTGATGATTTTATTGTGATGGAAGATAGATTTTTTGTTTAAAAAACTTTTTTGCAATGGTTTGATGGACAAACACTGAGGTTTTTAGATAAAACTTGTTTTCTGGTGAAACGAGGAAGTTTTCCGATGAAACAAAATTTTCCCGATGAGCGGAAAATTGAAATAGTGGCAATTTTCCTTGAAAATTTGAAATAGTGGCTTGTTATTATGTTGCGTATAGCATGGATGATGACATATTTACGTAAGGTATGTATCGGGGTGGAGATAGTCACTCTTTTAGTTTCCCACGTTCATTAAAGACCCCAAGTTGTGACCAGAGTCACGAGTTGGGGTAACGCTCATGAACACAGTAGTGTATGTGTAGTCGTGTGTGACTGTGAGAATTCACTTGACTTAGCTTGGTCCATTCCAAGGGAATGATACCGGTATTTATAGAAATGTGTGAAGGGTTTCGAGTCACCCTTAAGCACCATTAACGCTCGAGGATGGTCCACGTGGTGGACATCTAAGAGATGGGACAAGAATGACACGTGGCGTAATATCCTTGGCTCTGATAGGTGCATGGAATGATTCATGCACGATTGCTATACACTGGCTTAATTTCCGCAGCATTACCTCTGTGCGGCCTAGGAGGGAGTTCCAAGACTTCGTTAACCGACCCTATTTATCGGACCTTTATGGCTGGCCCGGGATTGGTTTCTCGTGAAAGTGTGTGACGGGTTTTAGCCTTAGCGGGCTTGTCTCGAGTGTATGGGCTCTAGTCAGTTGGGATGTAGCTCCCATACGCTATCAACTACTACAATTATTCTTTTATTAAAAAAATTGAACTATATTTAACAACAAAGAACCTATTAATACAAGATCAAATAAATAAACATCACAAGATGTCAACATCAGTGCCGAAAGCCAATGAGTGTCCATGACACAAGCACACAAATACCTCAATCCCATAAAGAAACATGAATCATCCTAACAGAACTAATGAGGATGTAGAGAAGATGGATCTAATCAAATATCATATTTGCTTCAAAACATATGACAAACCATAAATTATTGATTTGCAAGAGCTCTGCCTAAAATTGTTTGATATCTTGGTTTAGTAGTTACTTGCAAGTATAACAAGTGAAAGAAGATTGGTTAGAAACTTAAGTGGCGGAAGGTCAAATTCTTCATGCTTAACTATATGATAATATTGATGATTAAGCGGAAAAAAAGTATTCTAACCAAGCCTCCAAGTTGTTTCGTATGACTTCACAGCCATATGTAAGCACGAATTCGTCATGCTATTAGTCACATGCTTCATTTGATAATAAAAATATACTATTTTGTTGCTATATAACATTAATATCTATGTCTTAAGATGTCACACACTACCAAATAATCTATTATCTATGGAGTCGTATTATCAGCCAGGATGGTTACCAAGCAATCGAATCAAAGCCATTCAAGAGCTTACACAAGGCCAACAATTGACTAATGAGCTTCGAGAAATGCTCGGGCAACCAGAAAAAGTCGAGCCTGATCACAAGTCAGTTGATAGTATAGCGGTTCAAATCCTGGGGATGTTTGATAACACCCTTTCAATCTTGAACTCTTATACCTTTAATGAGCATCCCGATATTCTAACAGAAGCTACGAGAACTAATACTCGTAGTTTGGATTTTCAAAAGTCACAAAACTGTGGTGAAAATGTCAAGTTTGTAAGATCAGAGAAAACTAAAAGAGGATGTTACAAAAGAAGGTATGAATTGCATACGACGTTACCTTTAATTCGTGTTTTTATCGAGTTCAAGTTTACTTATATGAAGTTGAGAATAAAAAGCTATTTTGGTAAATGTAGAGGAAACTCATCGACTTTTATGAAAATAACTTCTTCGTTGATCGATGATGGATACATATGGAGAAAGTACGGCCAGAAAGCAATTCTCAACGCAAAAAACCAAAGGTAACAATTTTCAATTGAATTTAAACCCTAATTAGTAAGTCCTACTGTATGCACAAGTTCTTTCTTATTTTCTGGCTTTCTAACAGTACCCTTTTAACTAAATCTAATAAAAACAGTTTGTTCAACCCCAAGCAATATTACTTTTATTAATTAAGTTCACTAAATACATCTAAAGTTTACTATTTATAATAGATATATTTCAGATAGGTTTTGCTAACTTTGTCAATGTTTTTATTGATATGTAGAAACTATTTTAGGTGCACTCACAAAGATGAGAAAGGGTGCCGAGCAACCAAACAAGTTCAGAAAACTAATGATGAGCCACCAAAGTATAAGACGACCTACAACGGACACCATACTTGCACAAAATCACATGAAGTGTCATCATATGGTATTTCGGATTCTCTAGATTGTAGTGATAATTCGGTCATTCTAGATTTTAAAACAAATACTCTTATTGAGAACAAACAAGTCGGCCTATTTTACCACTCGAGTAAACAAATACCAAAGGAGAATTTTTCTTCTTTAGGTTTAAGTCAAGAACATGCAAGATTCCTCGTCTGATAATTATACTTCATCGGATCCGCTCACACAATTCTCGGATGTTCCATTAGAACCCATGTCTACGATTTGGTCAGGGTTAGATCATGAGGACATGATCTCTTCAGGTGTATTTTCGTCTTCGGGTACTCAAGGATATGAGATAGACAATATGCTTGAAAGCTATGATATTGGTGACTTCCTTTTTCAGTTATGATAGAAGAATTATATGTTTTATGTAATAGATTGATAAGTTTGTTTAAAGCTTGGATTTGACATCACACGACGCATTAGATTTTTGTATTATTAGCGTAACGTGAATGCATTCAATAAAATTATATATGAAAGCAGAATAGTTTAGTTGAGGCACTTTATTTTGCATACTAAAAAATCCTTACATACTAATGGATAAATCACCATCTTTCATCTAGTTTGATCTAATGGTGAGATTAATCTAAGATTTAATATGCCTAAACCCAAGTTCCATTTTTTTGTCTTTTCTTTTCTTTTATCTTTCTTATTTATTTTCTCATTATTTGTATTTTTTAATCACTTTTTATTTCACGTTTTTTTTCTTTTCGTTTTATCGGTTTCATACGTTTTTGTCCGCTTTCCCACTTTTATACGTTTTCGTCCATTTTCTTACGTTTTTCTGCTTTTGTCGGTTTCATACGTTTTTCCGCTTTCTTGATTTAAATCATTTCGTCCGCTTTCATACGTTTTCGTCCGTTTTGTTACGTTTTCATCCGTTTAAATCGGTCTTGTTACGTTTTAAATGCTTTTTCGTCCGCTTTCTTACGTTTTGTCCGTTTCATACGTTTCGTCCGTTTACATACGCCGTCCGCTTTCATACGTTTCGTTCGTTTTCTTACGTTTTCGTCCGCTTTCATACGTTTCATTTGTTTTCATACATTTTCGTCTATTTTCATACGTTTTTGTTTGTTTTCTTACGTTTTCGTCTCTTTTCTTACCTTTTCTTCTGTTTCATTAAGTTATTGTCCGTTCTCTTACGTTTTCGTCTGTTTTCACACGTTTTCGTCCGTTTTCTTACATTTTTGTCCTTTTTCATACGTTTTCGTCCATTTTCTTACGTTTTCGCCTGTTTACTTACATTTTTGTCCGTTTTCTTACGTTTTTGTCCGTTTTCATACCTTTTCATATGTTTTCTTAAGTTTTCTTCTGTTTTAATAGGTTTCGCCTGCATTTTATTACGTTTTGTCCGCTTCTTACGTTTTCATAGGTTTATATACGCTTTTGTCCGCTTTTACGTTTCGTCCATTTTAGACGCTTTCGTGCATTTCGAGCGTTTTAGTCTATTTTCATCCGTTTTATAAGTTTTCGTCCGTTTTCAGACGTATTTTTTCCGTTTTCATACGTTTTTATACGCCTTTTATTCGTTTTTGTCCGTTTTCATATGTTTTCGTCCGTTTTTTGCAATTTTTATAAGTTTTCGTCTATTATATATTTTCATGCTTATTATTAAATTTTATTATATTACATATCTAATATCAATTGTGATATTTTATTATAAAAAGGTTAATGTCTAATATCACTTGTGATAACAAGTATGTTTTTTAACCTTTAATATCACCTGAGATATTTTATTGCTCTGTATATTTTTATATTTTATCACCTATGTGTTTTCTAATATTTTTATAATTTCAGTTACAAGATAGTTTTTGTGCCTTTCTTCACAATTGACAAGCGCATATTTTTTTAATGCAACCAATGTTATCTATCCCTTGTGATATTATACTCTTAGTAGAAATAAAAGGGTTAAAGTCCTTTTAGGTGAATTCTTATTTTGTTCAAAAAATGCAACACTTGTTTGATTTTGAGAATATGTTAAGTCTCTATTTTCATAGTTTGCTTTCTTTTTATTCATTTTGATATTTGTAAGTAACACTTATTTATCTCTTGTGATATTTTTAAGAAAGATGAAGAGTATTACACTCTTCATCATATATGTGTTATCAGTTGTGATACTCAACTAAGAATATGAAACATTAAATTCATACCAAATATGATAAGAATTTAGTATTTTACCAAGTATATATGAAAGAAATGATAATAAACATCACTTATTATATTATTGTGATGATTATGTTCATTTTTCTTATTTGTGTTTTTGAAAATATTTAGGATGATTTTTTTGTTTTATGATAATATGAAATATTAGAAAAGGTGTTTAACTGAAAACAAAATATGTTATGAAACTTTTGTTAGACTTGTGGTGGATTTTTCTATTTAATGGATACATTGTGCATATTTCGATGGGTTTTATAGCGGTATTTAAAATATCTATAGTTGAATCGACAAACTAAAAAGTTATGGTTGAAGAAAGCACATATCCTTATAAACAAACTGAGTAAGATCAAACATCTGTGATATCACACATGATATAACAGGTGATATCACCTCACTTGTGATATCACATGACATCACAGGTGATATCACATGATATCACAGGTGATTTCACAAGTGATATAAACTATGATATCACACATGCTATCACCGGTAATATCACACATGATATCACAGGTGATATCCATGGTGTTATCACACATGATATCACGTGTGATATAAGTGAGGTGATATCACCTGTGATATCACAAGTGTTTGAGCTTCCTCAGTTTGTTTATAAAGATGTGTGCTATCTTCAACCATAGCTTATTTAGTTTGCTGTTTCAACCATAGATATTTTCAAATCCCGCTATAAAACCTATCGAAACATGCACAATGTAATACTTTTCATGATGAAGAATGTAATACTTTTCATCTTCCTTACAGTGTTATATCACAAGAGATAAATAAGTGTCACTTACAAATATCAAAATGAAAACATATGAAAACGGACAAAAACATATAAAATCGAATGCAAAGCGATAAAACGTATGAAAATGGACAAAACGCTTGAAACGGACAAAACAAGAAAAAACGTGTTAAAGCGGATGAAAACATATGAAACGAACGAAACGTATAAAACTCGATGAATCCGTTCGAGAACGGCGAAACGTCTAAAATGGATGACAACGTATGAAAATGTCTCAAAACGTATTAAACGGACGAAAATACATCAAAGCGTAAAAATACGGGGCGGCGTCTAAAACGGACGAAAATACATGAAAACCTAAAAAGCAGACAAAACCGTATGAAAATGGATGAAAATGGCGGCGTGAAAGCGAACGAAAACGTAAGAAAGCAGTATTTAAAATGTATGAAAGCGTAAAACACGTGCGGCGTATGAAAATGGACGAAACGAAAGAGCGTGATGAAAACAAAGCGGCGTAAGAAAATGGACGAAACATATGAAACAAATGAAACGTAAGAAACGAAACGTATGAAAGCGGACACACGGCGGCGGCGTAAGAAAGCGATTTAAAACGTATGAAAAGCATTTAAAACGTATGAAAGCGATTTAAACGTATAAAGCGGACGACAACGTCCGGCGAACGAAAAAGTCTAAAATGGACGGAAACGTAAAAGCGGACGAAACGTATGAAAGCGGACAAAAACGTCTAAAAGCGACGAAAACGATATAAGCGTATGAAAACGTGTGAAAGCGCACGAAAATGTCGAAAAGCGGACAAAAGCGTGAAAGCGGATGTGAATGTACAGCGGATGAAAAGACGAAAACGCCTCAAATCGAAAAAAAAAAAAAAAAAAAAAAACAAAAGGACGAAACATATGAACACGGACGAAAACGTATAAAAGCGAGCAGCGTATGAATCTGAGATAAAAGCGTATGAAAGCGAAAAAATGTTAATTTAAAATTAAAAGGAAATAATAATAATAATAAAAATGAATTTGTAATAAAATGTGAATTCAAGAAAAAAAAAAAAAAAAGTTAATAAATAAAAAGACAAAGAAAAGGAGAAAAAAACATGGACTTAGGTTTCCATATTAAATCTTAGGTTTATCCCCACCATTAGATCAAACTTGATGGATGGTAGGGATTTGTCCCTTGGTAAGCACCAAAATAAGAGTAAGCATTTGAAAATTCCTCTAGTTTATATATGCATGATGACCTTATCTTATTACACGCCTGTTTATAACAATAATACACTTCAAAGATTTTTAAAACACAAGCAGTGACGAAGCTTGAACCAAATTGTTGGGGTGAAATATCAATTTCAATTTCGGAGGCCATATTATCAAAGCGAAATTTTTAGCATAAACTTAGTTACAAAATACATAAAGCATGATAAATTTTGGGGGCAGGCCCATCCACCTCGTGAAGCTTCGTCCACGAACACAAGTGTATGAAATATAAACCGACTAATACCAAGTAGCAATTTTGGAGATCATGAAGTGTAAATGAGTTATTTCACATATTGATTTTCGCTTTTCAATGATTCGTCTAAGGTGTTAAGCAGTATGTTATATGTTTTCTTTTATAGTAGTAATCTATTGCACGTAGAAGGTGTAAGTTTGTGTATATTGAATGCATAATAATGTTTGGTACATCAAAATTATATAGGATATATAATAGGCCGAATATACAATGGGTCAATACTAATACTAATACTAATAAACTAACACTCTCCCGCTGATTGAGCGGGAGGAGACCGAACACTCAAGCTGTCACGAAAATCAGTAAACAAGGCAGATGGTAACCCCTTGGTAAAAATATCAGCATACTGAAACCGAGAAGGAACATGTAGAACTCGAACTTGACCAACAACAACCAAATCACGAACAAAATGAATATCAATCTCAATATGCTTGGTACGCTGATGCTGAACAGGGTTAGAAGACAAGTACACTGCACTCACATTATCACAATAAACAATAGTAGCAGATGACAATGGTGTATGAAGCTCACGTAGTAAATTCCGAAGCCAACACGTCTCAGAAACAGCATTGGCAACACCCCCGATACTCAGCCTCAACACTGGAATGAGAAATCGTCGGTGACGTTTAGAGGACCATGAAAGTAAGTTGTTGCCAAGAAAACACAATAACTCGATGTAGACCGGTGGTGGTAGGGCCACCAGGTCAATCGACATCCGAATAAACAACCAAGGACTCGATGGTAGAAGAAAATAATTGTAAACCATAAGCCAAAGTCCCCGAACATACCGTAAAATCCGCTGAGAGCGGTGAAATGAGGCTCATGAGGATCATGCATATATAAACAAACTGCTGCACAACATAAATAATATCGTGTCTAGTGAAAGTGAGATCTTCAAGAGAACACGCAAGACTCGATATAACGAGGATCGAAACCGGATCACCATCATCACCCAACTTAGACTCGGCGTCAACAGGAGTTCGAGAAGGGTGGCGACATACCCAAAAATAATTAAGAGCACCCAAATATGTCATAGAGAACTCCTTATGCAAAGAAGCAATAATCATTGTAATAAACTATCGAGGAAGCGATAAGCACAATATCATCCACATATAGTAGCGTAAAAGCAGATCAACACCACATCGGTAAATAAATAAAGAAGAATCACACCGACTCGATGTAAACCCAACAGAAGAATATAAGCGACAAACCAGCGAAACCATGCCCGAGGCGCCGCTTAAGACCATAAAGAGAACGTCGTAATAAACAAACATAATCCGGATGCTCAAGATACCGAAAACCGGTGGGTGATGCATATAAACGATTTAGCCAAATCACCATGCAAAACGCATTCTTGACATCAAGGCGATGAACAGTGCCAATGTCGAAATAGCTAAACTAAGAACGATCCGAATGGTGCCCGACTTAACAACCGGACTAAATGTCTCATCAACATCTACTCCCTCCACCTGTGTGCTACCATTGGCAACAAGACGTACCTTGTACCGACTAAGAGTGCCATCAGCCAAATACTTATGATGAAATAACCACATACACCTAACAATATTGACACCCGCAGGATGAGGTACACAAGTCCAAGTTTTATTCTTAATAAGCGCATTATATTCATCAAACATAGCATTTCGCCAATTTGGATCATCAAGGGCATCCTTATAATTTTGATGTTCTTATTTAAAGAACTGTCACTAACTTGAAGTTTGTACTGTCAATAAATGAATTGCAAACAGAAATTTAACAACACTAAATCGAAGTTTCTATAGACACTTGCAGAAAAGTGTAGGTAATAGATTAGAATATTGGGGTGTTTTGAATTTTTTCATGAGGAAAATGCTTCACAAGCCAAAACCACATACCCGTTATGCTTTTGTATCACTATATGTAGGTCCATATGTGAAATAGTGTGTAAAAGTGTAGAGAGGATCCATGACCCATTTGAGGGTGCGGGATATCTTCTATTTATAGAGAAATTTTGGGTTTAAAGATTAACTCCGTGAGAATGATCAGGCGACTGTAACACAGGTCGTGTTGATCATCCGGTGTATAGACAAGAATGACAAGTAACACCTTCTCCTAGCATCTAGAAGGTTTCAAGGTGGTAAAAAGATACTTTATACAACAGGGATAAATTAAAATCTTCTTGAGAAAACCAACTTTCAAAGTTGATATAAAAGTACAAACAGTGTACTCAAATGTTCCCTAAAGTAAAACCTAATCTAGTACATGTTAGAAGCATTTCATCCCTCGACTAGATGATTAACACATGTACTTTAGGAACCCCTTGATAACCCAATTTCCTCCTATAAAAGGGAATGTTTGTAAAGGAATACAATATCTCTTGCAATTAAAGTAAGAACACTTTTAAGAGGGCACTTTACTCCTCGAATCTAATTTGGCCGCTGAACGTTTAGCGAGTAAGATAAGTTGGTACTTACCTAATGTAGATGTCCCCTCGACTAATTCTAACGTGGTTAAGACACCCACGACTAATTCTAATGTGGATGCCCCCTCGACTTATGGAATCAGCCATTTGTCGTCTAATAAAGCTAATTTTCGATTTATTAACGAGACATTACCTAAGGATGCTGACTATGATGTGGGTTTACCCATTGGTTCGGTTCAGGAGGTTCACGGGCGGATGAAAAATTCGCTTTATGAGTATTTTATGGGTAAAGACTTGCTTTTCTTGTGGTTATATGGTTCGTGCGTAACACTTGGGTTAAATATGGTATTTAGAAAGTTACAATGAACGCGAACTGTTTCTTCTTCTTCAAGTTCTCGTCTCTAAAGGATGTTGAGGCTATTCTTAGGGATGGACCTTGGATGATTCGTGAAATTTCCATCTTTCTTAATAAGTGGTCTCCATCAGTAAGTCTTCTTAAGGAAGATTTGTCTTGTGTTTCGGTATGCGTGAAGTTCCACGATGTCCCTATCATTGCTTATACTTCAGATGGGTTAAGTTTGATTGCTTCTAAAATTGATACTCTTATAATGCTTTATTCTTATACTAATATCATGTGTTTGGAGTCATGAAGTTGTAGTAGTTATACAAGAGCTTTGATTGAATTCAATGCTTCCAAGGATTTCCTTGACAATTTAGTTTTGGCTGTTCCTAAATTTGTAGGGGAAGGGTATACTAAGGAAACTATATATTCGCATTGAATAGGAGTGGGAACCACCTCGGTGTGGTACATGTTTGCTTTATGATCATTTTAATGACGATTGTCCTAAAGCCGCTCCTAAACGTTTGGTTAATGGGACGGGTAGTAAGGGCAAAATTCCGGTTTCTGGATCTACTAAGGAGGTGTCGAATAATGGGTTTACTACTATTAGGCGAAATGGTCCCACTTATAAGTGAGTTTTGGGGGTTTCTAAGACCAAGAAAGTGGTGTATCGTCCGGTTTCTCTTAAGAATATAAAGGTTTCTCCTCCTAAAGACTCTACGAAGGAGGAGTCTACGTCTAAACAACCAAGTAAGGATGCTGAAGTGGTTAAAACGTCTAATGTAAGTTTTCTGATGTGAAAACAGAGTTTTTAGTAAGATAAAATCATGGTTTTCGTGTTTCATAACGAAAAAGTTTTAGATTTGATGATTTTATTGTGATGGACAAACACTGAGGTTTTTAGATAAAACTTGTTTTCTGGTGAAACTAGGAAGTTTTCCGATGAAACAAAATTTTCCCGATGAGCGGAAAATTGAAATAGTGGCAATTTTCCTTGAAAAATTGAAATAGTGGCTTGTTATTATGTTGCGTATAGCATGGATGACGACATATTAACGTAAGGTATGTATCGGGGGTGGAAATAGTCACTCTTTTAGTTTCCCACGTTCATTAAAGACCCCAAGGTGTGACCAGAGTCACGAGTTGGGGTAACGCTCATGAACACAGTTGTGTGTGTGTAGTCGTGTGTAACTGTGAGAATTCACTTGACTTAGCTTGGTCCATTCCAAGGGAATGATACCGGTATTTATAGAAATGTGTGAAGGGTTTCGAGTCACCCTTAAGCACCATTAACGCTCGAGGATGGTCCACGTGGTGGACAACCAAAAGATGGGACAAGAATAACACATGGCGTAATATCCTTGGCTATGACACGTGCATGGAATGATTCATGCATGATTGCTATATACTGGCGTAATTTACGTATCATTACCTCTGTGCGAATGAGGTAATGACACGTGTTATGTATGTCATAATGGCCCTGAGGGAATTCTAGGACTTCTGTTAACCGACCCTATTTATCGGACCTTTATGCCTGGCCCGGGGATTGGTTTCTCAGGAAAGTGTGTGACGGGTTTTAGCCTTAGCGGGCTTGTCTCGAGTGTATGGGCTCTAGTCAATTGGGATGTAGCTCCCATACGCTATCAACTACTACAATTATTCTTTTATTAAAAAGATTGAACTATATTTAACAACAAAGAACCTATTAATACAAGATCAAATAAATAAACATCACGAGATGTCAACATCAGTGCCGAAAGCCAATGAGTGTCCATGACACAAGCACACAAATACCTCAATCCCATAAGAAACATGAATCATCCTAACAGAACTAATGAGGATGTAGAGAAGATGGATCTAATCAAATATCATATTTGCTTCAAAACATATGACAAACTATAAATTATTGATTTGCAAGAGCTCTGCCTAAAATTGTTTGATATCTTGGTTTAATAGTTACTTCCAAGTATAACAAGTGAAAAAAGATTGGTTAGAGCATATGCACTGGTAACGCCATAACGCGCGTTATGGCTACTTTAACGGCGTTATGGCCGTTATCTCCATTGGACCACCGACGTTAATGAGCAAGAAGGAGGGCTGCGTTATTTGGGCAACGCCCGTTATAGGGTTAAACAGAAAAAATAAATAAATAAATAAAATAAAATAAAATCATGGCTGGTGTTATTTTTGGGGTGTTATTGATGTGTATGTTTTTTTGGGATGTTAAGGTGAAATGTTAAAGTTTAACTTGGGATGTTATTGATGTGGTTGTTTTTTGATGATGTTAAGGTGAAATGTTAAAGCTGATGTGGCTGGTGTTATTTTATAACTTGAGTTATCGATGTGAATGTTGGTAGAAACATATTTGGTACGTGTAATGTTATCAATTAAGGTGATGGAAGGTCAAATTCTTCATGCTTAACTATATGATAATATTGATGATTAAGCGGAAAAAAAGTATTACTATCCATGCCTCCTAGTTGTTTCGTATGACTTCACAGCCATATGTAAGCACGAATTCGTCATGCTATTAGTCACATGCTTCATTTGATAATAAAAATATATTATTTTGTTGCTATATATAACATTAACTATATGTCACTTCTTCGAATTATGTTGAGTTTATGATATATAAAATAAAATAAAACATAAAGACATCAAGAGTACAGTGGAAGACTTAAGATCATAACAAATAAATTAATTAGCGAAAGTATGCGTAGCGTACCTCTTGCGAATATCAAATCCCTCGAGCAAAGCAAACCACCCTCGAGCAAAGCAAACCAAAGAAGTACTAAATGGTGTAAGAATAATGTCTTACAACCACGTTCTTATACCTGAATTAACCAACGAATCAGCGATTGCTAGATCTAACACAAGCCCTCGTATATGCAAAAACCAAACCGAACTCCCTAACAAATGGGGTTTCGGCCAAGCTATGCAAAAGAAAAGAGAGAGGAGATCTAGGTTAATTCAATGCACAAGGTGTGAATGAAACCCTAGACCCTACCCTCCTTATATACTAGTAAGTAAAACTTAGAGGACAAGTTAGGGAATATGAGGCCTTGGAGAAGCCTATGGCGGCCACCATAGAGCCCAAAGCCCATTCCATAACTTTCCCAAGTTTCCATTTCTAGTCCTTCTCTTTTCCATTTTAACGGTCGTTAGTCATTTTCCGTTAAATACATAACGATCGTTAACCGGACTTAATGTGTAATAATTAATCGTAAACATAAACATTAATTATTAACTTTAATTCTCATTCGCTAATGTGTGCAATCCGTGGTCACGAGTTCGAATCCGGACATTCACATGTTTGTAAATATATACATTTCCAACGACTCCCACTTGGATATGTTTACAAAGCGTGAAATGACATTGGTTAGCGTCTAGCAACACGCCAATGCCCCGGTACAACTCGTGTATGGTTTTCTGGAGAAAAACCAAGTTTGATGATTCATCATCATATTCATCCTTTGTTTCTAATACCATGTTAATAAGAATATGGATCTCACTCATTTCTTAATTAACTATTACATTTCTCGCTTTATGATTTATTAAGATTACCAATTCTTCTAAGCAGAAGACCTTGGGTATGGCCATACAAACATCTTAACAATCCTACGAGGGCCCGGTAGTATTAAACTTCAAAATGAATTTGAAGGAAACAAATCCCATTTTGACTACAAGCGAGATTCATAAATTTCGCAACACTTACGAAAACAACCCTTATAACTACCGATTCGTGTAGCGTTAGATTGCTTCACAAAATGCACTACATCCATGACATATCTCTTGTATCTCAAGTCGGAGGATAAATATCCATGATATACTTAATGACAAAGATCCATAAAGTATCATCATGTGGGTGGGATAAGTCCTATATTCAATTCATTGAATATCATCGAAATTAGTCATGCTACGCATCAATATACTTTCAAGTATATTCTAACTAATACTCATTTGTCTTAATTCAATATCATTCCCATGTTATTGATTGACAACGGACTATTTAGAATAACTTAAGTTATTCAAGGATTTAAACATGTAAATATAGGACAACATTATAATAAATGAATAATAAACATAACAAAAATACTTTATTTCATTTCAATAATAATGTTTACAATATCCTTTATCTAAAATACTTAGTCACGAGATGGGCATGAAACTACTAGCTAAGCGAAGTCCAAACTTATCGGACAAATGATTAAGTTTTCACCGAGCAAGGCCTTCGTTAACGGATACGCTAGGTTATCATCGTGTGAACTTTGAGCAACTCAATTTCACCTATCTCGACTTGCTCTCGAACATAGTGATATTGTCTAGGATAGTGTCTGGTGCCCTTCATGACTCGGGTTCATGGGCAAAAGTAATTGCTGTTGAATTGTCACAATACACTTTAATAGGATGTTCAATCGACGGCATAACACCAAGCCCGAAACAAACTTCCTTATCCAAGCGGCTTCCATGGCGACCTCGGGCGCGCTATGTACTCACTTTACATAGCGAGACATCGCAAGTGTTGTGCATTTCTTACTCTTCAATCCACGGCACCTCCATTGATGACAAAAATGTAACCCGTTTGAGACTTCGTATCATCTTTGTCACACTTCCGGGATGCATCGCGATAACACATAACGAGCAGTTACGCTACGGATTTCCTCCATACACTATGAACATATCTCTTGTAGCCCTAAGGTACTTGAGAATATGCTTATGATGATCGATGAATTTCACCGGATTACGTTGATACCGGTGGTCAAGTTTTGAGCAAAGCGCCACATCGGGCCTTGTGCATCGTGCAGCGTACATGATAGATCCTCTGACCGAAGCATAAGGAACTTTCTTCATCGCGCCACCTCTGCGGTGTTGAAGCACGACCTTGGTGCTCAAACCATGATTTACTTGCATTGGCAAAATCCTTCTTGGAATTTTGCATATTGAATCTCTTCAATATTTTGTCAATGTAAGCACTTTGGCTTAAACCAATTAGCCGCCTTGATCTATCCGGTAGATCTTGATTCCGAGTATATATCTTGCTTCCCTAAGTCTTTCATCGAAAAACATTTACCAAGATAGGCTTTCACCTCATTTAGACTTGGTATATGATTTCCCATGATTAATATGTCATCGACATACGAGAATAAGGAAAGTAACACGACTCCGCTAGCTTTGTGATATACACATGGCTCATCAAGATTCGAGTAAATCCAAAACTTTTGATTTCCCATCGAATCTTTTATTCCATTGCCTTGATGCTTGCTTGAGTCCATAAATGGACCTCTTAAGCTTGCATACGGTTAGGAAATAATGGATTCACAAACCCTTCCATTGCGCCATATAGATGTCTTCATCTAGGCGGCCATTCGAGCGGTTTTGACATCCATTTGCCAAATCTCATAGTCATAGTGTGCGGCTATAGCTATGAGAATCCTAATAGCTCTTATGTCCGCTACGAGGAGAATGTCTCCTCGTAGTCAACGCCATAGGTTTGAGTAAAACCTTTAGCCACGAGACGAGCCTTGTAGGTGTGTACATTGCCATCCATGTCGGTTTTCTTTTGAAGATCCACTTACTCCCAACGACCTTAGCCTTGGGAGGAAGGTCAACTTCAATCGAGACATCATTATCTTTCATGGATTGCATTTCCCCATTCATAGCAATCGCCATTTATCCTTTTCGGGATCGGCCATGGCGACCTTATAGTTAGCGGGTTCATTAAGATCCCCAACCATATTTTCCTCCACCTCTACGTTAAGACATAGGCGGTCGGTGTGCGTATAGTCCTTTCGGACCTACGAATGGGAACAACTTGGGAGGAGCACCTAAGCTTTCGGGTTCTTCTTGAAGTTGGCTAGTGGTTTCGAGAAGGTGTTGTATCTTCTTGATCATATTCGGATCATATACTCTCCAGCGAGTTCTTGAGATATGAGATTCCTTTCAAGGAAATCTCCATACCTAGCCACGATGACTTTGTTCTCATTTGGGTAGTAAAAGTAGTAACCCATAGTTTCCTTAGGGTATCCTACAAAGATACATAACGGATCGGCTTGGAGCTTATCGGTGTGTCACGTTTAACAAACGCTTCACATCCCGGACCTTTAAGTAAGAAAAGTTGGGAGCTTTTCGGTCCATATTTCATATGGAGTTTAACAACCTTCTTAGTTGGAACCATATTCAAAATGCGAATAGCGGTTTCAAGGGCATAATCCCAAAAGTAAAGGTAGAGTCGTAAGTTCAAACATTGATCGTACCATGTCAAGTAAAGTACGATTTCTCCTTTCAGATACACCATTTCTTTGTGGAGTATAAGGAGATGTGAGTCTTGGATAATTCCACACTCACTAAGTAATCTTTGAACTCTTGACTTATATACTCACCACCTCTATCGGATCGAAGAGCTTTAATCTTCTTTCAAGTTGTAATTCTACTTCACTTTTGAAAACCTTAAATGTTTCAAAGACTTCATGTTTATGTTTAAGTAAATAAACATAACCATAACGATTGAAATCATCCGTAAAGGTTAAAGTAAGCGACACCACGTTTTGACACATGTCTAAGTGGACCACACACATCGGTGTGTATCAATCCAAGTAGATCGAAGCCCTTTCCACTTGTGGTGAAAAAGGTTTCCTTGTCATCTTCCCAGCAATGCAAGACTCGCATTTGTCAAATGATTCATCATTGACCGTTTGTAAAAGCCCATCGTGTTGCAGCTTTTCCATGCGTTTCTTGCCAATATGGGCAAGGCGACAATGCCAAAGATAAGAAGAGTCACAGTTCGACTTGCTCTTCTTATTGCTAATGCTATACAACAATTATTTTCATTGGATATACAACCATCCATATCAATTTCAAACACACCAAGAATAGGAATTGCATTAAAGTAAAAACATTATTTAAAGCGAAATTCCATAACTTGTAAAGTGTGCACAAAACCAATATCTTTTAACAAAAAGCGAAATGACACCCCTAACAATGGAGGTGCATAATGACAATTATTTAGTTCTAAAATTAAGCCGAAGGCAACACTAAATCAAAAGTCCCTATGGCCCGACAATTTGCGCTTTCCATTTCCAACGTACAAGTATCTCTCTCCACGGTCGACTTCTTCGCCTCTAAGTCCTGCGATGTATTACGGATGTGAGTACCACATCACGTATCATATATCCGAGAATTTAACTTATGAGGAAAAGAAAATAATTCAAACATAAAAATACGATGAGCTAGGCACCATCTTATTTTTATTACGAAGGCACTCATTCGGATAAAGCGGGCAGTTCGCTTCCGGTGACACGGTGAGTTGCGATGGTGGCAAGACAAATCCTTCTTAGGATTTTCCTTTTTCTTTCGGGGTTCTTCTTAGGGTGGTGGGATGACAACTTGTTTCCCTTTCCTTTTCCTTTCCCTTTCTTATCGCTTGCGGCTTAGGCTTATTCACCCTACCACCACTGTATAGCGAGCACGGCGGTGTAGGAGCCTTCTTTGGCAATCTCTTCTCGTAGTCTACAAGCATTGCATGTAACTCATTCCTTTGTCTTCCCGTGCAATGCATGTTAAAATTGCGGACAAAATCACCAAATCGTTCACGATTAAGGGAATGATTGATGAGTCCGACACATACATCGTTCGAGTAACCACGGTAGAGCTTCTCCAATTGGTCCAAGTGATGTTTCATCTCAGGGCGTGGTCGGAGACAGTTGCCGACCTCACTGCGGTTGTGAACCTTTTCAATTAGTTCATCTGATTCATTGCTTGGTGGCTTCTCAAACATCGTTTGAGTTCATCTAACATGCTCATAGGCGGATAGTGCTCAAATTGTTTTGCAATTGAGCAGACATCCCAAAGCATTAGACACGCCACATCATTATGCTTCTCATATTCAACACGATATGCCTCTAATTCAAGAGCGGTTGCCGTGTTGGGAGGAGCTTCGAGCGAGGTGTAGTCAAAATTTCAACCCTTTGGCAACACGAAGGATGATCCTAAGTGAGCGATGCCAATCATTGAAATTAGGGCGGTCGGTTTGTCCCTTCCAATCATATCTTTGAAAGCGGCACTCGATAAGCTCATAGTGTTATCAGTTGAGCCATCTACGGAAAAGTTCAAAAACCATCATTAGTATTTTGATAATTTTCCTTTTCAATAAACAATTAAATACCCAAGGTTCATATTCATATAACCAATTAATATTTATTGAAAACTAGGATCCAAATTGTCATAATCTCATCACATCGAGTTGATCATTAGTGATGAACCTTATACAAAATGGTAGAGCATTTGCTCAATTGCCAATTTCAATTGCAATTCCTAGATTTATGGGATTTACATATAGCCAATATCAATCGCCATGTAAACATGTTTTATCCCATCTTATGCCTTGAGTTTTCAGTTTTCACCGCCTAACTCAATTAAGTTGTCCAACTTAAAAAACTGCAAAATCGTCCATGCCCGTTCTCACGACACGTGGACATTTTACCCTTTGATTAAGATCTAAATCACGTTCTCACGCAAATAGAAAGTAATCTTAGGTGTTTCCGTTTCGTTGGATGGCATATAACTTAAATTTAAAGGGTAATAGTTTTGATGTTAAATCAAATATGTACAAAGATGTCATGCATTCATCTTTGTAGCATAGTTTTATTAAAACATTTATATCTTGTTTTAATGTTTAAGCTTTTCATCATCAAACTTTAATTGAGGTATTGGGTTCACCAATCAAGGAATTAGTGTTAATTATCATCCATTATACCGTACTTTTGCATAAGTGTAAACACTTAGTGTTTGGATAATTACCACCTAAGTGGCGCATGGAATCAACACGAATTAGCCCTTAAGATGAGCTTGCACATTTAATGACTTACTAAGTAGCTCCACTCGAACTTACGAGGCGAGAGGACCGGTGCGTGCTAAAGCACAACCTTAGACATCCATTCGGTGTATTTTGCGCACTTCTTTAAACCCCTTTTATTAGTTCATTCTCATGGGTGAGCCTTTCGGTCATTTGTACCAAAGTCATCAATCAATTAAGCGATTATGATTACTATTCTTAAAAATACATGTTTCACCATTGTTTAGATCAGTTTATTTTTCTTGTAAAAATACCCTTGTTACAAAACACAAACAAGCAAGTATTTGAAAAAATAAACAAATAAACAATGAATACATAACAAATAAAAGTCATGCATATCAAATAGCCACATGCAAACGGTTTTGATAAATCTTATTAATAACCAATTTTATATCTGTCAATATGCATATATTTAATTAAGACTTCCACCCGTTTTCATCTATGTACAAGGTGAACCACATGCATCGATTCATCGATTGCGTAAGTCAAAACTAAATATATACCACATAGCACATAATTGATTAAAATTAATAAATATTGAGGTCTTCCCAATTTAAGATCTATCATTATTTAATGTATATCACTTAAAACATGAAAGACATACAATAAGCGGATCCATGATAAAACATGCGGTAATAATCATGGATATAAATTACATAACAATTAATGCAATTAAGCGAGTTACGCATATACACATAAAGTTGCATGCATCTTAGGGTTTCTAATCCAATTAAAACAAAGTTTACAAAACCCTAATTAGGGCACCAAAAAAACGCCCCCCCCTCAAAATTAGGGTTTAGGTTTTGCAAACCCTAGATCTAAGCATACAAATAATAACACATTCATGTTTATTTTAATTATGTGTTTCAGTAATTAATTACTTGTTATACAAGGCTCGTGATGCCCTTTGTTGAGTTTATGATATATAAAATAAAATAAAACATAAAGACATCAAGAGTACAGTGGAAGACTTAAGATCATAACAAATAAATTAATTAGCGAAAGTATGCGTAACGTACCTCTTGCGAATATCAAATCCCTCGAGCAAAGCAAACCACCCTCGAGCAAAGCAAACCAAAGAAGTACTAAATGGTGTAAGAATAATGTCTTACAACCACGTTCTTTATACACGAATTAACCAACGAATCAGCGATTGCTAGATCTAACACAAGCCCTCGTATATGCAAAAACCAAACCGAACTCCCTAACAAATGGGGTTTCGGCCAAGCTATGCAAAAGAAAGAAGAGAGGAGATCTAGGTTAATTCAATGCACAAGGTGTGAATGAAACCCTAGACCCTACCCTCCTTATATACTAGTAAGTAAAACTTAGAGGACAAGTTAGGGAATATGAGGCCTTGGAGAAGCCTATGGCGGCCACCATAGAGAGCCCAAAGCCCATTCCATAACTTTTCCAAGTTTCCATTTCTAGTCCTTCTCTTTTCCATTTTAACGGTCGTTAGTCATTTTCCGTTAAATACATAACGATCGTTAACGGACTTAATGTGTAATAATTAATCGTAAACATAAACATTAATTATTAACTTTAATTCTCATTCGCTAATGTGTGCAATCCGTGGTCACGAGTTCGAATCCGGACATTCACATGTTTGTAAATATATACATTTCCAACATGGTCGATTGTGTCGGCACTACAAGAAAAGAAAAAGGCTTTAGTGACAATAAGAAAATCGTCACTAACAGTGAAATAGTCACTAACTGCTTTACTAACAAAAATCCTGGTCGTCACTATAGCTCTGTCACAGACTTGAAAAGTGACGAAAATCGTGTGGTGGCTAATTTGTGACGCCTTTCCGTCACTGAAATTTGTCACTAAGATTGTGAACGTCACTAAGAAGTTAAATTAACGACATAGTTAACTTCCATTAGTGTGTTTAGTCACGAAAATTACGTCACTATTTGTCAATTGTAGAGACAAAACAGGTGGTCGCTGTCATATGATGTTACATAAAACAATTGCTATAGTAAACACAACTACTCTCCTAATGATGCATAATTGGAGATGGTAAACAAATTAAAATATTAGAAATATAAAACAAAACATTTGATTGTTAGTAGTAATTGAAAATGAGCATAGCTAAAACACATGGTTGCTGGTGAACATATTGAATGAATAAAAAAATAAATGGCTTCTTAGCTTCGAGATTAACCGTCATCTTGTTAGGTTTTCGCAATTATTCTTGAATTACGCTTTGAAATTTCTTTTACCTTGCGCTTACCAGTTGTTGATGACACATCTTCTGAACAAACTTCATCATGTGCGCCTGATTGAATTTCAAATTGTCAGTATAATATATTTATAGTAAAATGCAATCTGATTTGCAGAACATATATAAAATACCTCTTCTTATATATCTCCATTAAACAATAATCTCAAAGCCAAATTTGGTACAAAAATAACAAGTTAAGGTATACTATTAAGAAAAGAAAAAGGAATCATGCTAAAGTATAAAAATACAACTTGATAGATGATATACCACTAAATGCAAATAGAATATACAACTTGACAACAAATATTATGCTAAATTGCAACTTGACATGATGATATGTCCTTAAATGCATGTAGAACATACAATTTAACAAACAAATATGAATATTTACACAACTACTAAATCTCTATCTAATATAATAAACAAGAGTTTTGTACCAGCCTATAAAGCACCCGATGCAATTAATTATCTGACGTGTAACAAATACTATTGGCCGGTAAAGTTGGAAAGTACAACTCTTCTTCAACAATATGATGAAGCTTCTTCTATACGATTTTTATTGATCAAAGCGTCAGTTTCGGATAAAGAATTAATGCATTCAACAATAAGTTATGAATTTCATATAATTCACGATTTAAAAACACACATAGAAATCTTCCGATACATAATCCGATTGGTAAGTATTCGCATCTATTCAATTTTTTTAGGGTTTTAATTAAATCTCACAGTATAGCTATTTTGATTAAGTTCAATTCAATTATGTTTTCAAAAACCCTAGAAAAGTTTGGTGATTGAAATAGATTATTGCATAATTACTGAGGTACTTATTCTAAATGTGAAACCTTGGCATATGATTCATCTATATCTCTGGCTTACTTTTATTTTATCTTTTAAATTATGATTCTATGAATTGAACTAAAACCTAAGATTGCTTAATCAGTTCATTAATCAATTCGTTTTTGTCATTGATTTTTGTAGGAAATTATGCTGCAAATGGTGATTCCTTAATACAAAGAGATGATGTTTTTGTTTGAAAAGGTTTCACACATTTTTTAACCTTTGATTGTTATATTTACTTTTTGTTCGGGAAGCAACTATGAGTTTGGCGTGTATCAAATTGATGATGGAATTTATGTACACCGTGTGTTCAATGAAATGCGTGAGAAGCTAATTTCGTTATAAATTGCATCTTTTATTGTTTCAGGTTGTTTTGTTCTCTTATTATATTGAAATGAAGTGGAACTATGAAGCAAAACACAATGTCACTAGCAGGTACGTTGTGATAATGTTTTGTCCTCCATGCTTGACGAATGCCAAGCAATGCGTTTTTGTGTGTGTCCAATCAGTAGCAAAATAATATTGTAAATGAATAAGTCAATATAATTTGCACATTCCAACATAATGTTGTAAATAAATTTATGTGTTGAAGAAGTTTCGGAATATGAACCTGGGAGCATATAATGTGTTACATCGTTACAATAGTAAATACAATGGTTTATAAGACAAAGGACCAGTTATTGATGTTGTTGTCAATATCATACATGGGTTTGTACCAACACCTGTTATTAGTGTTGTCAATATTTTGATGTTAAATTGATCATCGAGTGAGTGTAAGCTAAACTATCTCCTATAATATAGCGAAGCACAGTCAATATCTTATATTTTTTTGTCATTCGTTTCTTGATGATATGATGAGATGGAAAGCGGAAAGAAACAGTCGATAAGTACCTTCAGTGTATCGTATACTTAATTTGGTTTCTAATTGAACTATTCAGAACTGAAATCAAATGTTGCTCATGCGAACGGAAGAGGTAGAATGTCCAACTTGCACACCTCATTTGCAGGTTTGCTTCTCTTGCCTTTTATTTTTCTTACTTTCGTGGTTATGTATATATAATACTACATAATCAAATTTCTTGGAAAAAGAAAAATATATCAGTGTGTCACTTAACTTTTTAACTTAAATGAAACTTCTAATTAGTATTGAAGACCTCATTCCCGCTGATTGAAAAGTAATTGACGCCATCTAAAACCTTTTAAATCTTTTTAACTTGACATTTGAGATTTAGTGATGTTGTGTTCATATCAGGTTGTCGTACTTTTCAAGATATTAAAACCACAATGGATGGGTATTTTGGACAATTTATTTATAAAAAAGAATGCTTCAATATTATGATAGTTTTGATGCTAGATTGATGAGAATTATTATGCCTTTGTTGCTTCCGGTCATGTTATTACAGAGTCTAAAATTCTACATATATTACATGATACCATGGAATTGTATACTTCATGTGAGGGAATATGCACGACAAGTTATCTTGAACTTCAAAGCCCTTTATTAGAAGAACATTGTGATGGGTGTGCTATTTTTGTTTACACAAAGGTATGTTTTCAAGAATTAATCTTCACAGTGAAGTTTTAATAGTCATTATAACTTGAATGGTTAGCCAATTATATATTTACATTGGGCCTGCATGAATATTCAGCGAATTATAACTTGAATTTTATAATAGTCTTTAATGAAATTATAAATAGTCACTATAACAAGAACATAATAGTCATAGTGTCATAGCTATTCAGCGAATGTCTCTTTGGGTATGTAGTTTTAATTGTGTCACGGTTATTAATAGTCTTTAATGAAATTTCCGCATGTTTTAGAAGCCATTTATCATACTAATTTGCTACAATCATTAGCTAATTTTGACCCGGTAAGTGGTTATGCATATTTTGTGATTGTGGTTGATATTGGATTTATACTGATATATAATATGGGTCTATACTCAGTGGGGTTTTAACTCTTAGTAGCCTTGCTTCCTACAAAAAAAAATTTAGAAATGGTAATCACAAGAGTTAAGTGTTCGATATGTATAACTTAGTATTGGTAATTCCTATCTTTGTTGAATATATAATAATCATGAGAATGGTTATTGCAAGATAGATTCAAGTAAACTATACATTGAAATACAAATATCTTTGTTCAAGTTCTAATGGTTGTCCAGGTGTAAACTAAAACGTGCGGAAATTTACCCTATCCTAAAACCTTATAGTAGATCAGGAGACGTGTAATAAAAGTTAAATTACTTAAAAGAGGATGCTTCATGATATAGCCATTACATCAGAATAAACTTATAGTAAATACTTGGAAACCTTGATAAGTCTATTATGAACTTAGCATTTTGTAAAAGTTCTTCATATCTAAATTATGCTCTTTGGACCTTGGCAAGGAAACTTATTGGGAGTCAAAATGATGGCTGCTTATTGATTTAGAATTGTGAGTCTATGTACTTGAAGTGCCTATATAATAATACGATATGTGTATATTGTATAGGTTATATTAATGAGAGCATAACGAGTCAAAACGGGTACTTATTGGGAGTCAAAATGAGTACTTTCTGGTGGTGATTAAACAACGAAATGGATCGGATCTTGTACGTATGACCTTAGGCATATATTTTTACCGATAAGCATAGATGTGTAGTGGATTAACCGAAAGTTGATTATTGTGGACTTTAAGCGATGATCGCGAGACCGAGTTCGTATCATGCTACATGATATGTTGTTCGTGGCATTATATGGTTACCTTTCTATTGTGGTGAGCTTCTGGTGGTAGAACGGAACAAATCCTACTTGCACATGTGCTTCTTTGTCCCTTTAGGGTAATAATGGTCATTGTTTCTAAAGTGAGCGATAAGAGATGGAAAATCGGGGATCCCGTGTTTAACTTTTGTTACCTGAAAATCAGTATGAGCCTGATCCCTTTAGCATATTTGATTAGATTGGATTTATATTTGTTGCCTTAACATATTTTTAATTACTGTGTTTAGTTCACTTCTCATGTTTATTTCAAGTCGTATAGCTTTTTATCTTGAGTAGAGTTGTTACTCACTAATTGTTGTAGGGTAACCCATTGATGAGAACGAGATCCGAATTACTATCCAAGGGAGGAATTGTTGTAGGGTAACCCATTGTTTAGTTCACTTCTCATGTCTATTCAACCGTTATAAGGGTTATTTTTATGGAGTTGGTGGAAGAGAATTTGTCCTTACTTCTAATTCTAGAACATGTACCAAGTTATAGTTCCTCAAACTTGATTAGTATCCAAAAATACGTTAGATAAAGAGGTTAGGCGAAGTTTTTGTTTAGATTCCATCAAGCTATTTGGTGGTAGCTTTCTTGGTCCAACTCTCTGAAAAATTATTCAATGTTTCATAAAGTTAGGATTTATGTTTCTGAACTTATAATATGGGCATTTCTGAATTAAGCACGATTTCCAGTCAAGTGAGATGATGCATGCGAATTTGCGATATTTTTTTCTTTTGATTGTTGTTAGATACGGTCTTTAAAGAGAGTCATACGGATCATAAGTATGCAATAAAGGTTAAAGCCAATATGAAAAGAAAATCAAATCCATCGGAGGTCCAGATTTTGCAGACATGTGGAAGAAATGATCCAGCCAACGTGATCTTTCTACTCTTTAGTAACCAATATTATATCATGCTCTTTTATATGGTCCAAATATCTTATGACCATACACCAATGTTTGTTGTACAAAATAAATACTGTTACGTTTTTTTATGATACAACTTTCAAGCTGACGAACTTAGAGCAATGATGCATTTAGAATATGTTTCTTTTTAATGTTATTACGAGTGAAGTTCACAACAAGTCTCATGATAAATCTATTGCAATGTTTTTGTTCTGTAACCGAGTTTAGGAATACGACTTCTCTCTCTCTCGAAGGTTATTTCAAGTGGTATTATTTTGTATTCGTTCATGCTTACAATGGATTTAAATAAACTTTGTTATAAATAGTTATCATTGGAAATAAAGTTTAGGTGACTGGTGGGAAATGAAACAAACGGTATTCTCTAAATATACCAGACATAGTAAAAAAAATGTATGAATAATGATATGAAAGTGTTTACAATGCAATATCTATGATATTTGTATATACTCCAAATAGTTTAGTTGAGACTGGTGTTTTGTATTATTTTTGAATTTTACGTATACTCTTTATCAATAACTTTTAATCACTTTTTTTTTCTTCACATTTAGGTGTTCACGGAATGAACATGGACTACTCAATATAACTCATGTTGACTGCATACCTTTGTTTTTCAAAACTATCTACGAGTTGAACATTTTTGCATGGACATTTATTATTTTAATAGTTACAAACCAAGTTGTTTATCATATAATTTACACATTACTTATTATTCCTTTCAAAAAATAATGAATCCTGTTTACTTTCGTTGTTGTTTGTTAATTTATTTACAAACGCAACTACTTAGTGAATAATTTCATTAAAAGTTCTCGTGATTTCACGGGTCAATAAGCTAGTATATCTATATAATGTTGAATCTATTTAATTCATAAATCAATCAATCACATGTGCATTTGAAAAAGTCACAAGTGTCAGTAGTTTCCAAATTTTGATCGAACGAAGAAAGTGTGAAGTGACGAAAAGGGCATGTGGCTGCCAGGAAAGTCTGAAATCAAGGTTTATTAATTGAATTGATGTTAAAAAAAATGTATAATTGAATTGAGTTAGCAACATTTTCTTGAGATGGTTAGACACAAAGAAAGCGTAAGAAAATATTAAAAATTAATTAGGCTGATGTTTTTCGAACTATGGACCCTTAAGCTGCCTCCAGTAGGGGGATTCAATCCCCCTCATTTTTCCTGCCACGTCAGTTTTCTCTCTCCAGCGACCTTCAGGCGATTAGGTGCCCCAGTAAGGGCATGATTCTTTTTTTTTGTTTCATATGCAACGATACAACAATAAATATCGATCTTGCAGGCGATTGATTTGGTTAACTTGGGACGCGATCGAATGTCTTCCACAAAAATCCGATCGAAGAGAAATCGATCGCCAGGTAGGACGATCGAGTGTGAATCACCTCTGTTGGGGCTAGCCTTATGAATGAATGCAAAACCTATATGTTATAGGGTACACACTTATGAGTTGTAAGTTAATATCTTTTGTATAAAGATGACGAAGTTATTATATATATTTGTAAGCACACTTATATAGAATGTGAAGTTTTTGCAGTCTATATGTGTGATAAAAAAGAATATCGTTAGCTGGTTTGTTTGAGGAATTAAGCTATAAAAAACAAACACCCAATAACAAAGTGTGCAATTTGAATAAGAATGGTGGTTTGTCTTAATCTTCTGTTAACAATTAGAACAGATACAAAAGTTTCACAATAGATGCCAAACGTACCATGTCGATTTCGAACACCCATGTCGATAAAACAAGTTTATAAAAATGTATACAAAGGTACCATTTGTTGGAAAATTTAGCGCATTTGTGGGATTAGTTCACACCTTGTAATGGGTTAGGAGGTACGGAGTGTACACCCATAAGGTCCATGAACATCCTGACTCTAATAATGGTTTGTATTGGTAGTGCTAGTAGAAAGTACGGCTCGTGGAAAATCGCTTGTGGTTTCCACCGAGTAGCAAGATGTTTAATCGAGCAATGAGCCCACCGAGGCGGTGTTTCCATCCAGCAAGTGTATCCATCGCTAGTGCTATGAAATCTTGATGAAAGCACCGCTTGTAACGCTTTGACCTATTCAAGTGTGATTACAAGCGCATAATGACCACGCTTAATTGGTCATGTAACCACTAACGGCTATAATGGGGATAATTATGAGGAGATTAATGGGCCGATTAATTCTCATAATTCCATTTGACTAGCTCAGAGTAACCTCCTATAAATAGGAGATCTGATTATGCATGAAGGACACACAGAAAACGATAAACACTTATAAGCGCAAGGGTTATTGAATTGTGCCTAATTCCGTAACTACATTTGGTCTTATCCCAAGTAGATATTCGTGTAACCCATGCATTGGGGTCGAATAGTTTACTTTGGAAAGTGATCACACGATTCCAAGTGATATCCAGTAACCACCTAGTGGTATTTGTTTCACCGACTTGATACTTGTTTCTGCGACATTGATTATCTTACCTGCTCGGGAGCTACACACCAACAATCAAAGTAAACTATTTTGTGATAATCGATATCGCCGCGCAATGAAACACATGGCTTCAAACTTTGCCAAGCTTGATAAGTTTGAAGGGTGGACTTTACGAGGTGGCGAAGAAGATGCACTTCTGGCATCAAGCATGAGTGTGGTGTATGTGCTAACTACACCTATTCGATGATGGGGATGATGCTACCGTGGAGCGGATCGGGAGGAGGAGCAAATGGGAGAATGTTGACTACATTTGCAGAGGTCTAATTCTCAATGGTATGTCCGATTCTCTGTTTGATATTTATCAGAACTTTGAATCTTCCAAAGAACTGTGGGATTCCTTGGATGCCAAATATATGGCTGAGGATGCATCAAGTAAGAAGTTTCTTGTAAGTAATTTCACAAATTACAAAATGACTGATTCAAGACCAGTCATGGAACAATACAATGAACTTCTTGGAATACTTGGAAGGTTTACACAACACAATATGCACATGGATGAGGCTATTCAAGTCTCTTGTGTTATTGATAAACTTCCTCCTTCTTGGAAAGATTTCAAGCATACCTTGAAACATAAGAAAGAGGAATTAACTCTAGTTGAGTTGGGCGGTCATCTACGCATTGAGGAATCTCTCAAGGTGCGGGATAATGACAAGCCAAAGGGTATAATCTTCTTTGGACCATCTGTTGTCAATATGGTGGAGCATAACAACTCCACCGGTACAATGACAACAAAGGCAAATGCAAATATCATGACAACACAAGGCGAGATCCTAACAAGAAGGCAAAACCTACTTGTTGGAAATGTGCAAACCTGGTCACATTAAAAGGGATTGCAAAGGTATTAAAGTTGGTGGTAAAGCCAATGGATCGTGCACTAATGGTTCGGGGTGGTGGTTCTTCCAATTCAACGAAAGGTCGAATATGGTTAATAAGTCTTTTCGGTTATTATGTTACATATGTATCGAATCTCATTATGTGCGAGGATGATGATGTTGCGTGGTGGGTGACTCGGTGCAACAGTTCATGTGTGCAAAGATAGAAGGCGGTTCAAGACTTATGAGTCATTTGAATGATGGTTTTATTCTTCACATGGGAAATGAGTCAACGACCTTGGTGCATGGTCGTGGTTGTGTAGACCTTAGGTTTAGTTCGAAAGATTGTAACTTTGTTTAATGTTATTCATGTTCACGATATAAGGAAAAACTTGGTTTCAAGTAGTGTTTTGAATAATCATGGATATAAACAAGTTATTGAGTCTGGATAAATTTGTGCTTTCTAAGCATGGTGTTTTATTGGTTTTGGTTATTTATGTAATCAAATGTTCAGGCTTAATATTTCCTCCGATAGTGTTAATTCAGCATTTGTGACCACCACTGACCTGACTGACTCTACCCTATGGCATGCAAGACTTGGCCATGTACATTATAAAAGAATGCAAGATATGTCTAGGGATGGTTTAATCCCAGCATTTGACATGGACACTGAAAAGTGTAAAACTTGCATATTGAACAAGATAACGAAGAAACCTTTTCAGGGTGTTAGTCGTGAGACTAAGGTCTTGGAGCTTATACACAGTGACTTGTGTGATTTGCATGCCACTCCTTCTTTGGGGAATAAGAAGCAACAAAATGGTATTTACGAAAGGAAAAACAGGTCTTGAAGGAGATGGTTAATTCAAGTTGTCCTATTCGGATCGAGTCAAGGGTTCGGGGTGAAGCTATGTTAATAGCTTGCTATTTATTAAATAGGGTTCCCAACAAAAGGAACAAGGTCACCCCTTATAAACTCGGACTAAAAGGAAACCCAACTGAACTATCTCAAGGTTTGGGGTTGTAGGGTTGTAAGACTCCACGATCCAAAGATGAAAACTTTGGGTGAAAGAGGCATTGATTGCATCTTTGTTGGATATCTTGAGCATTCCAAGGCTTTTAGGTTCTATGTTATTGAACCTAATGAATATATTTCAATTAACTCAATAATTGAATCAAGGGATGCAAACTTTGATGAGAATAGATTCTCATCAACCCCTAGACCAAGTCGAGGATTCCTAATGGAACTCATGACCTTTGGTGTATCGAGGTCCCGATGATGAACCATCGGTGGTCCACGATGAGGTTGTGGTTCAACAACCGAACCTATGCTCGAAAGATCAAAAGGTCGGGACTCTAAAGTCATTTGGACACGAGTTTCAACTATACTTAGTTGAAGGATCAAGGGATGAGGTCTCGCACCAATACTCCTATTGCTTCATTGTTGAGGATGATCCCAAGACATTTGAAGAAGCAATGAAGTCCCACGATATTGCTTTACGGAAAGAAGCAATCAATGATGAGATGGATTCCATCATGGGCAACAACACTTGGGTGTTGGTTGATCTACCACCGTTGCAAACCTACGGGTTGCAAATGGATTTTCAAAAGGAAAATGAAGGTAGATGGAACTATTGAAAAGTTCAAGGCTAGACTAGTCATTCATGGCTTTAAACAAAGTCGAATTGACTATTTTGATACTTATGCCCACGTGGCTCGTATCGATACCATAAGGCTGGCGATTGCTTTGGCATCTATTCACAATCTGGTTATTCATCGGATGGATGTGAAGACAACTTTCTTGAATGGTGAATTGGATGAGGAGGTTTATATGAACCAACCTCGGGGCTTCTTCATGCCGGCAATGAAAACAATGTGTATAAAGCGATTAAGTCTCTTTATAGACTTAGCGGGCACCTAAACAATGGCATCAAAATTTAATGATGTGGTTTTGTCTAGTGGTTATGTTCTTAACCAAGTCGACAAATGTGTATATAGCAAATTTGATGAATCGGTAAAGGAGTCATCATTTGTCTATATGTTGATGACATGTTGATCTTTGGTGACCAAAATCGAGTTGACATGGCAAAGGAATTTTATCATCAAGGTTCTCCATGAAGGACATGGGGAGGCGATGTTATCCTTAGTATAAGGATTAAACATGAAAGTAAAAGAATTTCTATCTCGGTCTCATTATATTGAGAAGGTGTTGAGGAAATTCAATTACTTTGATTGTACTCTGAGTACACCTATGGATACTTGTAAGAAGTCGATGCCTAATCATGGCAAGGCGTATCTCAACTTGAGTATTCTAGGGTAATTGGCTGCTGATGTATGCCATGACTTGTACAAGACACGATATTGGTTTTGCGGTGGGAAAATTGAGCGGTATACTAGTAATCCTAGTGCTCATCACCGGCAAGCGTTCGGAGGGTATCAAGTATTTGAAGAGAACTATGGATTATAGTCTCTCATATCTTGGTTACCCATCGATGTTGGAAGGTTACAACGATGCAAGTTGGATCGATAACTCGAAGACAATTCGCTCTACCGGTGGTGGGTATTCTACTTGGTGGAGGTGCAATTTCTTGGGCATCCAAGAAGCAAACTTGTATCACTAGTTCAACAATGGAATATGAATTTGTGGCTTTAGCATTTAGCGATAAAGAAGTGAATGGTTGAAAACTTGCTTCTTGAGATTCCATGTGGCTAAACCTATAGCACCTATTTCTATCCGTTGTGATAGTGCGACTACATTGGCTAAGGCTTATAGCCGGATGTACAATGGTAAGTCTAGACACTTAGGTGTCGACATAGCATGATTCGTGAACTTATCATGAATGGGGTGGTATCTATAGAGTTCGTTAGATCTCAGCGAACATAGCCGATCACTTGACGAAGGTGCGGCTAGAGACTTGGTTATAAAGTGCGCTAAAGGGATGGGTTTAAGTCCAACTTAGTCATTGAATGCTAGGACACCAACTCCTCACGAGGAAACTTGGGAGCCGAGTTCAATGTAGAAAGCTAAACATTCGGTGGACTGGAGCACATGTTTTATTTACATCCCAAGGTTGTGCTCGGAACTCGCTGTGAAAGGAGGATGAAGTCTTTACTTCTTAATGGTTAATTTTCTTTGAAAAAGTGCTTGGTAGGAGCATGAATAAAGAGGAACCACCTATGTAAATGTTGAAGTTTTGCCGCTTGGAAGCTTTGGACTTTAGCTTTACAACATTTATGAATTTGGATATGGACACATGGCTTGTATAGTGTCGAGGCGATAAGTGTTTGAAAACTTGTGTGTATTTTATCTTCGTGTATTCAAATGGGTTGAAGGGTTCAATTCTTAGAACACCCTGATTCTTGAATATTTGAGCGTGTAATTTACAAAGATGAAAATTCAATCCTCATGACATTTTCGTTTATGCACATGTTTTGCTTGATGTTTTGTTTTATGCAAAGGAAGTGAACTAAATTTGGGGAGGATTGTTGGAAAATTTAGTGCACTTGTGGGATTAGTTCACACCTTGTAATGGGTTGGGAGGTGCGGAGTGTACACCATAAGGTCCATGAACATCCCGACTCTAATAGTGGTTTGTATTGGTAGTGCTAGTAGAAATGCTGCCGGTGGAAAATCTTGCTTGTGGTTTCCAGCGATGGCGGTGTTTCCACCGAGGCAATGTTTCCTTTGAGCGGTGTTTCCAGCGAAGTGTATCACTCGCTAGTGCTATGAAATCATTGATGAAAGTCTTGCTTGTAACGGCTTTGACCTATTCAGTGGCGATTACAAGCGCATAATGACCACGTTTAATTGGTCATGTAACCACTAACGGCTATAATGGGGATAATTATGAGGAGATTAATGGGCGATTAATTCTCATAATTCCATTTGACTAGCTCGAGTAACCTCCTATAAATAGGAGATCCGATTATGCATGAAGGACACACGTAAAACGATAAACACTTATAAGCGCAAGGGTTATTGAATTGTGCCTAATTCGTAACTACATTTGGTCTTATCCCAAGTAGATATTCGTGTAACCCGGTATTAGGGTCGAATAGTTTACTTTGGAAAGTGATCACACGATTCCAAGTGATATCCGGTAACCACCTAGTGGTATTTGTTTCACGACTTGATACTTGTTTACTGACATTGATTATCTTACCACTGTGCAGGAGCTACACACCAACACCATGTCGATTTGAACACCCATTCATCGTTAAAGAAGTGATTTGCTTATTTATTATTAACTTGAATTCTTGAAAATATGTTTTGTTTAAAGAATCTTCTAATTTTATGGATGAAATTGCTATTGAATGTTTTCTCAACACCTACAAACAATCATCATTTATAAGGAATTGTTAAATTTGAAGACATCAAATTGTTTATTTCAAAAGGTTGATGATGAGTGTACAATTACTTTTTATCTAAATACACATTTCAATATAATATAATGAGTAAAATACATTGTTCGTCTATGAACTTGTATCAAAAACATCACGTTGAGTCTAGCAAAGAAGTTTTCATCACCCAAGGTCCCTACTTTCATGTTTTTATCATCCAAGGTCCCTTCGACCGTTATCCCTCAGTCAACTACCATTAAATTCCTAATGTCTGTTTTAGGGTGAGGGTATAATAGACATTTCACTTTGATGACTTCAACTCAAGTTAACATTAACCGTTCTACACGTCTATGTAACCCAACACCCCTTTTTTTGGTGCGAAACTAATAGGATAAAACCCGAATTAAAACCAACTAACCCCAAATTACCTTAAACCCGTATTAAAACCAAACCAAACCTAAAATTAAATCCCCAAAACCAACCCCCAATAACCATAACTCGTTTTCCGCTACACACCAGAACACAACATCACCAACTATGGAAGAAAATGATAAGGGCGAGGTTGTGATTCATGAGGCTGATGATTGGTCAAAAGTGGAATTGAATGATCAAGTCTTTGAGGAAATTCTTGCTAAATTTGACGACCAAGTTAAGGCTAAATATTGTTGGTATGTGAAAATAGGCAAGGAGATTATAGATGAGATACTTGAATGTCTGAGGAAAAAACTTACAACGAAGTGCCTATGGGTGGTAGTGGTGCGATTTCTATTCCTATCCTCGGAAGTGGAAATGGAAGTCGAAATGACCTTATTGTAAAGACAAAAGAGGAAGGAAGGCCTATAAAATATGGTCCATGCGATCCGAGTAGGAAAATGGCGCAAATAGACCATGGCATACGATGCATATCACTTTCTAGACCACTTTTATTTTTAATTTGAAAATAGACCGAGGGCAACCATTGTCATTGGGCAACTCATCGACATTGCGACAAGTGTCCGTATGTGTAAGGTATTGTTTTTGGGCAACTAAAAGCGGTGGGCAACCGTATAATTTTAAAAGGGTTCTATCGTCATTTCGTTAGACAAAAAGTACACATTTGAATAGTAAAAGTACGGTATCCATTAATTAAAGAGTTCAAAATCCAAAAGTCAACGACCAATAAAGCATCCATAGTTATCGGTTTCTCTTGCTTCTCATGATACTATTTTCACAAATCAAACCGTCTTCTTCGTCACCATTGTCTTCCTTGTAACGTCGGTTATGTCACCATCTTTAAAGCTACGGTGTTGATTGCAAACCACATTCGATTGATCAAGTTTTAAAAAATGTTCCCAAATATGGTACGTAAATATTGTTCTCGTTGTTTATTACATATGATTATTTCCAATTGGTTACGTGTTATAATAAATCGTTTTGTTATTCGATGAATAGCTATGTTAGATAGGTGTTAATTCCATTTTATAATCCGTTGCTCTTTTTATGTGTATCGATTCGTAATTATGTAGGGTATGATACCTTAGATGTCGTTAGTTAAGTATGTAACATTACTTGGTTCATTAAAAATTTAGTGGCGGTTTGTAGACTAATAAGGGTGGTTTTTCATCAAAAGCTATCGATCCTCTGTACTTTGAAACACCAAAGTTGGATCGCAATCCCTTTACCCTTTCAATATCGGTTTGAGTAACTACATCTTTCTGCAGGTTCACCAATGTTTAGAGTCTTAGCAATAGCTCTAGGTGCGAGGATAGGGTGAGATTGCTTTTGGTTGACCAATTGTATGGCAATCTCATTGTCGACCTTTTTGGTTTTGGTGTTGGTGTTATTGATGTGGTTATAATTGTAGCAATGGTTGCCTATCACGGTGGAAGCGTCTGAGCTGGCGGTGGGTATAATAATAGCGGTGGTTACTCCAATACTAGCGGTGGATGCGACAATCTTGGAAGTGGTTGCTGCGCCCCTTCATTCTCCTTTTCTTCAACTGCGACCTTTAAAGAATCATCTTGACTCTTGAGGTTTGGAAAATTTATGTTTCCTAGTTAATAATATCAATAACTAATGGAATTTTGAGTTTAGTATTGGAATTAAGTCTAGTTAGAGTATATTCGCATGTGAAGAATATCGAGATTGGCTATTATTTTGATTATTTATGTTTTCACAAATGATATCATAAAATCATAACATAAAATTTGATGCGATAATCTAGTACCTTGTTAATTAGATAAATACTTATTACCTTACATACCTAATCGGTCCAAAATAGCACATTCTTAAACATTTACAAAACACATTCATAATCCTAAAATCATCGACATCATTGCAACTTCTTTGAGTCATTGATAAGATTTTGGCACATTCAACCATCTCTTGATACTTAGCTTTGACAACGACATTATGATCTTTCAAAATCTTAAAAGCGGTTTGCATCTCTTCATACTTCGCTTGACATCGACATTATAATCTTTGTAAATCTTAAAATCACTATCGCCTCTTCACACGTTGCTTCCAAATTAGCATTATCATCTTGATCCTCTTGAAAAGCGCTTTCATATCTTCATACTCACATTCATACTCGGAAGTTGTTCAATCATTCTCTTCCTCTTATCAATCGACTCTTGTTTCTCTCTAAAATTTCCTTCTATTGGGAAAGTCTTTCCGGCTCACAAGCAATTACCATTCTCTTGAAGCGGTCTATCATGTCTTTAAATAAAGAATCGTGCAAATTAGTACAATTCGGTGCATGTACCATCTTGACACAAAGAACACGCCATTTAAGTAAATGATTGTGATGATTGATAATCTAATTGATCTAAATGTCAATTGACTAAAATATCACGATAGAAGTGAAAGGTAAATTTCACAAATGAAAAGGTGTTTTAGTTTTTTGTGTGAGCAATTGTATTATTTATTGACAATTTGAATTGGTGTATAGTGTGAATAATCCAAACTAACTGTAATAATTGGTGTTTGCAAATGGGTTTTGTGGTCACAAAGAGTTAGAGTATCGATGGCCTCTGCATTTTACTTTTTTACTTTTTTGTGAACTCTAGCATTTGGCTATTTTGTTTTCACTTTTCACATTTCTTGGTAAGTATGTCGATTGCTTTTTGGGAAATGGTTTTGTATTTTTAAATCAAATTAATAATCTTCAACTATCAACATCCACACATTCCTCGAGCATTACCAATGCATCAAGTCATAAAAGACTTGATGCATTGAAGCTTTTGCAAAACAATACTCCTTTGCAAAAAGCATTTGCATATTTAATGTTGGGTGAAAAATGAAATTTTATAAATACAAAAGCTTTTGACAATAGCTTCAAACACTTGAAGTCTTTACTAGTGTTTTTGTAAAAGTCTTCTTCAAAGTTATTGCCACAATGGAACAAGTCATTTGAATATCTTATTAGAATAGTAAAAAGTCTTTCACCAAGTTAAAGTCTTTCACCAAGTTGCATTGCGGATGCTTACACTTTCATCGAAGAATCCAAATAAAAAATCGTTGTCCTTTTCTTCTTTTTATAAACAAATCCGGGTTTGTTGTACTCCCGTATGTACTTTGTTACCTTATTCGTTCATATATTTATAGAGTACATGAATATAAATAAGCTGTGCTGACTTTATATTTTATATTCTATTATTAAATATTTATTTAATTAAAAGTTATTGAAATTGTTATTAGGGTTTATGTTTTATAGGACATGGCGGAAACCAAAGAAGTCATATTTAAAGTGCACCACAGCGGAAATTTGAATTTCACCACTCCGCTATGTAGGCGGTCTCCTTGCGATGTCGGTGTTTTAGCTCCACGGGGTTGCATTTACAGGTGCTTGATCATGTTTTGAATGATATTGGAGGGAAAAATGGGCTTTATTTTATCTTGCACCAAATAAGGCACTAGAAGATGGTTTAACATTGTTGCACACAGACAATGACGTTCGGCGAATGTATGACCTTGCGATGAGAATGGATCCATGGGCGTCTACATTGTGCACGAGCTACGAGCTTTGTCACAATTTTATTTCAAAAACATGGTATGGCGGGAAGAGGGGCGGCATGCGGTGCGGTAGTGCAACACCTTTCAAAGAAGGAAGTTAACAAAGCGTGTTTCTATCACGGCGAAAGAGGTTCGAGATCATAGAAAAAAGGGCTAGTGCACAAGGAATGGTTCCACATTATGAATGTTTGTTCTTGTAAAAATAATTATGAGTTTATCTTGCCAACCATGCGATAGTGCTTCTATGCCAAACTTAGTCTTTATTAGGTTTATCTTTGTTAAGTGTATCCTTTATGATCATATGGTTAAGAATTATGGTTGCCCGATCGTACAACAAGTATTGCCCAATGATGGCATTTAGTTGCCCAGTTGCAAATTGGAAGGTGGCACGAGGTTCCAACGAAATTGCCCAATAACTTTAACTTGATTGTCGAATTTTCGTGTGTAGATACTAGATGGCGATAGCAGTTGCGTTTGCTCATTAGAATAGCACAATTGGGGATAAATCGCCCAAAAATACTAACAAGCTGCTACAAGAGTTAAAGCAGTTGTTTTGAAAGTACAAATTAATTTTGATTAAATTGGGGATAAAAACCACAACATGGTTGCGTTTTGGAAAAACCAAAGGAGGCTACATGGTTTGAACAAATTATCAATTATATGCATATGTGAATACGCAACCCTTGCTACAGTTTAAAAACCCTTTGCTAGGGTCGCTCAAACCACCGCTAGTGTCGCTCGAACCACCGCTAGTGTCGGCGCAAATATCAACTTTGTTTACATTTTCCAAATGACTAGTTGAAGTTCAAATTTTAAAAGTGAAATTTAAAGCGCGGATATGAATGATTTACTTGGTTTGTCAAGCGTGCTTAAGCAACATTTTCAAAACCAACAACGGATGTACGAGACATAGCAAACTTTCGGTACAAAAAGGATGATAATAAACCGATAAATTCAAGCGGTTTGTAATTACGGATAAGTCTTATCCAAATACCAAAAAGGAGAAAATCGCAAGTAAATATTCACGTTCCTTCCTAGAAATTTTATGACAAATCCAGCGGGAAAAATAGATGCCCGGAGCCTAGGCACGTGCCTACCCACAAAAGCGATGGTGGAAATTAATTATACCGCGTGCAAAAACGGTAAAATCCTCCCTTTAAATACGCGAGGTAAATAAAGGGAAAGCACATAAAAAAATAACCATTCCTCCACCAACAAAAAACAACAAAGAGAAGTTGAAAATGTTAACCCGTTGCCCACGCACCGTCGGTTCCAAAAAGCCCATACATAGCCTAAACCTTTACCCCCAAAACAAAAACATAAGCGCAAAGCAGTTACTGCGACAACTGAAACATGTTCTTAAATGACTACTAAAAACAATTTGTCGTTTCTAAGACGACAAAATTGACCTATCTCCGCGACCATTCACAACATTCCTTCAACCAAAACCCGTGTCCTTTGAGGTTTGTGGAAGCACCTTACGACCATATGGCGTACCAAAGGTTGGAGTTTAAACCGATTAGACTCTCATTAGCCATTTGGGATGTTCAAAGTTCGAGCGGTTCTTTCTTAACCTCGCTCTTCCCGGCGGAAGAAGGATGTATATCATGGGTATTGGGGTCGAAGGGTGGTAGAATGTGCAAAGAGAGGCAAACAACACGGTGAAATTTACGGTCTCGGTCCTCTGTTGATTGCGGCCGGCCCCGAAGCAAGTGTCGTCTACTAATCACGGCATATCGGGTTGGATAGGCGGGTTAAAGGTAAAATAGCGAGCTTGCGGACCTTTGGGATTAATTTTAGAGCAAACCACATAAATAATTAGTAAAAAAATCCCATGCTATCGTGTAGGGGATGATTGGTGTATTTTATGGCGTTTCTCTCCTCACTCCAATTCAAACCTATCACGTCGGTGTGGATGTATTTTTTCGAATTATTTGTGGTTCTACCATTGCTCTAAAATAAAAGCTGCTGCGGATTGGAAAAGCAACCCACTAAAAGCTCTTCGATTACGCGCATAGGCATAAGGCGGTTACATGGGAAACCCGTTGAGAAGCCTATCGAACTCTGCGGGGAATCCCATATGAAAATCGGCCGCCCGGAGAACCAAGCGACGGAAATCCTTCAAGAAAATGATAGCAAACAAGAAGGAATCCACACTCACAATTAAGTCGCGTACCACTTGCTAATGTAGTTTTTCACTTTGCTAGTATCATTGTGTCGGTTTAATATGTAACATTCTAGAATTTCTTGGGTAGGATGTTTTGTGCGGATAAGTATGCTAAGTATAATTATCTTGTATATTGTAAAGGACTCCTTAGCTTATAAAAGGAGGTCCGGGCTAGAGTTTGATATAACTTTTCGGCATATTTAGAGTCGATACACTTCAAGGTTGTAATCGCTAATACTATTGAGTATTCGTGTATTAATATTATTTCGGTGTTTTATAGACCATAAGTTATTGTAAAACGTCAACATCTTCACTTTGGCGTAAGCACATAACGCTTGAGGTTATTACATGTGTAGAGTGAGTTGATTATTTTGAGGTTTATCGACTTTTCTAAGCGTCATAAAATGGTGTCGTGTCTAGATAGTAGATGGCGATAGCAGTTGCGTTCTTGATTAGAATAGCACATTTGGGGATAAATCGTCCAAAAATACTAACAAGCTGCTACAAGAGTAAAGCAGTTGTTTTGAAAGTCTGATTAATTTGGATTCAATTGGGGATAAAAAAATAGAGTTACAAGCGCTAGGGAAAAACATAGTTTAGACCCACACATCATAATTCGCAACACCTAACAATCATTGCAATCAATTTGAAATAAACATCAATGGTGCCCAACTCTTCTGCTGCAACTCACAACATGGTTGCGTTTTGGAAAAACCAAAGGAGGCTACATGGTTTGAACAAATTCTCAATTATATGCATATGTTGTCTGCAACCATTGCTCTGATTTAACAAACCCTTTGCTAGGTTCGCTCAAACCACCGCTAGTGTCGACGCAAATACCAACTTTGTTTGTTTTTCCAAATCGGTTATAATAAAAAAAGTCCCTCTGCATATGGTTTTGCGAATTAAAGGTTGACTAGTTGAAGTTCAAATTTTAAAAGTGAAATTTAAAGCGCCGATATGAATGATTTACTTGGTTTGTCAAGCGTGCATAAGCAACATTTCCAAAACCAACAACATTTGTGGAAGCTACATTTTTCAAAAAAAGTATATAGAGACATAGCAAACTTTCGGTACAAAAAGGATAATAAACCGATAAATTCAAGCGGTTTGTAATTACGGATAAGGCTTATCCAAATACCAAAAAGGTGAACAAATCGCAAGTAAATATTCACGTTCCTTCCTAGAAATTTTGGGACAAATCCGGTAGGGAAAAATAGAAGGGTAGGAGCCTAGGGCGTGCCTACCCACAAAAGCAGATGGTGGAAATTAATTATACCGCGTGCAAAACGGTAAAATCCTCGCTTTAAATACGCGCGGTAAATAAAGGAAAGCACATAAAAAAACAACCATTCCTCCACCAACAAAAACACCAAAGAGAAGTTGAAGATGTTAACCCGTTGCCCACGCACCGTCGGTTCCAAAAAGCCCATACATAGCCTAAACCTTTACCCCAAAAAAAAAAAAACATAAGCATAAGCGATTCTTTGCCACAAGCTGAAACATGTTCTTAAATGACTACTAAAACAATTAGTCGTTTCTAAAATGTCGAGAATGACGACTAATAACACATCCGCGACCATTCACAACATTCCTTCACCCAAAACCCGTGTCCTTTGAAGTTTGTGGAAGCATGCCCGGACCATATGGCGTACCAAAGGTGGGAGTTTAAACCGATTAGACTCTCATTAGCCATTTGGGATGTTCAAATTCGACCGATTACTTCTTAACCTCGCTCTACCCGAGCGGAAGAAGGAAGTATATCATGGGTATTGGGTCGAAGGAGTGATAGAATATGCAAAGAGGCTTAAAATTATGGTGCTGGTCCTCTGTTGATTGGTGCCCGTTTCCGAAGCAAGTGTCGTCTACCAATCTGGTGATCGGGTTGGATAGGCGAGGTCAAGGTAAAATAGCGAGCTTGCGGGGCGGGATAAAATAAAGAGCAAACCCTTTGCTAATGTAGTTTTCTTTGCTAGTATGATTGTGTCGGTTTAATATGTAACATTCTTGAATTTCTTGGGTAGGATGTTTTGTATTAGATAAGTATGCTAAGTATAATTATCTGTATATTGTAAAGGACTCCTTAGACTATAAAAGGAGGTCCGAGGCTAGAGTCGATACACTCCAAGGTTCTACTCGCTAATACTATTCGATGTATTCGTGTATTAATAATATTTGTAGGTCTTTTATAGACCATAACTTATTGGTGTGAATTTAATTTGTTAACATTAATATTTGTTTTCAAACATACTATTCAAGTGAACAACGATGAAGCGGAAATGTCGATGTATTGTAACTAGTTAGATTAAAAAATGTTACATTATTTTTGTTAGGTCACGGATTTTAAAAATACCACAAAATTGTTATAAAGAGCAACACAATTGGTTGCTCTAATTGGTTGATTATATGTGTAGAGTGAGTTTATCATCGGTTTGGCGTAAGCACATAACGCTTCATGTTATTAGATGTGTAGAGTGAGTTGATTATTTTGAGGTTTATCGACTTTTCTAAGCGTCAAAAATGGTACAATGCTTTTATGCTTGATTACTTAAATTAAATATCGTAATTATAAAATGAATTGGTTGCCAAATTACAAGCGCTAGTTAATTTTACTCGCTAATTATCTTGACTACGCTAGTAAAGCGAATAGGTTGTATACTTACAGCTGCTAGTATTATCGCATAGCTGCTAGTTATTATAACAAGCGCTAGTGATAGAAGTTGCCCTACGTTCAACAGTTAGTTGCCAAATTGATATTTGGAAACAATGACTCTTGCTAGTAAAGCTGAATAGGTTGTATACTTACAAGCGCTAGTATTATCGCTGGCGCTAGTTATTATAACAAGCGCTAGTGATAGAAGTTGCCCTACGTTCAACGAGTTAGTTGCCAAATTGATATTTGGAAACAAGCGCTAGTTAGCGAGATGAAATAAAAATGGATAATGGCAGCAGAGGAAATACTAAATCGTTGACATACAACGTTTCATCTGACGACAACCTACAACATATTACGATTACTACATAAACCCTTGATAAGCAGACACACCAAACTTTGTGTACACAAATTTAATTGGCGAGGTATTGAAACCATACATAAAACTACAACCACTAGAACAATTTTACAACGGTGTGACGGAAGATCGGGGAGTTTCAACGACTTCCTAGCGAACTCCCAATTCGTCTTGATATTATCATAACCATCGTCCATCAAATCGTTGGTACGATATACATTTTCTTTAACGACGTGGAACAAGCAAGTATAAACTTTATTATGTGTAATTCATTACGTGATCTAGGAAAGGATCGAAAAATCAACATGCGAATCGCCCATGGTGAATGTGGTTGTGTCTAAATCAAATGAAGGTTGTTCCAAAGGTAAAACACTAAGCGTGTGTGCGACTGGAAAATCAAATAGTATTGAGATAGAAAAACATGGCGGTTCACGGATGTTTATTTGATACGTATGAAATAGAGTAATAAAGTATTACACTTACTCGGTTTCCGGCTTTTTCAAGTTTGGAGATCGCGAATCATTTGGACGATGGTGACACGATATGATCTCGCCAAAATCAACTCCTTTTAGATTTGATTAACGAGGGATACAAGCGGCAAAGGGACATTCATCACGGAATTACCATCACGCATCAACTACAACGGTCGAGTTTTGGGTTAGTTTCAAAGATTAAATGTCGTTCTGATTACACATATATTTAACATTGTAAAATTAGAAGTGTAAATCTCAAAGCGGTCTTACCGTGCAATAGTCAAAATCAATGTAAGGGTCTCGAGATGGAAGTCTTGTCGGTGAAAGATATTGGATGCTATGATTGTCGTGTGACATTGAAATACCGAATGACAAATGTAACTTCTTCAAATTCCTAAGACTTGCAAGATTCCATAGTTTCATCCGTTTGTACTCTCAACATCCAATCTAAGAGACTCAAGTAAGGGACAACCAACAATTAAATCCCAAAATGTCGGTAAGAAATTTGACTAAACACAATTCTAAGCTCAATAAATTTGGAAAACTAGTGAAAAACACCAAACTAGGAAAATCACAACAATGAATTTCAAGATGTTTCAATTCAATACGCCCGTAAAGTTCGGTTGGCAATGTAGCGGTTGTCCATACCGGTTTCTAGCTGTCGACTCACGAATTCCTTGCGGTGCCAAAACATAAGCCAATCACGAATCTCTTCATAATTCAAGTCTTCCATTCGGACAACGGTTTGGGATCTCTGAGAAGACAAACTTTTTATGGGACCCGTGGTGATTTAAAAGTCTAGTAACATGGCTCCCATCAAACTTATATGTTAAATAATAAAAGAAATCCTCATCAATTATGACTTGGTGAGCAAGGTCCACTTAAACCTCAATTTGTAGATAAAATAGAGGTGCTCACCGCTTACATTATTGGCAACCGATTCAAAATGTTACCGATCTTGTATCGGCATGTTGCTAATATAATCTCTCATAATGGTGATAACATTAGCTCGAAGCGACATGGTTTTCAAGGAAATTTTTTGGTTTTTAATTGTCGACGGAGGCTTTGGATGAGGGTTGTTGATTTGCAATTGATGGTCGAGCGAGGGTGTGTTATGATCATTATATGTGGTTGTTGGGTTGGTTCATTAATTCGCGCCCAAGATACAAGCTTTTCAAATTTGGTCCGTAAAATATGGCCAAAACCCATTTCTTGCCTCCAACTTGGCTAACTGGAATTCTGCTACCACGAACTTTTAAGGGGCGGGACGGTACCTGAACCTTATCTAGGTCATGTGCCGTTAAATATTTGATGGGCCCAATAAAACCTATTAGTCTTCTACATTAAAAGTCAAATATCCGGAGAAAACAAAGCGTCGCCTCCTTTAATGTTGATCTGTGATACTTTAAATAGAATATTTTTAGATTTTGTTGTGAAAAATTTGTGAAAGGTGAGTTTTAGTAGATTATTTATTCTCTATTGTTGTTGTTTGCTTTTTAATTATATCCAACTACATTAATACCAACAGTACATGTTATGGTTTATTAGGGCCATTGTTAATGATTGTAAAGTGAGGATAAATTGTTATTACGTCAAGCGACATTATTTATTGATGTATTATATTGGTTTACCATTATGCGGGCATGCGGCATGAATGATAATGACGATGGAGGTGCGAGGAACATGGCGTAGATGAAGATGATTTTGAAGAAAATAGTGAACATGAACTTGATGCAATGACATAGACTCTTGATCCCAATCAAGATGAAGAGATGGCTCTTGGTATAGAAGTAGTAAAAAGCACTACGAGGATCTTGCAACATACAAGAGAACCTACTAATCAAGATGAAGAGATGGCTCTTATTACGTTTGTTACGTGATACATGTTTGGCTTATTCAATATTTCGGTTTAATGAGTGCAAACTAAGTTCAAAGTTAGGTATGTATTTTAATGATACAACAAATGAAATAACTACGTAAAATTGAAAACATTGAATCATGAAAGCAGCGCCAAACATTGAAAATGAATTGGTTGTATACTTACAAGCTGCTAGTTATTTTACTACCGCTATAGTTAATTTTACTACCGCTAGTAAAGCGAAGTGGTTGTAGACTTACAAGCGCTAGTCATTTTACTACCGCTATAGTATAGTTATTTTACTACCGCTAGTAAAAGCGAATTGGTTGTATACTTACAGCTGCCGATTATCTGAGTTACTCTTGCTAGCTATTTTAACCTTTGCTTGTGATAGAACACATCAACGAAATGATGCCACCGTCGTTAATCTTGTTGTGTATGGCGTGTTTGTCTTTGCCCGTGTGTAGGTCTTCTTGATACCATTCGGTGCCCTTGTGTAGGTGTTGGTCTTACTATTACGGGCACGAATAGAGACATATTGGTTTAGTCTTGCTAGTATTAAACTTACAAGCGCTAGTTAAATTGTACTAGTGTTGAATGGTAAATCTGTTAAGTTCAAGTGTGCATAGTCACTACTTGGTAGTTATTAGTTGATTGTAGAATACTGAATTGTAACAACTAGAAGGACTCCTTGGTTTATAAAATTAGTCAATAAGGAAAAGAAGTTGCCCTACGTAGAGCAGTTAGTTGCCACATTGTTTATTGGAAACAAGCTGCTAGTTCCCAGTTAAACAAAGATGTATAATGGGATTAAAGAACATAGGAAATAGTAAATCGTTGACATACAACGTTTCATCTGAGACAACCTACTACATATTACGATTACTACATAATTATGAGTTTAATGGTTACATAATATATAACCACTTGATTTATAAAATTCAGCAAGTCTGAGAAAAAGCTAACCACTCCATGCTTCCTTCACATACGAGACATCGTACTAAAACCACAAAGCTTCATTCCCATTAAGCATGATCCCTAACCACGCCGAACAAACTGTTGAACATGAATATAATGGTGTAAGTTAAAAATAAAACATTAATAGAATGGTAAGTTAAAAATAAAACATACTATAAACGACATAGTGCAGGTGATTTAACAAAGAAGAGATTCTTTGTATGGGCGATGTAGAAAGATCCGCATCTCTAACATTCCCATGCGGACAAATAATTCAAGTTCTTTGTTGTACACAAATACCGGTGACCCAAATGATTGGCGTTATGCGCTTCCACTATTGGAGCTTGATCCTTTGTAAACCCAAGCAAGCGAACCGAATATAGGGTAGGGATGGCGAATAGGCTTCTAAATGATGTTATGGAAGAACCATTGGCGTCCAACAACCATCCGCAAAACAATGGAATATCTTCACCAATGATCGTCCCGAAATCACTAGAGAGGTTCCAAGATCGAAAACATTGAATGGGCGGGAGTTCATTTTTAAAATCTGTGGTAGGTCTATAACTTTAAATTGGTTGGTTACCAAATCAAAAGAAATCAACATATAAATCTTATAAATAACACCGTCCTCATTAGTTAACTTTTCACTCCCGGTCCAATAGATAAAGCGACCCACAAGTGCATGAGTTTTACGTTTCAATTTGATTGTTTCACGAGGGGTGGAAATTTTCAAGGCGTGTCCACCGTAAAGAGTTCAAAGAAAAGCAGAGACATACGAAACCACTTTCGAAAGCAGGATAGGAGACCTTCACGATCGTCGGGTCAAGAGTGTCGGACGGACGGCAAAACCAAAACAAATCTTTTGACGTTCGATTTGATGCGTGTAACCGGGACAAATCTGCAAGTGATTTTTGATTGTCGGGTTCCAAATAACGATCATTAGATTAGAACCATAGACAAAACACCAAAGACCATTAGAATTGCCAAGCTGTAATCATAGATGAAAGCATTAAATCTGTATTAAGTGGCGTGGCGATTAGTTGTTCATCTAAAGCTAACACAAAACCTTGGTCACCCATATCGAATGTTAGCGTAAATAAACACCGATCATTCGACGAACACCGTAATTAAAGATGAAGCTTCCACAATCTATACTAGCCTTCCATAACTTGCAAACACTACGTTCTTTGGAGTATAGACTTAGGAGGTAGCCTACGGATGATATCTAGTTGAACATCCGGTGGGATATTGTCGGACATATTTTCTAAACAAAAGCGAAAGATTGGGATAAAGATATGAAGTCAATAGACCAAAAGAAGAAAGAAAGATTTTGTTAAACAAATTGTATTGAAGAAAGAAGAAAGTGATTGGGAACACAAGACATTAAAGGACATGTACTACTGTGTTTTGTGGGCGTTTGTTTTTTTTTTTTTTAAATATGAAATGACAAAACTATCCTCGTGTATAAATACAAGTTGCCCAAAAACATAAAGATGCCCAAAAACAATACAAGTTGCCCAAAAACAATACGTTACAATACATGACATATACCTTCAAAATACGTACTTGTGTCATAAGTTGTCGGACACATGGCGACCCTGGTTGGGTCCAAGAAAAGCGGTGGGCAACATGTCTATTTTCGAATTTTAAAAGGCGTGGTCCATAAAGTGATATGCATCGGTAGCGTGGTCTATTTGACCAATTTTCCGAAAGGCTTTCACTTCAAAAATAGTTGGTACCCTTGTTCTTAGAGCTCCTAAAAGTGAGATTAAGAGACCAAAGAGTGATGTTAAAATAACAAATTGTGTACTTGGCATTGGAGCTCCTAGAGCAAATGTGGGTTGCTTAAGCAGTAAAAGGAAGAAAAGGTATGTTCCAGCCTCAAAGAAGATGAAGTCTTAACTTGTATAGGTGATGTAAAAACTCTATAATGACAATTATGTATTTAACTGTTGTGTATTTGGGTGGTGGTAAGGTGAAAAAAATGACTTTTAACTGGTATGACTTTTGATGTAATTAACTATATTATAACTGTTATGACTTTTGATGTAATTAGCTCTATTTTAACTATTATGACTTTCGATGTTTAAAGATTGTGGTGAAAATCTTGGAGGGTGGTATGTGATTTTCTGAGTGGTGGTATAAATGGTGGTGTTGGTTCTGGAATGAGTTCTGGTATTAATTCTGGTGTGGTAGATGAGTTGTTTATATTTGGTTGGGATGTGTTAGATTATGGTGTAGGGTCTGCAGTTGGTTTTGTTGTAACTTATGGTGTAGATTCTAAGTTTCCAGTGGTGGTGGATTGAATGTTTGAAGTTTGAGGTGAATTAGGAGTAGTGGAAAATGGAAATATGGGTAAGGTAGTAGGATCTGTAGTGTTTGATGATGTGGTGGTGAAGTGGTTGGTGGTGTGTAAAAGAGAAATTGTGCCGCATAAAAGCTTACATGTCTACCAAAGGGCTTGTGTCCCAATGGTACCCCATATTGTGTGAGAAGCCCCCTCTCCCCCAACCAAATGGTTGTGGGTTTAAGTTCTGCTTAGGACATGTGAGATAGATATATTGTGAGATAGCTAGAAAAATTTGTTCTAAAAAACAGCTTACATGTCTGCTGATGTGCTAAAAAATTTGCTCATGTGCATTTGTAGCATGTTAGGGTGTGTTTGGAAATGGTTTGCATGTAGTATAATGGGTAGTGTCCAAAACAATACCAGTTTGACTATTAGAAGTCAAACTATTTAAAGCAGGTTAAGGTGTGGTTGGAAATAGATTGTAGGTAGTATAATGACCATTTGAATTTTTATAGTCAAATTTCATTTCCATTTTTGCATATTAGGGGGTGTTTGGAACTACATTTGCAATTGCAGTTTGAAGTTTGCGCTAAAAGTATTATCATGGAGCTCCCTGATAAATTGCACCTTTAGTTCAAAGGCAGTGTTGTCCGCAAATTGTGGCCTAAAAATAACCGGACCATAGCCATCACGAGTTTGATACATGAATTCCTCTACAGTTTGATTAGCTATTTCTTCTTTCACTTCTTCTTCAAAAACTTGATCTTCAATAACCTGATTCCCAGGATCAGTAGACAAATCGAGTTCCGGTGAATTCGAATGATCAAATGCTTCCGTGCTGAAAAGCTTCTTCCTAGAAAGAAAACTTCACTCGGGTTCGTCAAAAGGTTGGGAAATATCCGGATTAGACTTCTGGTTCATGCACTACGTGAAAACAAACAGTAATAAGTCATTAGAATAAGCTCCGAAAATGAAAGATATGAATAACTAAACACAAAAATGAAAAACAATTTTTTTTGTTACAGTGGGTTAATCCACCGTATACAATCGATCTATATACGCCGTATGTTGGATCAATACACCGTATTCGCTAGAACAGAATACGTCGTATCGATTGTCTGGGACAAAAACACATAATGCAAACAGACTATAATAAACAGAAAATAAATAAAATAAACATACAAAATTAAACTACAAACACAGACATACCACTAAATAAGCAAAAGCTAAATCATTCCTGGTAGCGGCTCCAAAAACTTGACGTGTTATTATTTAGTCTTAAATTTATAAAGCCGAACTAACGTATTGACTAACAATCATGAGCGGTGTACCCGATCACTTATAGCTATGATAGTAAGTATGCGTCGTTCACAAGAGTGTGATGACTTAAACTAAATCTAATGGCAATCTAATTATCTAATCTAAACACACAAAGGGGGTTCAATATGAGATATTGGCACAATTTTAATAACTAAAACTAATAACAAAACTAAATATTAAGTTGTGGTCGATGATAGAAAGAACGTGCTAGCCAAGCTCATACTCCTATGTCTACCTAATTCGTCTACAAGTGCAATGATCTAATGCAACTTTCATTGGTGAATCGAGTGTAGGCTTTGCCAGATGGTCACAATTACCTAGTCCTATGCATATCAACCCTCAACCCGATGGCGACAGTGTTAATATGTTTCAAACACACATTAAGTTTGTCAGCTATTCTATATGATTTATCTTAGTAGTCTATTGGAAGTAAGACAACCTAAACTCCCACAAATGGTCATCTGTAAGAGATCTCGTGCTAACTTACTTGCCTTAATCATAATTCATCTAACCTAGGGATTGGTTGGCCTCTAGTCCTAACGAAAACCATTCGTAAAGGCATGTTATCACTTACACCCACCATTATGATACGAACTATAAATCACATAAATTAATCATGTAACCTATAATCTTGACAATAGATAGCATACTTCAAGAAAGTAAACAAATGAATCGAGCATGATAAACATATAAAATAACGAACGAAAATACATTAAATTTATGTGAATGAATCAAACAAACATAATATTCATAAACTTGGCTAACACCAAAGGGTGTTAGCCCATAATCTCAGTAGCAACACTCAAAGTAATAATCAAAGTCATACGAATAGAATACACAGTGAAAAATATATGATAACCGAATGATTAAACAATGAAAAAATGATGTGATATGTTCTCCTAGGTTGGAATGGTGTTTTTGCCTCTTCTTGCCTCTAAATCGACTGGGAATCGCCAAGGGTGGAAAGAATGATGCCCTAAGCCGTGGTAAGGGATTCTATTTATAGTTTTCTAACAACTGGTCGATCTGAAATTTGGGGATCCATGACGGTGTATTCAAGATATCAAACATAGGCTCCACTCAAAAATATTATGGTCAACCGAATGGCGGGCCTTCGATACGGCATTGGTGAAATGGATACGCCATATTGGGAGCAATCCGTCTTGGAACTTCGTTTGGCTAGGGCTCCTATAAGGCATATCTCCATATGTTGATACATCGTATTCTTCGTGTACTTTTGATTCTTCAATCGTCTAAGTGTAAATATCTGCGGGCGAACTACATGTTGGTTAGGGGGGGGGGGGGAGGGGGGGGCCCTCCATGGTTCGCCAAAAAATATCAATTTTTAGTGTAAATTTATTAAAGTGCACCCCATTACAAAATCAAATTGTCCCCCACCTTAAGATCAAACAATGTAAAAACCTTATATCTCTATCTTAATTTAAAAAAATATCAGTTTTTAGTGTAAATTTTTTTTATGACCTTTTTATTAAAGTTCATCACAAATTTTATCAAAAAAATATTTTTTTGCACCCCGCTCTCTAAAATCCTGGGTCCGCCACTGTATACGGCGTATACTAGATGTGGATACGCTGTATTTTTCAAGGAACGAACAAGGCTTCAAATCTTCTAAGTATGGGATACAATATATATCAGTAGCATTGATAAGCCGTATTGAATGTCTGAACAACATTCATTTTTTTTTCATTTTAGCTCCAAATAATGTTGTGTCTTTTCCATTTTTTCTCCAGAATTACTAAAAATCACAAAAATAGATGATTAAGTAATGATTTTTACATAAAACCATAGTAAATGAGAAAAATATATGAGATAGATGATACCAAAAAAAAATACTACCTTATTTGATCACATCAATCGTATAATTACATTTTTTGTAGGGGTTACAGGTTCATTTTTCAGGATATACGGTAACTTTTTCATGCATATATCATGATGACAAATAAATTTTTTCTTTTTTAATTGATTTTTCGTTTAGAGCGAAGTGACATGGAAATTGGCTCGTCTCGTGCCAAACTTTTAGTGACCTTAAAACACTGCGTTACCTCTGTCAGCGCCAAAGTCCTCGCGCCAAACTTAACACTTTTTTTTTTTTTTTTTTTTTTTTTTTGGAAAAACTAGCGTTGGTGGTGGCAAATATAGCGTTTTTTAATTTGTACCCAAATTTTTTATAAAACCTCCTTATTCTTCCATATTTTCACACACTCTTCAAACCTAATTCACACCTCAAAAACACTCATTTTCTTTCATTATGGATCCAAACCATCCCTCGTGAAGCACTTTAGACAATTATGAAGATTTTTTAAAGGCAATGAGAGAGATATATTCGTTCGTATCAAGAGTATGAACAATATATGAATTTGTGTAATCAAGAAGCCGTGGATCAAGATCGAGTCCTAAAAGGAGGCATATATACCACGTCAACGAGAACGGCGGCGGAACGTCTAATCGACGACTATTTCGCGACGACGAGATTGGTCCTAAATATCCGTAAGAGAATTTTCGGCGAAGGTATCGTATGAGCTCTACACTTTTTAAAAAATAGTTAATGCTATTCTAAGTTATGATGCCCACCCCTTCCCAAATACTTTCAATTTTTAGAGATGGTTATGATGCTACAGTCGTAAAAGTATTGATCCTATTTTGAAGTTCACATACGCTATACGGCAATTAGCAGCACGGCATGCGCTACCGATGCGTTTGATGAGTACTTGCAAATTGCCGAACGAACTCAACGACAATGTTTAATCGACTTTACAAAATGCATACATGTTTTATACGTTGAGAAGTATTTAAGGAAGCCCACTTTAGGCGATATTGAAATGTTATATGAATTGCATAAACAAAACATGGACTCCGGGAATGCTCGGGAGTATTGATTGTATGCATTGGGATTGGAAAAATTGCCCAAAAGCCTTAGCCCTCAATTCAAAGGCGTGGCCATAAATACCCAACTATTATGTTAGAAGCGGTTGCGGATCAGCGGTTATGGATATGGCATGCTTATTTTGGGGTTCCCGTGCAAATAATGATCTAAATGTGTTATATGGTTCTCCGTTATTTGATGATGAACTTGCAGAGTCTGACTCGGAATGCCCGTTTGAAGTAAATGGGCATGTGTACAACAAAGGTTACTATCTAGCCGATGGCATTTATCCAACATGGTCCGTGTTTGTGGCGTTTTACATTGCAAGGTCCGAAAAACGTTGAGGTTTAAAATAATTCGGGAAAGTTCTAGAAAGGATATCGAAGAGCTTTCGAGTCCTACAAGGTCGTGGGGAATTATCGACAACCCGCACGTGCTTTCAAAATCAACGCTTTGACAAGGATCATGAATTCTTTGTGTAATGTTGCATAACATGATATTGGAAGACGAAAATTACGTAGTGAATTTAAGAGATGTGTTCGTTGATCCAACGCCCGGACATTGCGGGGAATGGACCGAAGATGTGATTTACATGTTCGAAAACACAAAGAACTCGAGATAGCAAAATACACAACGATCTTGAGATGACCTTGTGGAACATGTTTGGAGAAATTATAACTAGTTTGTTATTTTTATCTTTTAAGTTTTATGTTTTTTTTATTGTAATGTTTTTTTAATGAATAAAGTAATTTTAGAATATATTCTTTTTACATTTATAAAAAAAAAAAAAAAAAAAAAAAAAAAATGAGTTTGGCACGAAATTGCGTGCCAACGGATACCCTGAAATGTGGTGCCAAACATTTTCGGTGCAAACTCAAAAACTGGCGACGTGGCGGTTTGGCACGAGCATAGCGAGAGTTTGCTTACCACTGCACGTCTTTCTTAGTGATAGGGTTTTAGTTTCTATAACTCATTTTACGACTTTATTGGAATCACCTTATTTCATCTAATGTGCTTTTGAGATTAGCAACTCTCTGTAAATCTTTTATACATCGAGCTAGCTGTTTTGTTATCAGACATAAACCCTGTTTGTGTCCTTTTAAGGTGTTGGTTAGCATGATTTGTCAATGAAAGCTAGTATATGAAATCCTTAAGAATGAGACAAGATGGTTGAAGCAAGTGTCCGCCCACTATAATGTGGCATACACGAATTTGTCTTAAGTTCACGTGAAAAATTTGATGTTTACCGCGTAGTATAAATAGTCTGCATTTAGTGATTTATAGTGCTTTCTAATATGGTATGTAGAGAAAAACAATGGGATACATCGACTCAATGACATCCTGTTTATATTCTGAAAGTCATTCCAACAGACTACAGTGACTTATTCTATTTGTTTGGAATAGTTTGGTATCCGACTAGGGGTAATAATTTGTCTTTTATTTTTATAAGGCTAGCCCTAGTGATAGCGATTTGGAGTCGATCGAGGGGTAGACGATCGATTTCCAAATCGATCGCCTTGATGTGGAAGGATTCGATCGCCACAAAAATTGCATGAGTTGGTCGTCTATCCGATCGATATCACAAAACAAAAACATACCACTTTTACTTCCTAACCGTTGCAATCCAAAAAAAAAAAAAAAAACATAACCGTTTGAAATTAAAAAAAAAAAAAATACAATTAAAACCACCCTATAAATACACAACATACTTACACACTAAACTCACAAATCTCATTTCACACATTCTCTATATTCTTTACACAATATGAGTTTTAATTCTTACGAGCTATTCATTGCCGATTCGTCATCAGATGATGAAAACGAAGTTAGTACCGAGTTTATGATGTTTGCGGAAGAGTCTTTGGGAGGCTATTCAAGCCTCGGAAAAGTCTCACGAACCCAAATTAGTAGGGATCGTGTGGGTGCTCATAACCGTTTAGTTGATGCTTACTTGGTTGAGACCCCAAGATACTGCGATCTGACATTCCATGATCGTTTCCGTATGAGCCGACGACTATTCACACGAATTGTCCGAGATATAACCGATCATTCACCTTATTTCCAACAAACTCGATTGTGCAGGCGTGCTTGGTATTTCTCCATTGATAAAGTGTACTTCTTCAATCCGTCAATTGGCATACGGGTCAATGCGATGCTCTAGAGCGAATACGTGCAAATGGGTGCGTCAACAATTCGTGAGTGTCTCGAAAAATTTTGTGAGGTGATAATGGAGTTATATGGTCCAGTATTTGCGGCCGACGGTTAGTGACATTGACAAACTCTATGCTCATCACTACCAAAGTCATGGGTTTCTGGGATGATAGGAAGCATCGATTGCAGATTGGCCGTGGGAGAATTGCCACATGCTTTAAAAGCTCAATTTTGTAGGGGTGATCACGGGCAAAGTCCTTTCATTTTATTGGAAGCGATCGCGTCCCAAGATTTATGGATTTGGCATCGTTCTTTGGTGTCATGGGATGAATAACGACGTAAATGTTTACGTGCATCGCCTCTTTTCAATGATCTCAAAACGGGAGAGCACCGGATGTGGAATTCTTTGCTAACGGCGTGCCTTATAAACGCGGATATTATCTTGTTGATGGGATATATCCGAATGGTCGGTTATTATGAAGCCCATTAAAAATCCAGGACGAATGATCACAAACGAATATTGTATAAGGCGATGCGCGGCGACAAGAAAAGATGTGGAGCGTGCTTTTGGTGTACTAAAGAAGAAGTGGCTAATGATTAAATATCCGGCTAGAGGTTAGACAAAGAGCGTCTATCGCATATAATGTACACATGTATCATATTACATAATATGATAATTCAGAACAAAGCAGTGCGATATCTCCGTATTCTTTCCAAGTGAGCAAAGACCGTTCTTATGAACGCATGTGGAATCGTTGGAAATTACCATGGAGATATGCAATGTATGAGCGACTCATCTTAGCCTCAAAGCCGATTTGGTGGAAGACATTTGGTATCGTCGGAATCAAAACTAGTTTAGTCGTTGTATTGTCGTAATGTTTTAATTTTATTTGAATTATTATGTAACGTTTGAATTATTAATGAAATTTTATTTTGTGTTAAAAATGTTTTTTTTTTTTTAATTCACTTGGCCACTGCATGGGGCACGATCGCTGAAGGTCGTGGGAGAAAGGCGGCGTGGCGGGGAAAAGAGGTTGAATCCCTCATTGGGGCTAGCCTAAGGTGCCCCAGTAGGGATTCAATCCCTTACTTTTCATCGTCACGTCGCTTCTCTTTCCAAATGATCTTCGACGATTAGGTGCCCCGATAAGGCGACCAAGTTCATTTTTTTAAAATACATTTTAACACAAAATAAAATTTCATTAATAATTAAAGCGTTACATAATAATTCAAATAAAATTAAAACATTACGAAACTTATTAAAACATTACAACACTTATTAAAAATCTAGGTTGTGGCGTGCCTTGATCGATATTTGAGTTTCGCATTGTTTGTCGCTCTATTGCGGGCAAAGATTCGTCGATTGGCGTGCAATAGAACATGAGATCTCAGATCATGTTTCTTTTGTCGCTCAAATTCAAGTTTTCGTTCTTTTAGTGCCAATTTTTGTCTTCCCTTTCTTCTCTATTTTGCTCCATCCCCAACACGATTCTTGCCGTTGTTTTAGCTCTTTCTTCTTCAAATCATAGTATTCGTCTGCCAGCTCCTTCTTCTGTCCGAATGCCTTGGACTTGATGACTTTCCATTGCTCGGCAACACCTTCCATGTAGGTAGCTTTCGAAAACTCCGAAGATTTCTTTTTATTCTTCTTTGCGGCATCACGACCAACTTGTTTAGCAGACACATCCGAGTGCACATCTGAGTCGGTTGAAGACCTTGCTTTTTTGCGACCCTCATCTTGGCTTAAAAAAGCCGGCATCTCATTATCCTTCCAAGCAGAATGGTCCCTCAAAATCTTCCAACAATGATCCAAAACAAACGGATGATTACACACTAGTTGGTATTCATCACACGCTCGTGTATAAACAGTGAGGTCATTCTCACCACTTCCGTAATTCCTGAGAGCATTGTTGTAAATGGCACAAAATTGACCAACTCTAGGACGAATCCTATTTTTCCACTTTGTAATGATAGAGTTGTACGTTCTTTCTTCACCAACCTCCTTCTCAAAGTATGCAATGACTTTCTGCCAAAATCCTTTAGCATTTTGGTTGTTTCCGGTTACACTATTCTCGGATACATCACACCAAGCGTTGCACAAGGCGATCTCTTCTTCTTTTGACCAAAGCGACGAATCATTCTTGGCTTCTTTCTCGACAACCTTCTTCTTCGCCTTAGTAGCTCGTTTCTTCGGTTTGACCGGTGACGTCTCTTCTCGACATTCTTCTTCTTCTACGTCATCAAGGTTAACCGAATCGTGATACGATTCATGAGCCGAACCGGTACCCAAACCGTGATACTCTTGATCCGGATAACCCGAACCGGTTCCAACATAAAAGCGGATTGTTGTATAATTGGTCTTCAAATCAAAACCTCAAGATTGATACGGTTAACCGGAGAATATTCTTGATAATTTGAATATGAAGACGTTGATGAATCCATTGTTGGACGGTACAGATTCGGTGACCCATACATAGATTGGTTGCTTCGACGAGAGTGGCTTTGTTGTTGTTGTTGTTGTTGGATGTTTTGATGCGGTGGAACAAATGGACGATTCATAAAAAATGGATTGTTAGTTTGTTGTTGTGGAGCTTGTTGGGATTGATATTCAAATCGGGGTTGGAAATTGATTCTTGGTGAGACACCGGTTAACCGAAAATTCGGATCCGGTGTTAAAATATGCGGGGCGTTTGCCAAACGGGATTTTCGGCCTTTGGTTTGTGGTGAATTCTTAGACATTTTTTATAGAGAGGATTGTGAGATTTTTATAGAGAGGATTGTGAGATTTGTGAGTTTAGTGTGTAAATATGTTGTGTATTTATAGGGTAGTTTTAGGAGTTTTTTTTTTTCCAATCACAAACGGTAATGTTTTTTTTTTTTTTTTGGATATGCAACGGATTTAAACGGTAACATTGCATAACCATTCGATCGGCCAGACGATTCACTTGTATGTTTTTGGTAGGCCATCGATTTCACCACATTAGCAACGATCGACTCCACTCGATCGCCACCTCACCTTGATCGACAGGCGATTTGCCTATTGGGGGCAGCCTAAGTAGATTATTTCTGTTAAAAAATACCCACCCCTTTGAATAATTTGTAGTTACTATACAGGTTCATGTCCTTCCATGTGCTCATATCTTCCATGTGGAAAGCATCGATAATTGGCTTAAACTAAATGTAAAATACTAAAATGCACTCGGTGCCGATTTTGTTTTATGATGTTACTTGAATGACTAATATGCCATCCCGGTTGATCTTGGCCATTAAACCATTTCAGTAATGCAAGTTTCCTTCTACCGATCCACAAGATAATGAAGAGCCCCTCAACTCCAGTCCGAGCTCTAGTTCAAGCTCTGGTTCTGGCTCCACAACACCACAAGAAATAGTCCTAATACGCATGAAGTTTGTTGAATATGGAGGTGAACCATCTTATGACAATGATGGTCTGCCAGAAAGTGTAGAACAGCGTAAGCTGGCTTAGAACTAAGGGAAAATTCCCCAAGTTGGAAATTATTGCAAAATTTATAGTTTAAAATAGTTGGTACCGGACCATACCGGATGGGATTTCGGTACCGGGTAATCGGTACGTGTATAGTACTTTACTTTTTTGTTAAACCAAAAAAAAAATATCGATTTCATGGTAGTAAAAACATGACATAACGTGCATTTTCGAGTGATTACGAACCACAACTTATGGGAAAACACATCCAACAATCAAATAACTATATTACCAAAATAGTCGTAACTTATAAACGTTCCAAAACATAAAAAAATTCATCAAAAATCATATAAAATCGTTCAAAATAAACATGCTAAACCATTTTCAACAAAACCCGATTAATCATTTAATTTTATGTAACTCGTTTCCTTTTTATTAGCGTTTTGTTTGACAATCTCATCTTCTATATCTACACATACGACAAAAAATAAATAAAGTTAATAACAAACATCATACAACTATTTTTATATGTTCTACAGGTGCTACAACAATTGTATTTTAAAATCAAAGTATTTGTAGCAGCAGCCCCTATGGACTATAGTATATTTATAGATAATACAACTATTGTCGAAATCCTGTCAGCCCCTATTTAGAAAACAAAATTTTACAACTAATATATTTTTTTATACAATAGTGTTGTAATTAGTCTAAAACATATGATGACACCATTGCTATGTTGTCATATGTATCTAACTGATTCCAATTATATTTTATTTCATATATAGAAATTAATAAGCCCTTGTGCAACATTGTCATAATTAATAGATAGTCCATTTCGTGTATTATAGTTTTGTGGACTTTCTTATCTAATCTTGAATAGACATCAACGCCTCAATTAGGGCATAAGTCAAGTTAGTCATATACGAGTCAAGAACACAACCTCCCGTACTAAAAGCCGACTCTGATGCAACGGTGATTATTTGAATTGCCAAAATATCAAAAAAATAATAAAATTATGTGAAACAAGAATAACGTAAAACATAAGTAATAAAATCATAAAAGAGTATAGTAAATTACCTTTAGTTATTTGAGAATCTCAAAATCACTAGTAAATCTAATTCGAGGCTCATTTAGGTACCTAGTTAACTCGGCATCCATTTCAATGGAGCCAAGTGTTCCATTCAAGAAATCATCCATAAGTCATTCACCCCAACATATAATTTACAAGATTATTAATTCTTTGGTTTTCTAGATGAGTATTTTGACACAACCGTGTCAAACCTTGTTTTATATGTTTGAAACAAAACACTTATTCCTTTCACAACTTCTTTCAACATCCTCTTACCATGACGTTAAAAGTATCATCGGGTCAAGGACTTTCACTAGACATGTTATATTCCAACATCTTTTTGAACCCATGTGAAACAAGATGTTGTTATATAGTTGGGTCCAATATGGTAGCAAAATACATATAATCATTAAGCTCATCAAATTTCTCACAATACTTGCTATATTTCTTAACCATATCACCAACCATGTGACAAAACCCGGGTTTGTCACCCAATAATGAAGATGTTTGTCTATATCTAGAATTTCTCTATAAAAGAGATGCGCTAAAGGCTTTGAAGAGGAGGAAATTAGTTCAGTTTTAGTTTTGAATTTTTCTAGAAATTCAACAACGCGTTCACACATAACATAATCCGAATGTTCTAGCTCTCTCAAGATCACGATAATAACAATCATCTTCAAATTCATATTTTAAAAACACTTCCTTAACGTGAATGTAATCTTTAACATATCATGATTGTAATTCCATCCGAGGACATTCACCATAAAAATCTATTTGATTCAAGGTTGGCTTTTTCATGCAACTTTTAAACTTGTTTATCGCTTGTGATAAATACCTAATATATGTAATCGCATTTGCTACAAAATCCACATGATAAATCTATTCCTATAAACCTTCTTTAACAATAAGATTAAGAATGTGAGCCATGCATCTAATATGAATATGCTTTCATCATCATATATTTTAGCATTATGTAACTTTTTAATCAAATGACCTAATGCCTTATCATTACTTGGTACATTGTCTATGGTTATAGTCATCACATTCTTAATCCCCCAACCAACAATACATTTAACAAATCACTACTAATATCATCCTCTTTATGACTATCAATAGGTTTAAAGTTTATAATCGTTTGTGCATATTTTTCCATTAGTCATCAATAAAATGGGTCATGACAACCATATAGTTTGTTTTTTTACAACTACTTGTCCATGTATCGGTAGTCAAGTGAAGGGTAGTGGTTGGCTTTGTTAGATAAGCTAACAACTTGCTTCTTTCATCTAGGTAATACTTTGAAACATCGCTAGATAACTTATCTCTAGATCACCTTGCAACAAAATTTTCCATGGCAAGCATTAGTATATTCAACAAACTTGAAAGGTATCTCACCAACAACAAACATGTCAATCAATGCTTTTTTTATCCTACTTTCATCATGTTTCCAAGTTTATAAACTACTAGTACCTTTACCGTTTGGATTTTTTTACTCTAAATGAGTTTGTTGTTAAACTTGGTTTTTATGGACACATATAGGATTAGAAGGATAAGCATAATGTTTATGAAGACTGGAAGTACCATTGGGACCGTGGGCCGCGAGAGTCTTATTGCAAAACTTGCACAACGCCCTTTTTAACCCATCATTCTTCACCCTAACTGGATCAAAATGTTGCCAAATCAGAGCCCTTTCCTTATTTGCTTTTGCGTAAATTTCATAATCTTCTTCTTCTTCTTTGTCACAATTTATTTTTCTTCTGCTACTTTAAGCTTCTCAAGATTTGTTACAACAATTGAGGGTTCACTACCATCACCCGAATTTGATTCATCAATTTCAATATTGGGGTTCCTACAAAAATATGTCATCATTTTACACAAAAGCATTATATACAAATTAGATACATATTATAAGCTGACATTAATAAACTAAACTTTCATTTTTGTCGAAGTCAGTAGCCCATTTATAATCAATTCATCATGTACTCATGTTTAGTCTTTTAGGTAAAGGGTTTCTCTGGTAAAATATATTACTCTAAAAAGAAATTAAGTACATAGGACGAGGTTGCATTCCATGGCTCAGCCTATTACAGGAAAACAAACGCACCTATTGTTCTTCAAACAAAAACTATCATAAGAGAGACAAAATGAATCTTATGAAGCTACCAAAATCAAAGGCCAAAAACAAAACTATAACTACTTCCTAACTCTGCTACGGATATGGATGTCCCACGCGTTATAGAAATCAAGTTCTTCCTCATTTAAGTCATTAACATCATACTCGTAACCATCATAATCTTCATACTCCAAGAGACTTGCATTATTAGCTCCTCCACCAACACGATTCAGGTTAGCCATATATCGATCCATGTCATCATCAATATCCTTGACTTTATCACTATCCGAATCTTCCCCTTGCTTTTTCATAATAGTACTAGGTTCACATATCGATGGCACAATAGCCCCTTTTTGCATAGGAAGCTTTGATTTACAAGGTTTTAGCGGTTTCTCATCATCACCCACCAGCACAATCTTCTCATCAAGCATTTGACTTTCTAGTTCATTAATCCTTGCAGCAGAGATGTATACTTGGACTACCAAATGTCGAAGCTTTACAACCCTATCCTTTCTCCGCATCCAACATAGAGCTTAATACGTCAAAATGTTCGAAATGGAAGGAACCATAGTAGCATTTTTATCATTAGTTACATTCGGTTTCCTTGGTGCCTTAGGTTGATAAGCGAACTTAGTTTTTGAACTAATCTGAACCCCGCCCTTTCATGTTTCTTAGGACATTCATTAAGAACGTGACTAAATACCTTAAAACTTGAGCATCTTGGAGGTGTCCGCTCGTAATAAATACGAATAGTGTAAATAGTATACCCATCACCCTCGAATTTTGGTACCGCCACCAAGAGGGAGTGTTTCAACTCCACATCAGCTCTCAACCCAATCATGACACGTGCATAACTCGATATACCCCATGACTACATGCACATAGTGGACGTGTAAGAATCATGGATCAATGGGGTGCCTAGTTTTGTTTCAATAGAACTTAAACCATCTTTCGTGAATGCAGTAATAGGAATATCTTGAAGCTTAACCCAAACCGGAACATTACACATATCATCCTTCATAATATTCGCATCCGGTGACTATATTTTCAGAATTAATGGCACGTTGCGAATTAACCACCGACCATTTTCAAGTATTGCATCCATCCTGTCTTTAGAATTAAACTTGAAGAAGAATGCACATTTAGAATTCATCATCGATTTAGCTAGACCAAACTTACTCCAAGTATTCTTTACATAGTTCTAGACTATCGGGTACGCGATATATTTACCCAAAAAGAAACCATACACAGTGATGCGAAACCGTTCATGAACAATGTTGATAGAGTCCATTGGAAGAGCTTCATCGGCTCTATTGCCATCCAAAGGATAACAACTTTATGAAATTGGCACTTTTCCTGCTCGATTAGCCTTTAAAGAACCTTGCATACGATCTAGTATCTTTAGTGTTTTCCTTCAGAATAGGCCCATACGAACCATGATCCTTATTAGTAGTCGAAATTTTAACCAAATCGGCCTTTTCCTCAATAGACGTCCCACTTGAAACTGCCAAATTAGTCAGGATGGAATCAACAAGCTTAGCAGGTTGAGAGTGTCCAACCCTATCACCGTCTTCCGTGTACCCAGTATACGAATTACCAGACTCCTCCATAACAGATTTACTGACATGTATAGGATCATCAACTAACGAATTATGTTTCTCCTTTACACTGTTTCCACTCCCTCTCCTTTTTGGACTCAAGAAACCCTTTTTCCATTCTTAGAGCTTATAGACCATGCATTAATTTACCATACGAACGCCAAAAACAAATCATAGTCAATACGTAAACCACACCCAATAATCCAACACGAGAGATATCCCACATTAGAGAGCAAGGTAAGAAAATTAACAACCCTAACCGACGTGAGGTTAGTTAAGGTTAGCCCAGACACCGTATCTTACACGCCAAACAATCACATAAACCAAAACAGAATAGGACGATGACAATGAGTTGTGAAACCCTAAAAACGATTATGAAACAAATGAATCCTGATAATAGGTTCGAGGTTGAAAGACTTCCTTTTCTATGAGCAAGCTTTACAACCCACTTGGCAGTGTACCTAATCGTTGCGGTGTAGTATGGGTAAGCCCAGGGGGTTGATCATTCTCTAGGGGAATAGAGATGCTAGTAGAGATTTATGATGAGAAGGTGAGGTTGAGGGTGATTCTTTTTAGCTTTTTATATTTTTTAGAAAAACAAGTAAAAATATCAGGGTTTAGGAGTGGGGGTGATACTTCTACCAATTTTAACTACTTAACACTTTAAACTAAAAACTAATTAGCTAATGAAAAGAAGAAAAGCTATGGATTGATTGGTTGTGTTCATATGATAATGAAAAGTGTGTTTACTTAGATTTTCTTACTCCCTAGTTATCTCTTATTGGTCGGTTGAATTGTCACATCTTCATTCTAAGAGGTGCATTGTATTCCGTGTTAGTCATATGGGGTGCCTAATTCCCTAGTCCTATGAATTCTAACTCTCCTCTAGACTATCCGGGATAGCCAAGTACCGTAGTATCTCTCACGAATACTCTAATATCCTAAAGCTACAACTCACGCAATAAACACAATGATGGCTCAAGTGCACTCTCAAGCTTTATGCTATTTAGGACGTTCAAGTCGCAACAATTAAAGAAGAAGCCAGTCTTAGTCTAGCGTCTACCAATTAAAACAAGAGACAACCTAACAATAATCGATAACTAGGTTTCATAGATCTAAGAAAACACAATAATAATTTAGCTATGCATGATAGATAAACATGAACATAAACAAACAATTGAACATAGGATAAACATGGTGATAGATTGGATTAACAAACTTATCTTTGAGTGTAAAGAAGGGTTTAGAACCATAAAATATTGCCCAAGTCGGACTATGAACGAACTAGGGTTTGCTCTCCAAAATATTACACATAAATTACAAAAAATTCGAAGTCTATATATAAATATACACTTGCCACGGCGTCGCCTTTTGATGGTGACGCCGTCTGGTCGCTGTCATTAGGTTTTGTTTAGGACAAGTCATCGTTGGGACGACGTCAGTTGAGGAAGTGTGACACCGTCTGGCTTCAATAAGGACGTCGTCTTGGAATGGGTCTTGGTCTTCTGGTGTAAAATAAAGGGTGACGCTTGACTGAAATAAGGCGTAACGTCATCATGTTGTAAAACCAAAAGTGACACGAGCCGTCGCTGAGACTTTTAGAAAATCTTGTGAGCGATGGCGTCGCCTATGGGTTGGGACGCCAAGCTTGCAAAGCGACCTAGAAATCTTGACTTTGTCTTTTTCTTCATGTTTTCGCTCCTTTTCGTCCAAAAGTGCTTGATTCCAAGAATTTGCTTTCAAAAGACCTAAAATGTGAAAATGAATTATTTTTAGCAAGAATGAATATAAAATGTATCGACCTAGGGCTTAAGTGACCCTCTAAAAATGTATGTTTTAAATCCTTATCAAATCCTAACTTGCGATTAAGAACCCTAATGATTAAACTTAAACCAGAAAAAAGATCGAATAAAGATATAGGATCATACACAACTGTAAATATTAACCAAACAAGATTAAATCGTGTTGAAATTAAAAGGTTAGGTCGAATTCACCGTTTTAGAGTTTTTTCTTAGGCGCTAAAATCGCCAATGTAGGGAAGGTTTTTCTGGATGTTCTCATGTTTAGTCTTTTGATTACTAACATAAAAGAAAAAGAAAGGTTGTCTACTGATAATGTTAGTATTAGTGAACCAGAGAAAACAAAAAGTATACTGATAATGTCAAAGTCAGTAGCAGAAGTAAGCAAACCATTTAAAAAGTCTACTGATAAGGGGTCTATTATGAGCAATGTTTAATTTTAATGAACCAATGAAAAACAACTTGTCAAACGCAGGTGCCTGCATTTTGTAGTGATGATGATATGTTAGGGTTTGGTTTTTGAGAGGGTTTATAGAAAGCAATGATTCTTAGACAAAACCTAGAAACCCTTTTTTTCCTATGTACAAAACACAAAGTGCAATAGATGAGCCTTAAAAAAACCTTCTGTATTTCGGTACCAAATCGACATTTCCTGCATAAGTCCCATACCATTTTTAAAAGTTACCATTTTTTCCACCTTACTTCGTAGTTCAGGTATTGTACCCATATCGGGAATTGGTACTGTTTCGGTTCCGATTCGGTTTCAGGATTTGGGTTTGGTTTCGGGATTCGGGTCAAAATGCTCATCCCTAGTTTAAAACTACATTCTACAAAAAAGTCAGCCCCCAAACGAGAACAAAAAAAATAATGCTGGTTCTGACAAATCGACTCAATTGTCTCTGACAAGTATTTAAACATAAAATAGCCTAATACACCTTCTTAAGGTCAGTGAGCATAAAGTATCCGTTAACAACCACATAAAATGTCACTTCATAACTATCAATGTGAACCTGATAGTTATCAGAAGTGAGATACTCCCTGATATGTTATCAGAGAACATGTCTTCATGATTATTATTCAGAAGGTGATACTCACTGATAAAGAAATCAGTGAGTGTTATATAAAGCTCAAACACCTGTATGGCTTAAGGGACGTCGAAGACCAACTTAAGAAAACATCTCACAAACCGATGTGGCGTCGGGGAGTGGTTTATAAGGAGCTAAAGCAACACTAGGGTCATTGAGATCTGTCAAATGTCTCTATGACTATCGAATACTTAATTCAATTTCACAAACTCACCTTACGAATGCATAGGTGGGAAGAGAAGATAAGATCAAGTACTTATCGATAAAAGACGGCATTGGAACTATAAGTTGTTAAATCAGGAAAGCCGAAAGTACGCTTCAGACTAGCCTACAAGGTACGTGCCTATCTAAAGCAATGGACAACTTATTGTGGACCCATGTGCACTCACTGTCTCCCCCTCTATATAAACCAAAGGTTGTAATTGGATTAAATAGAGATTCAAACGTAGAAAAATAATACAAATTATTATAGTTAGAATCCTCCTCTCCTAAGAACAACAATGCAAAGCTAGCCGCCTCTTATTGTTTGAGTTAGGAGAGAATATGTCATCGACCGGGGTAGTTTTCCGTAAGCTATTCCTTGTAAATCTTACATTCATTTCTAATAAGGTTTATAAAGTTGAAAAGTACAAATGGTGTTATTAGCATGCATGTGTCATTCTCAAAGCAACCCCAAACTCAACCCAATTGATGTTCATCAGTTTTCCTTACTTGCTAAAACTGTTGTTCTTATCATTCATAGTTTGCATGAACGTGTGCGCTCAAATCGGACCCCAACAAATAAAGAAAACAAAAAATATGGGAGGTATTAGCAAACTTGAAAAATGGTTATGATTTGGGCATAATACACTCCAATTTACACCAATTAAAGAAAAAGTTTATTTTATATTGCCATTGGTTGCTAACAGAGCGGTGTGGACTTTCCATCCGTCCACCAACGACCCAACAACGGCCAAATGGCGCGTTGTGTTGCACCAAGTAGCTCGCCATCCGTCCGCCATTCGTTGTTTGTATTGTTTTTTACTTTTTATTTTGAAAAAAATAATTTAATATACATTTTTTACAATGGTTAAAAATTTAAGCCCCTTTTTTCACTATAAATACCCACTTTAAAACATATATTTTTGAACAGTCCAACTAAATCACAATTTAAATACACTTTCATATACATTTTCATCCACTCTTATGGCTTGTTCACTTTCACACACCGTCAAAGAAATAAAAAATGGTGTTAAGAAACTAATCGAGAGGGATACCATTTGACCGGAAGCAATTATCAAGTTACCTAAGTAGTATAACAATGCACACTCAGCTAAAGATGATCTGAAGAAAGCATATAAGGAATGCAAAGACATTTCGCCTGAAAAACTAGCTTCGATTGAGGCTTTTCTAGAAGAAGAAGGTTGGAAAGATTACAAGGTTCATAATGATTTGTATAAATTGACAAGTAGAATTAAAGATAACATCAATACCAAAGTTCGTTGGATGTATAAAGGAAACAAAGAACGATTATGTTTGTATTTTCTTATAATGGTTTTTAATTTTCGTATTTTATTTTCCGTATTGTACTTTTAATTTTAGTTGAATAAAATATGTTTGGTTAATAATAATAATAATAATAATAATAATAATAATAATAATAATAATAATAATAATAATAATAATAATAATAATAATAAATAACTTATCCCAAAAGTATAAATTTGTAACGGCTAAAAAAACATACTAACTTTTCACTTATAAATACACATTTTCATACATTAATCTAAAATCATATAATTTCACTTTCACATACACATTTTTTATACAAAAATGTCACAACAAAACACGAACAATATATTACCATCATCTTCTTTTCGGGGAAAAAACCGAGACAAAAGAAAATCGATGTCATAGAAGAATTGAAGTTTTTTAATGTTAACACTAACGGGATGTGTTCGGAAGATGCGTTCAATATCGAAAAAATAAAAAATGCGATACGAGCAAAACATTTTGGCTCAAATTAATTGTTTATTTGAATGTCGTATTTTATTTTATGTACTGTAATTTTAATTTAAGTTTAATAAAATGTGTTTCGATTTAAATAAAATAAAAGAAAAAAAGGACGAATAATGTGCTATTGGGTTTTTTTAGAAATGTATTTTAATTGTTAGTGTGTTATTGCTACCCTAATGATATAACATTGAAATGGCATTTGTCTGAGTCCACACGAAGCACTCTAAACACACATTTACATTCATTTTTACAGACTGCAGCTATAAAAGTTGTGCATTACGCCATCACATCCATTATTGGCTAGGTTAAGATAAAAGTCAGGTTCGTTTTCATTTTAAAATACTTTTTGTTCTCTCTATTCTCATATCTCATTTTAAAAGTCCTCAAGATAGTTGAACTTGATGTATAAAACTTCAAAGTATATTTTAAGTTTTCTTTAGTCTTGGGAAAAGTTTAGGTATATTTTTGAGTTAATTGTATTTTTGATCTTTGTGGTATGGTCAAAAACACTTAAAACTTTGAAAGTGAATGATAGTCTTATTTTGAAGTTTGAATTGCATTTTTGGTCCTTAATCGGTATGAAATGATCAAATTACCCTTGTCTTTTCAGAATAAGACAAATGGTATTTTAATCATTTCACTTTATTCAAGAACCAAAATTGCAATCCAAACTTTAAAAAAAGAACTATCATTGCACTTTTAAAATTTTAAAGACCAAACATGCAATTTGACCATACCACAGTGACCAAAAATGCAATTAACTATGTATATAATATATTGGAATAGTCGCCCAGATTTCTCATACGAATTGTTCACGTTATGGTTTTGATGGTTGAGTCTAATAGATTAAAGATTCATCCACTATAACTACGAACACATGTAAGACAGATGGTGTGTCAAAATGCTTGGGAAAGAAAAGCTACACGTGAATTGGAGTACATGACAAATAAGTTAGGATAATTTACAAACCATGGTAGCAACTGATTAGTTCATTTTGTTTGACTTTTATTTTTAGTTTTGAGATAATGTATAAAGAGATATTATGCTTTGTAAGTCTTAATATACGAGAGGTGATATATGTGCACACACAAATAAAAAAAAAAGTTAATAAATTCTATATATATATATATACTAAGAGCATCCATAATGGGTAAAACAATCAAAGTTTTTACTATTCTACAAGTCATTATAAGAGCTTTTTCGATCATGAGATAAGGTTTCTGATAAACTTTTCAAGAATTTTGAAAAAGACTTGCAAGAACCCATTATCATAAAAACTACAGCGCATTAAACGAAGATGATTAAACGATCGTCTTTAAAGACTGACATCAGACGAATCATGAGAAGCAGTTTTAAAACATAAGATTAATTCTATCTATTTCAAATGGCAAAATAGTCCCAAGATTAATTGCTATCTATTTTCAATGGCAAAAATAGTCCCCAGGTTTAAGCTATCATTGCAAACTCGGTCCTTTGTAGCATTAATTTGTATATTACTATCTATAGCAATTTGATAAAAATAGTCCCTAAGGTTTAGTTGTCTTTGCAAACTAAGTCCTTTGTAGCATTAATTAGTATGTATTGCCATTTAACGAAAATAGTCCCTAAGGTTTAATCGTCTTTGCAAACTAGGTCCTTCGAGGACTAACGATGTAACATAATTAAACTTTAAAGGACCGCTACGTAAAAATATAACGGGACCACAACACTTCCGCAGCAACGCGCGGGATCACCCGCTCGTTATCTCTAAAAAATACATGATATGTACAAACCCAGGTATTAACACTAGTTTAGAATATATGGAATTAGCGCTAGAATTAAAATTCTGGTTGCCCATAATGGGTAATTAACAAATGCTTCCATCTATAACGAGTAAAAGAAAATTAGTTAGAAGCTTAATATTGACATATTATGTATATTATCTGGTATGTGCTGGGACGGACTCATATGGGACACACCTGATTTTAGGTCACAATTTTTATTAAGATTGATTAAGTATGATGTAAGTTAATTTAGTTTATGACGGTACTTCTTATTTTATGAGATATTTGGTTCTTCGTCTTTAATGTTTTGCTATATTTCTTGGAACTATGATCTAAAAAAAAATAGCCCCCTAACTTGAAATCGTATCCCCCGCCTATAATTGGTAATTAACAAATACTTCCATCTATAACGAGTGAAAGAAAAATAGTTAGAAGCTTAAATAATATTGATGATTAAGGGGAAAAACTTCTACCAAATTGCTAGTTGTTTTTTATAGGGAAAATGGTTTAAAAAGGCATTAAACTTGCCATTTTATTCTTTTGTAGACATCAAACTTTTAATTTTTCTATTGTAGGAATAACTTTCTTAATTTTTCTATTATAGCATCCAAAGCACAAAAAGTGAGTTGACAATAGAAAAAAAGGGCTTTGATATATATCCTTCCGAAACGCAAAAGTGATATATATCCAAAGTCGATAAAATCATGTATTATGTGAATAAAAACTTGTACAAATGATCTATATGCAATTATTCATTTTTTTATGATATATATGCATTTTGTCTAGAAAAATTAAGGATGTTGAATGCATACGAATATAAAGATTAAGGAAGTTGGATGCATACAATTCAATAGGATGATTAAGAAAAGTTGAATGCTACAATAGGAAAATTAAGAAAGTTGGATGGTGCGATAGGAAAACTAAAAGTTTAATGCCTACAAAAGAAAAAAATTGGCAAGTTGAATGCATTTTTAGACCATTTTCTCTTTTTTATAATGAAACTTGTTTAAAAGAATTAAGGTCGTTTACGTGATAACTTCACAGCCATATGTAAGCACGAATTCGTCATGGCATATATTTCTTTTAACGTCACTTATATTTTAGCCACATGCTTCGTTTGATAATAAATTTATACAATTTTTTTGCTATATATAGTTACTAGTTATAATACTGCACGCACGGGTTTTAACAAAAACATTATTCAGACATCAATATTGTGTCTTTTAAATGAATTGCATATAATTATATAGTTATAAGTTTAGACGCAATTAAATTTACACATAAATCAAATTTATTTTAACAATTTAGTTCAAGATATACACATATAAAATTTGCCAGAAAATTGTGATATAAGACAACAAATACTTATGCACTAATTTTTCATTATGAATTAATATCCATTAGAATTTGCTAAAATATTTGTAAAATTTCATTAAGTAACTCAAAATTTAATTTTATTTAGTCGACAAAGATTTGATGTTGTTATATAAATTTCACTCACCGATATTATGTCAGTATACATGATGCAAGTTTAATAAGACATAATGCTTGGCTGATAAAGTTAGAGTACACTCTTTAAAGTTTTTATTTTTGAGATATCCTTATATAAATAAATAAAATTCATGAGTCATTGTTATAAGACAATCACGTATATTTATTTTTATATTAAAGTAACTCGCGCTTTACGATTTGATAATTATATTCTCCGTTTCAAGAATTTAGCCGATTTAAAATGTAAACTCATTAATCCATATATGTTAAACTTTAAAATGAAATAAATAAGTTCTTATTGAACGTATATAAAAAAAATTGATACTTATAATCTTATGCAAATTTATATGTTGTTATTTTAAAACAACATATACATTGTATTTTTTAAGATATAAAGTATAAAGGATATAAAGTATAAGGGGGTATTTGTTTATATTTCAAAATTATTAAAAAACATGGAGGCTTATAATATTACACTTAACTCTATATAATTTTTAAAAATTCATCCATTAAAGTTTTATTAATTACCTCCTCTTTTTTTAAGTTTTTTTTTTCACAAATTTAACACCTATATTTTTATGTGTTTTTTTTATCAACCAAATTTCTCTAACAAATTATTAAAGTTTGACCAAAATCAATTTAATTTTGACTTTTATTAACCAATCACATCACACGATTTTGCTTACGTGGCGAAATCGAGCTCTCCTATTGGTTCAATTGTTTTTTTAATAAGAATGAATTGACAAAATCACTCCAAAATGATGTAATTCTTTTATTATGTAAAGATAATAGCAGTGTTGGAGATGCAATTCTTCCAATTATATCTCACACACCACCAAATAATCTATGGAGTCATTTTATCAGCCAGGATGTTTACCAAGCAATCGAATCAAAGCCATTCAAGAGCTTACACAAGGCCAACAATTAACTAATAAGCTTCGAGAAATGCTCGGGCAACCAGAAAAAGTTGAGCCTGGTCGCAAGTCAGTTGATAGTATAGTGGTTCAAATCTTGGGGATGTTTGATAACACCCTTTCAATCTTGAACTCTTATACCTTTAATGAGTATCCCGATATTCTAACAGAAGCTGCGAGAATTAATACTCGTAGTTTGGATTTTGAAAAGTCACAAAACTGTGGTGAAAATGTCAAGTTTGTAAGATCAAAGAAAACTAAAAGAGGATGTTACAAAAGAAGGTATGAATTACATATGACGTTACCTTTTATTTGTGTCCTTCAAGTTTACTTATATGAAGTTGAGAATATAACGTTGTTTTGGTAAATGTAGAGGAAACTCATCGACTTTTATGAAAATAACTTCTTCGTTGATCGATGATGGATACATATGGAGAAAGAACGGCCAGAAAGCGATTCTAAAAGCAAAAAACCAAAGGTAACAATTTTCAATTGAATTTAAACCCTAATTTGTAAGTCCTACTGTATGCACAAGTTCTTTCTTTTTAACTAAATCTAATAAAAATAGTTTGTTCAACCCCAAGCAATATTACTTTTATGGGCTAATTGCATTAAAAATGTATCCAACTTGTCACTTTTTGTAGTTCTGTGTAGCCTACTATTTTTTTTGCAGATCCGTGTAGTAAACTTTTGAATTCAGTTAGTTCCATGTATCAGGTGACCTATAAACTTGCTACGGCTTAGGCGGCACCGGTTTTTTCCAAGTGGCATAAATTATTATTTTTAAACACCCTGCATCTTCTCAAGCACCAACACCACCACCTCTCTACCAAACTACATTTATATTTATAAAATCAAGATCCAAACACCACCTATTTACCAAATTCACATCATCTCTTATAAAAGCACACCATCAACATCACAGCCTCATGTTTAAGCCAACCAACCTCAATCAATCTCACCATCATCCTCCTCTTCATCTCTCGTCACAGCCTCAAAAAATCTCATCATGTTTGATTCATGTTTATATATGTGATTTATGTTTATATTTGTGTCTATATCTATGATCGATTTATTTATATATGTTGTTGTGATTCACGTTTACATTTGGGAGATGCATACGAGGTTATGATATGTGATTTATGTTATATTTGTGCTAAGCGGGTTACGGGGTCTTGTTTTTATGTGGTTAAAATGTTTTGATTTTTGAATTTGATTTTAGTTTTGGGTGTTGGTTTCAGGTTTTGGCTTATTCCGGCCACTTGGAGGTGTTTCATTTAAGATTCTGGCAACGGAAGGACGAAGATCGGGTTGTGATGGTGGTTTTAGTGGAGATGATGGTGTTGGCTGATGTTTGGTGCTAACGACGACGACCTGGATCACAAGAAATGATAAGAGGAAAGTGTGGTGGAGATGGTGGCAGGTGGTCCGTGGTGGTGGCTGAAAATGGTGAAGACAAAGATGGAAGAGATGAGGGTGTTTGGAAGTGATATTTCTGAATGTGATGTGTATTAATATAATGACATGATATAAAAGAATATTTCTAAAATAGACAAATGACCTGTTACTTGTTTAGAAGGTCATTCGATACACGGAACTAGCTGGATTCAAAAGTTTACTACACGATTTTGCAAAAAAAATAGTAGGCTACACAGAACTACAAAAAGTGACAAGTTGGATACATTTTCGTGCAATTAGCCCTACTTTTATTAATTACGTTCACTAAATATATCTAAAGTTTACTATTTATAATAGATTTATTTCAAATAGGTTTTGCTAACTTTGTCAATGTTTTTATTGATATGTAGAAACTATTTTAGGTGCACTCACAAAGATGAGAAAGGGTGCCGAGCAACCAAACAAGTTCAGAAAACTAATGATGAGCCACCAAAGTATAAGACGACCTACAACGGACACCATACTTGCACGAAATCACATGAAGTGACATATGGTATTTCGGATTCTCTAGATTGTAGCGATAATGCAGTCATTATAGATTTTAAAACAAATACTCTTATTGAGAACAAACAAGTCGGCCTATTTTACCACTCGAGTAAACAAATACTAAAGGAGAATTTTTCTGTTGGAAAAATGTGGTCAATATGGTTGAATGACAATTGATAATGTCATTATGTATATTAATGTGAAATGAAAATAAAATTAAATTTGTGGTTTTATTTTCATTCATGGTACATTATTGAAATTAATTGTATGAATTAATTGTGACCATTTTTTTCATACCCCTATTCCTTATAAATTGAGAGTTATTCTCTCATTTCAAAACACCAAGAAAATACACACTCGTTCCTCTCCTTTTGTTACCATTCATATTTCTGTGTATCCGTTCATAATAGAGGAAGGCACGTTTTGGTTCGCCTTGATAACCCGTTTGTGCTAACGGAGTTATCCGTTGTTGTTGTATCCCAGGAGATAGACGCTCACGATTCTCAAGACCGTGGAGGACGAATCTGTTTAAGGAACGCGAGCATCATGTGCCTCAACATTTTTCTTACTTGTGTTTTGTGTCTCAACAATCAAAAGAATTACGGTATCATTCTCAACACTTTTATGTTTTCATGTTATGATTTATTTGTCTCTTATAGCAATATACACGTAATATATACTACAATCTTAAGACAGACTCTTTTTTTTTGCTAATAGAGGCAATTGCTGATCGGATGAATAATTTGAAAACGTATTGACATTATTTGGTTAAAAAAGAATAAATACATGTTTCGGTTTCTTGGTCCAATTATGTATTGACATTTAATGATGACAGTTATTAGTAACCTCCATGTGAGTATTAAGTAATGTATAAATTACAGGGTTATGGTTTTTTGAAACGTGGAAAAATACATGTCTGTGTGATATTTGGAGTCTATATGAGCAGATAAGTTTAGGAAACAAGGCCATACTTATTGGGACCCATTTAGAACCAAACTAACTTTCTGCATTCTTGAACAAATTTTGGTTGTATCTTATTTTGTATATAATAGGGATATCATAAAAGGAATATATATACATTTTAAGATGGTTATTTATTTGGTTCGAAAGAAATATTTGAGAATCATTTATGTAACAGTTTGATAGTGTTATGTTTCGTGGGCTTCGTGTTGCTATAAAAGTTTGATATTGATGTGTTCATGTGACAAAACAATATATATTCAAAGCTTATTATATTGAAAACTATTTTGATGTGGTTTTATTGAAGAAAACTTAAACCGTATTTGTTTTCTTAGTTGAGTTACGAAATGAATATTATATTGTATTGTTAATGGATAATAGCTATCAATAAATGGTATATGGTTAATTAGGCGTTGAATGTTTAGACAGTTTTGCTTTTGCTATTTTGATGGCTAATAATTGATTTATGAATAATAGTTTCATAAAACTATCTATGCATACTAAAGAGCATCAGCCCCAATTTTGTTCGTTAATGTTTTAATGAATTATGTGACCTTGATTTGTTTCAAAGAAACTAAAATGGAGATTTATGTTGCTTGAAAAGGATCTTATTCATATGAAACGTTCAGGGATCAACCTTTTTGAACCATTCAACATGGCATTGATTCCAAGTAAAAAAAAAATATATTAGTAATTTTTTGAAATTTTATTTCATGCATGACTGGAAACTATTTCGTGTTTCAATGTGTTTATGAAGGTTTAATTTGGTATAATAGATAAATAAGAACAACCTAATGCTCAAAGTATGGTGTTTGTTACTGGTTTGAGTAACCAGTATTGCTTTTAGAAAATTGTTCTTGTAAAATGCAAATTTGGTGTCATTGTGGCTCCAAGACACTTAATGTCGTAGTTGTGTAGTCATGGGAAAAAGAAGCGTTGACTTGTGCGATATATAACATGATACTGCCTTTGGTTTGCAAGGTTTTGTGATTATTATTACGCTATAATGTAAAACAACATAACTATTCAAGATGCTTGAAGCTGCTAAGATGGTCTTTGATTTCACTAAAGGAGAATAACACTAGTATTTCTTTTGTGATATCTTCTTATGATAACTCATTCATTTGGAATGTGTTTTTGGTGTTATTTGGACTCCAAAGTACTTGTTGTCACGGTCGCACTGTCGTGGAAAAATGCATTTTTTTTGCATAGTAAATGAATACTTGAACCCAACTTTTTAAGTTGGGTGTTAAGACCTTAAACTTGTTTTGTAGAAAGTTTGAGCTTAAATTGATGAGCCGTTCAATCTCAATTTCTATTTTGATACAGAAATTCATTTTGGACACGTTGATGTCTCATGTGCATTGTTGCGAGAAAATGTGTTTTTCTCATAGTAAACAAATGAGTTTTGCACTTTTTTTTTTCTTTTTTTTCTTTTGAAGTGATTACGTAATATCTCAAAATTGATTTCTTAAAAGAAAGAAAAAAAAAGAAAAAAAAAATAATAATTGAGCTTAAACGGAAGAATCATTTGTCGCAGTTTGTATTTTAGTACACCAATTTTATTTTGTGTTGTTTAGATGCATATATTTGATTTGTTTAGTACAACATTTTTTGGTTGTTATAATACAAAATTAATTGATATTTTGTACGATGTTCAACGCAAAATTGTTTGTTTCATTTGGTGCAAAACATTCGTGGCAAAGTAGTGCCTATTTAAAGTTGTTTAGTGCGGTTTTGTACAACTAATTTTGTAAAATGAGAATATACAACTCACTCGATTTTGTATCGAGTATTGAAAGTTTGGATGTTGCAAATATTCTGTTGTGAATATTGTTGCGAATAATCAAACTACTTGTTATTCTAGAAAGATGAATATTCATCAAGACTTGTTATAACTCATATTGCTAATAATCGAATGGTTTGTCATATGTAAGAAATGACTATGTTTTGAATATAACCGTGTAGGACATTGTGAAATGTCAAGAAAGAACACACATATAGATGACTACGAATTACGTTGGTTTATGTAACTAACTTGAACGGTGTGATTGTCAACCAATGTGAGCTATTGTCCGTTCGCTAAGTTGGACATATTTTGATTGTGTAAAATGATTACACATTGATTTTATGTGATTATAATCACATAATAAATTGTGATAATCATATAATGATAAGAGATTAAATGTGATTATCTATAATCACAAGTGAATTGGAACGACATGTTACAAGTGTAGGACTTACACATATAACTTATGGGATCCTCCTAAAACATGTGTGGTTTAAGGTGGTGATTTGTCTAAAAGAAGAATGATAGTAGATGAAGCTATGAGGAATGATGCATCTTCTGTCATACGCTTGATTCCTTGGTCTATAGCATGCTAGATTTGGAATCTGTTAATTATGATACGAAAAATAATTAACATAAGACATTCAAAAAGTTTGCATACACTAGTATGAAACTTGTGAAGTGACAAATTACTAAGGATCTTGATGTCATATCCATGTGAGAGAAAAAAAATCTTATAAACAAGATTAATACATTGAAAAGAGAACCTTTCTACAAAATTCTTGAGATAAATTCCATGGGGATTCCGCCTAGCTAGAGTTCAAAAGAATGTCAACAAACATGAAGTTCTTGCCTAGTTGGAATACTCAAGAATTACCTAGAGCATGATATATTTAGAGTTGCACGAAACTCAAATTTGTACAAACATATTATGTCGACACGACAACTACTCTCGCATGGGTTATCCCTATTGACAATATAAAGTCATAGAATAACTTTATGGATCCGATTGAAAAGCTAAATGTGAGAGTTAGTTAGCAAGTCGTGAAGAGGAATGTGACTAAAGCCCTTGAAAAGTTTATATGAAGGAAAACCTAACCCACCGACCGAGATCCCAAGATCCGGGTTCAATAGGACAACCTACTTGTATAAACTAAGGTCTTTGGGGAGTACTAAACTCCACATTTATTTAAGGAGTTAGTAAACTTCCTAGTCCATTCCTATAATAAAGGACAATATGAGGTTAAGCATATGGCTTTTAATGATTAATCGAGAATCACCTATGTGAGAGAGAAGTGGGTCGCTTCTAAGGGAATTGGGGCGCAATTCTAATGACTCTCGAGAACTGTGCTAATGTTCATGACCATAACGAACATAACTATGAGAACCAAAATGTGTCAAGGAGATATTTGTGTGAATATATATTGTCGTCTCCACAAACAGCGGGCAGTTCAAAGACATCAAGTTCTACTGGCTGCTAGGAGGCTAAGTATATTTCACGAGGGAAGGTTCAAAGGGTAACACCTACCTATCCTATGCAAATGTCAACTGCAAAACTCTATTACAACTTTGAGTCGTTGAAATTTGTTTCCCGTTATCAATTGCATTCATGTGGGGGATTGTTGGAAAAATGTGGTCAATATGGTTGAATGACAATTGATAATGTCATTATGTATATTAATGTGAAATGAAAATAAAATTAAATTTGTGGTTTTATTTTCATTCATGGTACATTATTGAAATTAATTGTATGAATTAATTGTGACCATTTTTTTCATACCCCTATTCCTTATAAATTGAGAGTTATTCTCTCATTTCAAAACACCAAGAAAATACACACTCGTTCCTCTCCTTTTTGTTACCATTCATATTTCTTGTGTATCCGGTTCATAATAGAGGGAAGGCACGTTTTTGGTTCGCCTTGATAACCCGTTTGTGCTAACGGAGTTATCCGTTGTTGTATCACGGGAGATAGACGCTCACGATTCTCAAGCACCGTGAGAGGACGAATCATTTTAAGGAAAGCTGTGAGCATCACGAGCCTCAACATTTTTCTTACTTGTGTTTTGTGTCTCAACAATCAAAAGAATTACGGTATCATTCTCAACACTTTTATGTTTTCATGTTATGATTTATTTGTCTCTTATAGCAATATACACGTAATATATACTACATTTTCTTCTTTAGGATTAAGTCAGGAACAATATTCCTCGTCTGATAATTATTCTGCGTCGGATCCGCTCACACAACTCTTGGATGTTCCATTAGAACCCATGTCTATGATTTGGTCAGGGTTAGATCATATGAAGACATGATCTCTTCAGGTGTATTTTCGTCTTCGGGTACTCTAGGATATGATATGAGATAGACAATATGCTTGAAAGCTATGATATTGGTGACTTCCTTTTTTAGTTATGTAATAAATTAATAAATTTGTTTAAGATTGGATTTGACATCATACATGAGGCGTCAGATTTGTTTTAGTTTAACGTGCATGCATTAAATTATATATGAAAGAAGAATAGTTTATGCATGAGGCGTAGTTGAACTTATCTTATTACTCGTCTGTTTATAACAATAATACACTTCAAAGAGTATATAAACAAAAGTGTGTGAAATATAAAAGTGAATAATAGGAAATTTGGTCGATTGTGTCGGCACTACAAGACAAGAAAAAAGGATTTAGTGACAATAAGAAAATCGTCACTAACAGTGAAATAGTCACTAGACTGCTTTACTAACAAAAATCATGGTCGTCACTATAGCTCTGTCACAGACTTGAAAAGTGACGAAAATCATGTGGTGGCTAATTTGTGACGACTTTTCCGTCACTGAAATTTGTCACTAAGATAGTGAACGTCACTAAGAAGTTAAATTAACGACATAATAAATTTCTGTTAGTGTGTTTAGTCACAAAAATTCCGTCACTATTTGTCAATTGTAGAGACAAAACAGGTGGTCGTTATCATATGATGTTACATAAAACAATTGCTATAGTAAACACAACTATCTCTCCTAATCTCACTACTACACATTGCATTTAGTACAACGATCAATTTAAAACGGTTCACACATATAACCGCTTTAAATGACATAAAAGCATTATTTAGAACGGTTATATAACAAGTCGCTGTAAATAATAAGTTATTTATAACAGTTCTTACTATTTTCACATTATTTAGAACGGTACTAGTAAACCGTTGTCACAATTACTATTCATCGAAGTCGAGTTGATATTTTGAGAGGTGATAAGGTTTTAAAAGGTACCATTTTGAGGGATCGTTTAAGTCCTTATTTGATCACTTTTGTATCCGTTATTGCTTAATATCGTTTCTTTTCACTTTTTAGTTCTCGTGAAGGCAAATCTTTGGAATGGCACTTATTTGACGAAAGGCGCGAATATATGAAGAAAATGGCCAAAGTCGAAATCGAGACACTCACGCTTGTTGAATGTAGAAGGCGGACGGCAAAAGTGCTATTTGCACGCCGTCCTGCATTATTGTGACGGACGTAACCCAAAACTCGATTTTCAAGAGACGGCGCCTAGTGGTGAAAGAGTAGGCCGTCGCTACTCGACGGCCTAGATGCAATCCGACGACGCCGAAGTCAAGAGGACGGCGTCACGGACATAAGGTGACGCCGCCGCAAGGTTAACGTGGCCAAGACGAAACCCCACGAATGGCGACGACACGGCGCCACTAAACATAAGGTGACGCCGTCGCAATTGTAATCTTATATAGAATCCGAATTTTTCGTCTTTGTGTGGAGAGTCTTTGAGTAAAACCTAAAACCGAACCTAAGGTGTCTTGTACAGTATTTTAGGGTTTTAACCCTATCTTACACCAAGATAAGTCTTTGCTTCATTAATTCAATTATGTCTTTGATTATTTGTGTGTATGCTTGCATGTTCTCCATGTCCCGGCTAATTTATTTGTGTGTTTGCTTAGGAAGTATGAAACTTAATTATTGAATATTGATTGGTTGTTTCTTATCTTAGTTGTTTTATGATCTAGTAATGCGATAGATCATTCGTTGTGCACTTAATGCTTGATTCATCTTTGTGAACCCTAGAGTATAATCACCTGAGTAATTGTAGTCTAAACGCCACACCCCAATTTACTGTTTTGCGGTGGAATGGAATTCAGGGGCATTGACGTCATAGCACCATATCACAGTTATATTGAACGACCTAAAGTGTCGCTTTAAAACACATCGTTGGATATATCATAAAAACATAATCGAGTACAACATCGGTCCCAAAAGGTTTAACAAGTTTGCCAAAATACAAATATGTTACCATCCAAACGATGTGTTTTAAACGACACTTTAGGTCGCTCAATATAATCGTGATATGGTGCTATGACATCAATGCCCCGTGAATTCCATTCACCGCAAAATGTAAATTCAAAGCGATGCGGTGGTTTGTATCGATGCACAGCAGATTATGATTGATAGTTTGACGCGACAGTTGCGTGAACCGCCGGCTGATAGGATTGAGCCCATCACGAGGAGGTCGAGGGTTTGATATTAGGCGGGGTTTGTATTGACTTAGATTTTCGTAGTCTTCAGCATGCATGATTGAGGATAGAGAGCACATCACGGAGTTGAGGCGGAGATGCCCGAGTTGTTTCGACATGTACGATATGGCACGTGATGAGTTCTGAGTCACCGCAGGAGTTGTCTTTAGCCCGTGAGCGTATTGTTTCATTGCAGGTTAGATGGATGAGATGAGGAGTTTGATTGATAGTTTGGTTATTCAGTTCGCGATCTCCGTGATAGATGGCATGAGCACCATGAGGTGCCTTATGTAGACTTTTGTCATGTATAGTTTTGACCATTATTATCCTAGTCACAAGGTGTGTGACGTAGTTTAAAGAACTTGTAGTATTTTGGTTGTTGTACAAACAAATTATCAAGTATTGACTCTACTATGTAGGAATGGTTATTATTATGTATGATATCGGTCCATGTAGGCGTAAATTTTCATGTATATTATCCACGTGTGTTGTGATTATATTTGTGATATTTCATTATTGTTCCGCCAGATTCCATTTATCTTTATGCATGTTGTGGTTGTGGATATATTTGTATGATGGTTGTTTCTACTACGAGTTCTCATGATTGTTTCATCTTGTGATTTTGAAGAGTTATGGCAATCAAGAAAGCTACAGCTTGAGATGACCCAAGCAAGAATTCGTGGTTAGTGAATGATAGTATTGCTAATGCACCAAGAGTCGAAGAGAAACCTGGCTCTTCTGTCGGCCGAGGTCATGGGCTGCTGGAAGCCGCTAGGCTTGCCGCCGAACTGTAATGCCGAGGATCCGGGGTTAAGAAGTGTTCATACAAAGATTTCAAGAGTGGTGAACCCACTAAGTTCCGAGGTACCGAGGAGCAACAAAGAATGGTTGATGGTTTGAAAAGTTGAGTCGGTATTTTTGCTTTGTAACCGTCCGGATGACAAGAAGGTCAAATTTGCTACGAGTACTTTGCTCGATGGAGCGTTGTCATGGTGGAATTCATACACGCAACCGATTGGTATGGAAAATGCTTTTAAGCTTACGTGGGAGGAATTTAAGAGCTTGGTGACTAAGAAGTTTTGTCCTCGATGTAAATCAAGAAGTTAGAGACGGAGTTCTATGAATTGGTCACGATTGGGTGCGACATTGACACATACATTCGAGATTCCAGAATTAGCCGATTATGCCCGTCGATGGTATCGGATAATGAAAAGTTGCTAGAGGCTTTTATCGGGGACTTCAAGTGATTCAAGGAGATGTGACTTCATTCGATCCACAAACAATCGAGGAAGCTATTCGAGTTACTCGGTTGATGGCACAAGTGGTGAAGCGAGGTAAGTACACCACCACTAACCAAACAACAACAACAACCCCAACAACCGTTTCAACAACAATAACCGAGGCAACTACAACAACAACAAAGAACAACAACAAGCTTAAATGGGACAACACAAGGGTAGGAATGCTACTCAACAACCGCCCAAAAGGCAAGAGGTTGCTAAGGTTTATGCCGCTGGTCAAAAAGAAGGAAAAGGATATTCGGGGTTTTGCCAAGTGTAATAAGTGTTTGAGTCACCACAATCCGGTCGATGTCCCGATCCGTGAGAATTGCAAGAAAGTTGGCCACCGTATTGGGATTGCACGGCACCAAAGGTTACATGTTTTGGTTGCGGGGAACCCGACACTACAAGAGGGATTGCAAGAAAGGAAAGAATCAAGCAAACCGAATCAAGGAGGTATGGCTCAAGGAAGGGTTTATGTTATTGGAGGCGGAGAAGATAGGGAAGACCGAATGTCATTACGGTACGTTCCTTCTTAATAATCGTTACGCTTCGCTTTTATTTGATTCGGTGCCGATAAAAGTTTTGTGTCTCCGCATTTGCACCTTTGCTCAACATTAAACCAACTACACTAGACATATCATACAACGCCGAATTAGCTAATGGTAGCGTAGTTTGCACCAACACCATTGTTCGCGGTTGCACATTCAATTTTCTTAATCATCCTTCAACATAGACCTCATGCCCGTAGAGCTTGGTAGTTTTGACGTCGTCATCGGCATGGATCGGGTTATCTAAGCATCGCGTGAAGATCATTTGTGATGAGAAAGTGGTTCATCTTCCTATAATGGCGAAACATTGATTATTCGTGGGAACGCAGTGGAACTCGAATTAGTATCATATCGAGTATCAAAACGAGAAGTACATTAAGAAAGGTTGTCTTGCTTTCTTAGCCCATGTAACCGAGAAAAGTCGGAGGAGAAGCGACTGAAGATGTTCCTATTGTCCGTGAATTTTCTCAAGTATTTCGAGGATTTACCGACTTCCACCGCACGCCAAGTAGAGTTTCAAATTGACTTAGTGCCCGGAGTCGCACCGATTGCACGAGCACCGTATCGCTTAGCGCCATCCGAAATGCAAGAGTTGTCTAATCAATTGCAAGAGCTTCTAGACAAAGGATTCATTAGGCCGAGTTCCCGCCTGGGAGCACCGGTCTTGTTTGTGAAGAAGAAGGATGGATCCTTCCGAATGCGCATAGATTATCGAGAATTGAACAAGTTAACGGTGAAGAATCGTTATCCACTCCCGTAATTGATGACTTGTTCGATCGGTTGCAAGGTTCTAGTATTTATTCCAAGATTGATCTTCGCTCGGGTTATCATCGCCCGAGTTCGGAAGAGGATATTCCAAAGACGCTTAGAACACGTTACGGTCATTACGAGTTCCAAGTGATGCCGCTTGGATCGACTAATGCACCGCGATATTCATGGATCTCATGAATAGAGTTTGTGTCGTTGGACAAGTTTGTGATAGTGTTCATTGGCGACATCTTGATCTACTCCAAGAGCAAGGAAGAGCACGAAGAGCATTTAAGGACGATTTAAGGCTACTTAAGAATGAGAAGTTGTATGCCAAGTTTTGAAGTGTGATTTTTGGAACCACAAAGTGCAATTTCTTGGTCACATCATTGATAGTCAAGGACTACATGTTGATCCGCAAAGATTGAAGCCGTGAAAGATTGGGCTACTCCAATCGAATCCCATGTAAATTGACAATTTCTAGGACTAGCCGGTATTATCAAGGTTCATCAAGGTGTTTCAAGATAGCAAGACCTTGACCAAGTTGACGCAGAAAAACAAGAAGTACGAGCGGGAAAGAAACAAGAAACCTGCGGTTGTTGAAGCAAAAGCTTTGCGGTACCGATTTTAGCACTACCCAAGGCATTGAGAACTTTGTTGTATATTGTGACGCTCGCACAAAGGACTTGGGGCTGTTTAATGCAAAATGAGAAGGTGATTGCGATGCTTCTCGACAACTTAAGACTCATGAGAAGAATTACACCACTCATGATCTCGAATTAGGAGCCGTAGTTTTGCGCTCAAGATTTGGAGACACTACCTACGTTACAAAGTGCAGTGTTTACCGACCACAAGAGTTTGCAATACATTCTTGATCAGAAGGAGCTTAATATGAGGCAACGTCGTTGGTTGGAGTTACTCAGCGACTATGATTGTGAAATCAAGTATCACCCGGGGAAAGCCAATGTTGTGGCTGATGCTCTTAGTCGGAAAGAGAGATCTAAACCTTTAAGAGTTCGATCATTGGGAATGACAATTATTTCTCCTCTACCATCGAAAATCCGCGAAGCACAAGTCGAAGCACTCAAGGAAGAAAATCGACCAAGTGAAAAGCTTTATGGTATGCCCGAAAGCGCAAATGGTTTTGTAAAAAGAGCAGATGGAGTACTATGTTTCAAGGATAGAATGTGGGTTCCATTGTTTGGCGGAATACGAATTGATTATGCATGAGTCGCATAAGTCAAAGTATTCTATTCATCCAGATCGGATAAGATGTATCAAGATCTTAAGAAGCTTTATTGGTGGCGAACATGAAAGCGGAGATTGCCACGCACGTTAGCAAATGTCTTACTGCGCAAGGTAAAAGTCGAATACCGTGTCCGCCGTCGGGATTGCTCCAACAACCGGAAATTCCTCAATGGAAATGGGAACGATTACAATGGATTTTGTTACTAAACTTCCTAAGACATCGGAGGTTACGACGCTATTTGGGTAATTGTTGATCGCCTTACCAAGTCACCCATTTCATACCGATTAGAGACTTATTCCATGGAGCAACTCACTAGACTTTATGTCAAGGAAATAGTCTCGAGGCACGAGCACCAATTTCTATCATTTCCGATGTGGATAGTCGATTCACTTCAAATTTCGAATTCATTGCAAGATTCGCTCGAACCAGATTAGAGATGAGCACAAGATATCACCCACAAACCGACGGTCAAAGTGAAAGGACCATTCAAACATTAGAAGACATGCCGAGGGCATGTGTCATTGATTTGGAAATGGTTGGGCTAACCATTTGCCATTGATTGAATTCTCGTACAACAATAGTTATCACACCAAGATCAAGATGGCACCATTCGAGGCACTCTATGGTCGTAAGTGCCGATCACCGTTTGTTGGGCCGAGGTAGGAGACGCACAACTCATCGGGTCCGTAAATGGTACGGAAACCACCGAAAAGATCGTTCAAATTCGTGATCGACTTAGAACCGCAAGGAGTCGATGAAAAGTTATGCGGATGTTAGACGCAAGGATTTGAATTTCAAGTGGGCGATAAAGTCATGTTGAAAGTATCGCTTGGAAAGGCGTGGTACGCTTTGGAAAGCGTGGAAAGTTAAACCCGAGATACATTGGACCATTCAAGATTTTGAGCCGAGTTGGTCCAGTAGCTTATCGACTTGATCTTCCGTCGTAACTTAGTCATGTACACAACACGCTTCATGTTTCAAACTTGAAGAAGTGTCTTTCGCATTTAATCGCCGTTATTCCATGGACGAAGTTCATATTGACGACAAACTCAACTTTGTGGAGGAACCAGAGAAATCATGGACCGCGAGGTCAAGCGGTTGAAACAGAGTCGTATTCCTATTGTGAAAGTTCGTTGGAATTTCGACGAGGTCCCGAGTTTACTTGGGAACGGAAGACCAGATGCGACGCAAGTATCCACATCTTTTCACGACACCGTTACACCTAATCAACGATTGAATTGTGGACTGAATTCCTTTTGATGGGCGAATGTGACAATCCGATTTCGTGTCATTTCTACACCGCTTATGTCTCATTATTTCAACATTTTAGTAAACTTGGTTTATTTGTTTCAAATTGCAGAACCTTGGAGGTTTAGCGCTAATTCATGATCATGACATCACGACATTTCATATGGACTATGATTAGTCTACATTTCATTGACATCATGTGCATCTCATTAGTTCATTCACGACATTTCATTTCACCCTTCAACGCGTAATTTTTATGTTTAATAATTTTATCGCGTGAGTTTTATTTTGATTATTTAACCTGTTACTTTCAAAATGATCCCGAGGTATTTTTAAACTCACATTTGGTTTATAAAAACTATATTTTAGTTTTCCTAGTGTTTCACATTTATTTGGTATTTTAATCGTTAAAATTTAATTATTACGTCGTTTTTCTTAAAAATCTTACGATAATTATTTTAGCACTCAATTTTCACAAGGAAAGTATTTTTACAATTTTTATCATCTTAATACAATCTATTTTGACCTAATAAAAACTTACTTGCACCAAAATTTTTCCATTTACCTTACAAGAGTTATTTACTTACCTTTTTATTACAAGTCTTACAAATAATTATACAAATTATACAAGTTACAAGTTTTTAAAAAAAAAATATATATGAAGAGACAAACCTCCCAAAACCGCCAAGGGAGGGCTTGCATTAATTTGAAGTATGGTTTCTTACTACTTTGTCTTGCTAATAATTCACATAAGTTACAAAAGTCTAACACTCAAAATCACTTCACATACATCTCATATTATCAAAGTGTGAAAAATAAATCCTCTCCTTTCTTGGCTCCATAGAACCGGCCTCATCAAGAAATCCAAGGATCAAGAGATTTTTGCTAAATCAAGTGTATTTTCAACCTAGTTTATATCCTTTTCATGGTTTTGAAATAAAAACCAAGGATATCTAAGTTTAATCCTTTGTTACCTACACCTCTTCACTTGCACTAGTAAGCATATTCTTATCATTTTTAAGTTTCCTTATCATTTTCATATGTTTCTTATCATTTTTGGAACTTATATACATGTTATGTAGTTTATACCATTTATTTCTTGATTTTTAAGTTTTATATACTTATTAGTCATCCTATAATTATTCCCAAGTTAGTCTTTGGTCTTGATGGTGATTAGGAACCCATGACACCCTAAGAAGGTGTATGGTAGGATTAGAATAGGTTTTGTCCGAGAAAAACTATTTTCGTAAACTATATTTTGTGTTCTGTCCTTAAAACGAATTTCTGGAAAAACCTACTGATGGTACGACATTTTGGCCTTCATATTTAGAAAATATACTTTAAAACGAATCCGTGGCCTTTTGAACGGACAAAACGGAGTTATAACGGCCGTGGTGAATTTTTAAAGTTTGACGACTAAACGATAATTTTCTGAAAAATCAGCTTGCTGTTTTACATATTTCGGTCAAAACGAGCCTTAAGCTTCACAAATTATTTCGACTTATCAAAAATATATTAGTTTACTTTGATACGAAGCCAAGGACATATTTTACGTAGAAAACGGATTTAAAACGACAAATATATGCATGTTTTATAAAGTTGCCGTAAATATTATTTTCGAAAATCTATATTACTTTTACGTTACAAGTATTTCACTAGTCGTAACGTCCATGTTTGCGGTCGTTTTAACCATGATGTGAAACTTTATAACGAAATGTCTTCTAGTAAAATCAAGTTCATCGGCCATATTTTCCAAAACAAAAGCCGTTTGTCAAGCGGAGTTATAGTGATTTATTTACGGATGTTCAAACATTGGCGAAACTCATTTTCGCACACAATTAACAAAAATCACTATCTTTAGCCTTTAATATCTTTATGATCGAGACCTTTTGGACGAAAACTCCTGAACTGAAACTTCTAGATATCGATACAAACTTTCCAAAACCGTCGAAGTTCGTTCTCTAACGATCGACGACACCGCTTTACTGGCTAGTTTTCCAAGCCATTTTTGTTAATTTCATGATTTTTCCGATGACATTGTTTTTGCATTTAAAATGGTAATTTCACCAAAAATCATTATAAAACCATTGTAGGATGACATTTTGACGTAAAACATGTAAAGTCATTTTGAAGGGTTAAGACGCCAAAAGGGTATTTTTCACGACGAGTAATATTTTCAAAACCGTAAATGGTATAAATAACATACGAAGTGCATGCATAACATTACATTGCAACTCATGACATATCATATCATTGATAATAGGTCCCGTTGACGATCATTATAAACCTCAAGGTACTCACTTTTGCCGTTATTCCGCTTTATCCAAGTGAGTTTTCATAGCCCGCTTTTACATGCTTCGATTATTTTCAAACCCACGGGAGAATACATTGCACTACATTTTTTTGTACGATACCAAGTATGTTAAATTCATTACATTGCTTGTTACCACATATGCCAACTTGAAAGTCCCCATTACTTGAACATGAACCGTTAATCTTTGAAGCGAGGATGAGTGGATAGATCTATCGAGGTGACGCCCATCCGGGTTGGTGAATCCCAACCAAGTGAACGGATGCATTTCATTTGATTACATTACGGAGTTGTCCGCAAACACTGCAGGGCATACATTATTGAACAGCCTAGTTTGGGGTCATGGGCTTAGAGCAATTGTAACATTATTTTTACGTGACTTGATTGTCATGCATGGTCTATACTTGTGTAGTCGATAAAACATTTACATAAACCTATGATTTCTCACCAACATTATTGTTGACGCTTTTAGCAATGTATTTTCGTGTAACCGAGGCATTCGTGATCATGACATGGTTAGGGACCTATATTTTGAGTCAAGGCCGACTTACATTATGTACATTATGGTTTTTATTTCAAAACATCGCTTGATGGTAACATATTTGTATTTTGGCAAACTTGTTAAACCTTTTGGGACCGATGTTGTACTGATTATGTTTTATGATATATCCAACGATGTGTTTTAAAACGACACTTTAGGTCGCTCAATATAACTGTGATATGGTGCTATGATACCAATGCCCCTGTGAATTCCATTCCACGCAAAATGTAAATTGGGGGTGACATAAACCATCCAAGAGCGCCTTAGAGTAGGAGTCTATAATCTAGTGGGTTTGTAGACAAGACCCTTTGGTAAGTTCAAAGAGTTAGGAGAAACGACACCCTACAACTTTAGACACACAACGCAACTAGGAATAAGACGTGACACTCAACCATCAATAGGAGATAATTAAGGAGTAATACAAACTAAGTAAACACATCTTTAAACTATCATACGAGCACACATTAATTAGACATAGACTCCCACAACCTTAGTTTAGATAGTTAGATAATAGTAGAGTAATCGGTAGAAATACCAACCCCCAAATCCAATACCCGAGATTCAGACCTTTCCATTTTCATAAAATATAAAAGATAAAAATAATCTTCCTCAACCTTAACCTTAGCGTAGTAACTCCTACTAGCATTCCTATTCCCTAGAGAACGATATCAATACCCGTGGCTTACCCTAATTACTACACTACAACGATTAGGTTCACCGCTTAGGTGTTATAAAACTTGCTCAAGAAAAGGAAGTTCCTTTGACCTCTAACCACGATGTAGCGTTATCAAGTTTTTGGCGCCACGGGAATAGAATAGCTAGTTAGTAGTCCACCTCGCTTAGGTTTCTTCGCTTGATTCCTATCAAGTAACCTTTTTCTTATTTTTAGATTTCTTAGTCTATCCCCTTCTTCGTGACCTTTGTTCGTGAACCCCATCACTTTTCATCATGGAAGGTGATAACCCACTACCATTCATCAACCCACCACCAAATGACCCGCCAAGAGCCTGTACTCTTGGTGAATACTCGAGACCAAGCCACCTAGGCTATAGGAACACCATTGAGCTTCCCACCAAGCCCAAACCACGGCCCTGCGATCCGACACCATCCGGTTGGTGCAAAACGGATGTGTATTCCATGGACTTCGCTCAAGATCCAAATCAAAGATCCGAGGGATTTCAAAATCGCCGATTCCATCGACCTTGATGCTACTACTCGGGAGACCACGCGTCAAGGCTCTTCCAACCTCTCTACGGGACCAAGCTAGTAATTGGCTTGACCGACTTCCCACCGGATCCATCTCAAGATGGATGATCTCACCACTGCTTCCTCGCCCAATTTTTCCCAACGAGAGAACTACCAAACTTAGGAATGACATCTTGATGTTCCAACAACGCCAAGGCGAAACTCAGACGAAGCATGGACTCGATTTAAGGACTTACTTATAAAGTCCTCATCACGGCATTGATCTTTGGCTCCAAGTCCAAATCATTTATGATCATGTCAACTTTCCCACTAAGCGATCCATTGACCAAGCGGCCGGTGGAAAACTTAGTGATCTCACCGCAGAAGAATCATGGGAAATAACAGAGGACCTCGCCTCTATGACAACGAAAGTTGGGATGACCCCGTGAGCTGCCCAAACCGTCAAGGCAATCTCCTTGCCTCCTCCCTACCGTGGGATGATCGAACTTGAAGATCAAGTTAAATTCCTCATGAGTTCCTACGAAAATCCTAAATCCTCACGACAAGTAAATCAAATCACTCTACCTTGTGAGTTATGCAAGGGTCCCCATGACACTCGTGATTGCACAAGGCTCTCCGAACAAGCTTTTGCGGACCACGCCCATACGCATCGACGCAGCGGAGAGAAGTGGTACACTTTCAAACCCGAACAAAACAACTTAGGAAACTCATACAACCCTCATGGAGAAATCACCTAATCTTAAGTGGAACCAAAACTCAAGACACCCCAAAGCTCATCTAGTTCGCCTAATAGGTTCAATTCTTCTAATACCGAACCCCACTAATCTTGAGGCAATTGCATCTAGATTTTTGTCATCCCAAGAAACTCGATTGAATAAGCTTGAAGCCGATTTTAAGCAAAACAGAGTGAGATGACAACCAAGCTTGATGCCCTTTTAAAAGCCTTCAATGAGCGGAAGTTGGAGCACTCCCAAGTGATACCATTAAGAACCCAAAAGTGAATTGATTGCATCGACTTCACGCTCCAGCTCACCATGGGAGAGTACACACCATGCCCTCTCACCCAACGGCTCACTCAAGAATGCTATCAAAAGGGTTCCAAGTCATCCAAGAGATACCAAGGCCGACACCTTTGGTAAAGCCTACTTGAGAAAACCACAACCAAGAATCCAAACCTAGTTTAGAGGAGGAGTACAAGGAACCCATCAAGAAAACCGATTCTTGAAGTCTTAGCTCATGCACCTTATTATAATGCTTTAAAAGAAAAATATGAGTTAGAACTTAGGCTTGGGAAACATGGGTCCGCTTTGTGTGAAACAACTTACCTAAGAAGTTAGATGATCCCGGCTATTCACTCTTCCATGTAGACTTGAACTTCCAAGCCACTCGATGCTTTAGCCGATTTAGGATCATGCATCAATCTCGCCCGTTGTCCCTTCATGAAGCCTCAACCTAGGTAAAATTGAACCAACGGAAACTATCTTAGGATTAGCGGACGGTAGTATAGCACGTCCGTTGGGATAATAAAGGACATGGTAGTACATGTAGGAGAGTTGACTCTTTGGCCGACTTTCATGTACTCGACATGAATAAGGACCCAACATGCCCATTACTAGTTGGAAGAGGATTTTAGCTACCGCTAGTGCCATCATCGATTGTAAGATGTCCAAAATAGTGGTAGGAGAGGGAGTGCTAGATCTATTTACGATGTTAAAAAGCATACATACTATAAGGATGAGGAAATCCCACAAGAGATAGGGTTGGATAGAGCCTTCTCGATATGGACCTTGGATTGATAAGAAAATCATAGGCCCCAAAGACCTTTTACCTAGATAAGGCCTTTGCTAGTGCAAAGAACTTTCCAAGAACAAGAAATGGCTAGGACATAGAAGTGAACCCGCTCGAGGACGCCTTAGTATTTAGGAAGATGACCGAGTTCCTAGGAAGTGCTGTTAACCTTGTCATGAATAAATGGATAGTTGAAACCGAACACATGTGGAGTTGGAATAGACCGCCTAGTGATGGTAATGGAAGGTGGCACATTAGGATACAAATCTATGATCCCGATGGTGAGATGTTTGAAAAGGCATATTTAACCGAACGCATTACTAGGAACTTGAATGATAAGTTTGATCCTTACGACATTGTTGAGGATAGACTTACGATATCGGCACGTAGGAGCACGACTATGAGTCTAGCTACAAGACTCTTAAATAAAGAAAAGCGCCTGGGAGGCAACCCATGCTTAATTGTTTGTTTGTTAGTGTCATATATCTTTTATTAATTGTTTATCCTCATGTTTAAATTTGTGAAAATGCTTTATTTTGTTTTTAACCTCGCCTTAATTGCATATAAAGGTATTTTACATAAGGGATAAGTGTAGGGAGGATTACACACGCTTTCAAAAGAAACGTAAACATGAGAATAACAATTAATTAAAAGATATTTATGTTTGTTCGTTCGAGTCAAATGCTTGTATCGAGTCATAATGAATGTTTTGCGTAAATTTTTCCGATTCTAAAGATGTAAATTTTCCGAATTTTTTCCGTAAAATCGCACCGCTTTTTGTCAGATAACCGACGGCGTCAGATTGCAACCGACGGCCGTGAAGGAGTAAAACATCGATTACTTTTTCTCGCTTTCGAGCTACTTATAAATTTTGGAATTTTCTGTGTCTTAATTTTCTTAGAAATTCAGAAACATCCATTCCATAAGCATTATATCCTAGTTTAAATCGAGTCTTATATATATTATTACCACGATTTTACGCGAAGGTTTCGCTTTGTTTTCTTCAAATGTGCAAGTTTAGTTTGTCAAGAAGAAGTTACATAAGATTTGGAAGGAGCTTTTCACGCAATAATTCTTCTTGGAAAAGAGTTTAACCACCACTTTACACGGATCCCACCGAGCTAATCGGGGAGTATTAGTTTTTTCGCTTTTAATTACCTTCTTTATCATAACTTTGATACTTCGGGAACATTGGGACAATGTTCGCTTTAAGTGTAGGAGGGAAAATAAAACGGAACATTGAAACTATGCTTATCCTTGATTATTTGTTTCATTCAATTGTGATTGTGTAATAAACCATGAGAAAATGTCGGTTAGGTAATTTTGGCACCAAATTTAAAATTTTTCATGACATATAGGAGGGGCCATTAGTCTTAACAAAAGCGCCTCACGGATAGGAAGTTGCATGACTAGCACAAAACCCTTACCACCCAAATTCCACCCAAAATGCGAGGATCGCCTTAGATTAGTAGGAATAAAAGCATTCATCTTTAATGCTTAGAGTGTGAACCGTAGTATAATAGATTCTAGAACTTGTTTTGTGATGCATTCCGAGATCGCATGAGGCTACACTTGTGTAGTTAGGAATAACTAAATGATAAGAGGCATTAGGATAACCTTGTTCGATACCGTAATATAATTACTTCTTCCACTTCGCTGAGTAATTCCCCACACCCTTTGCGTTGTACTCATTTTAGTACACGATACCCCTAGTTAACCCCTCGTAGCCTATCCTTTTCATGGTTCTCGTGATATTTCGGTTTTCCTAATATCAACGAAGAGCATTGTTTACACCCCACCCCAAATATACACCCAAATCGCTTTAGCTTCACCCTATATGCACTCACTTTAGTGCATTATTGTTATCACCCAAAACCCTTAGTTCAATTATCTAGTTGCTTGCATAAGTTGCTAAGTCGAGTCATATCCTTTGTATACAGCTTGGGATGATTGGGATTCATGGAAAAGTAAAAGTTTATGAAATGACGGAAGGAACGTTAAATTCAAATTCCTTTGTTTATGTAATAATGTACCCCAAGTGTTTTGATCTTTTCAATTCGGGTCAAATTAGTGTTAGAGTAATAAAACTCAAGTGTAGGATGCCTATAAACCTAGTATTTTGATGTTATCGAGAGGATGGTAGAGTAAAAGTGTATGAAAAAAAAAAAAAAAAATCGAAAAAAATAGAAAAGAGAAAAGAAAAAATATAGAGTAAAAAAAAAAAAAAAAAAAAAAAAAAAAAAAAAACGGCCACCATCCTACATCTATCCTTTAAATTTATGTTTGTTTATTTCGTTATCTAAAGTTTAGAGTGTCGAGTCTTGGCTTAGCAACGCCATTCTTCATATGCATTTAACATAGAGATTTTGACTTGCCACCACCAAATAGCCTATCCCACCAAACCCTTATTTCCTACCGTAGTTTCAACGTTACAACCCTTTAAAGACCTCTTGATAGTATTTCCTAGGTGCTTACGCCAAAGCGATGGAGGTTTGATCTATTCTCAAGCCTATGGTAATCTATGTACTAGGACCGTTAATGAGTGTTTATCTTCCATTTCCTATATTGTTATATTTCATTTATACACCGAGAGATGTGAGTATCCAAACACCCCATGTGAGGTGCTAGTATGTACTCGTGCTTGGTATGACTTTCATGGGCTTATATGTGTTGTGGACCATTTTGAATTAATGCTTCATGACCCCTAACTTATAAATTAATTATTAAAGCACATTTGCTTGAGGACAAGCAACAACAAGTGTAGGGATATTTGATAAGGTTTTAAAAGGTACCATTTCGAGGGTCGCTTAAGTCCTTATTTGATCACTTTGTATCCGTTATTGCTTAATATCGCTTTTCACTTTTTAGGTCTCGTGAAGGCAAAATGCTGGAATGGCACTTATTTGACGGAAAGGCGAATATATGAAGAAAATGGCCAAAGTCGAAATCGAGACACCTCACAGCTGTTGAATGTAGCGTGACGCGGCCAAAAGATTTATGACGCCGTCCCTGCACTATTGTGACGGACATAACCCAAAACTCGATTTTCAAGAGACGGCGCCTAGTGGTGAAAGAGTAGCCGTCGCTACTCGACGGCCTAGATGCAATCCGACGACGCCGAAGTCAAGAGGACGGGCCACGGACATAAGGTGACGCCACGCAAGGTTAACGCGCAAGACGAAACCCTACGATGGCGACACACGACGCCACTAAACATAAGGTGACGCCGTCGCAATTGTAATCTTATATATAGAATCCGAATTTTTCGCCTTTGTGTGGAGAGTCTTTGGAGTAAAACCTAAACCGAACCTAAGGTGTCTTGTACAAGATTTTAGGGTTTTTAACCCTATCTTACACCAAGATAAGTCTTTGCTTCATTAATTCAATTATGTCTTTGATTATTTGTGTGTATGCTTGCATGTTCTCCATGTCCGCTAATTTATTTGTGTGTTTGCTTAGGAAGTATGAAACTTAATTATTGAATATTGATTGGTTGTTTCTTATCTTAGTTGTTTTATGATCTAGTAATGCGATAGATCATTCGTACAGCACTTAATGCTTGATTCATCTTTGTGAACCCTAGAGTATAATCACCGAGTAATTGTAGTCTAAACCATCCCAAGAGCGCCTTAGAGTAGAGTCTATAATCTCTAGTGGGTTTGTAGACAAGACCCTTTGGTAAGTTCAAAGAGTTGGGAGAAACGACACCCTACAACTTTAGACACACAACGCAACTAGAATAAGACGTGACACTCAACCATCAATAGGAGATAATTATGAGTAATACAAACTAAGTAAACACATCTTTAAACTATCATACGAGCACACATTAATTAGACATAGACTCCACAACCTTAGTTTAGATAATTAGATAATAGTAGAGTAATCGTAGAAATACCAACCCCCAAACCAATACCCGAGATTCGTACTTTCCATTTTCATAAAATATAAAAGATACAAAATAATCTTCCTCAACCATAACCTTAGCGTAGTAACTCCCTACTAGCATTCCTATTCCCCAGAGAACGATATCAATACCCGTGGCTTACCCTAATTACTACACTACAACGATTAGGTTCACCGCCTAGGTGTTATAAAACTTGCTCAAGAAAAGGAAGTTCCTTTGACCCGAACGACGCTGTAGCGTTATCAAGAGGTTATTTCAAAATTTTACTATTCACGAAACACTATTCATTCCCGGAGAAAAATCACTATTCATGGTTTACTATTCATCATTTTTCGTAAACTAGGTTTACTTAGTATCAAATTCAGAACTCAGAATTCGCTTAGTCGCGATTCGTGAAACATCATTAAAAACACTTCATATAGACTAGATTTAGTCTACATATCATCAGTAACATCATTTTCATATTAGTTAATGCATGGGTTTGCATATTTCATTAACGTATATTTTTCTATTAAATAAATGCTATCGTACGATCATTTATTTTAAATAATTGATCCGACACTTCCAAAAATTATCCTAATGTATTTTTATACTCATTTTAAGACTATAAAAATTATATTATTAGTTTACCCGATGTTTTAAATTTATTTTGTATATAAATTGTTATATATAAATATTTACGACTTTTCAGAATTCAACTCGATAATTATTTATTCACTCAACTCTTATAGAAATGTATTTTACAATTTTATGACTTCGATATATTTTATTTTGTTATGTTAAAATCGATTTCTAGCTAACGCTACATTTAATAACTAATTATATTTACCAAATGTACATATTACATAACTTAAAATACCTTTACTCAACAAAATTATATCAAATCCTCCCATTTCTATCTTGCCTCCCCCTCCCCTCCCCGTCATCATCTTTAAAAATATCTTGCTAGAAATGTACACGTATACTTCTATGACAAGGCATTTTATATTAAACAAGATAATTATTAATCAAAACACATACAACCTCATTTCAAAAGGTGAAACAAGATCAAAACTCTCTATTTTTCCTCTCTAGTGTTCGGCCAAAGCAAGAAACACAAGCAAGAATCACAAGTTTTTCAAGAACAAGTAATAATCATAACACTAGTATACTTCTTTTAAGGTTTTGTAATAAAAACCTAGGAGTATTTAGGAAACCTAGTTACTTAAACCTCATCATATAACTAGTAAGATTTTCATGATCTTTACTAATCTTTCCTAATCTTACTTGAGTTATTTTTATCATCCTAGTACTAATCATGCAAGTATCATATGTATTTATACCACTTTTAATTGTTTTTAGTACTTATTATAAGTTTTAATCATCCTATAATTAATCCCTTGAAACATATCATTTTTGATGATGTTTTGGAACCCATGACACCCTAATAAGATGTATGGTAGGTTTAGAATAGTTTTGGTGTTGATTTGAAATGATTGAAACAAGTATTACACTAGAAAAACCATTTTCGACAATTTAAAATTGAGGTCTGATCGTTTTTGCAAAATCTGGAAAATTCAGCAGGTCATGAAGTATTTTGGGTTATATTTTCAGAAAATAGACTTTAAAACTAAACCGTAGTCGCTTGAACGGGTTAAAACGGATTTATAACGAAGGAGATACGATATTTTCAAGTTTCGCGGCAAAAACTATATTTTCAGAAAAATGCATGCTGTCCAGAATTATTCATAGGTCAAAAATGACTTTTAAACCTAATCTAAATGAGTCGATTTGTCAAAAATATACTAGTATTCATTAATACGAAACTAAGGATATATAAAACGTAGAAAACAGACTTATAACGGCTAAGTTACAAGTGTTTTAAATAAGACTATCGTAACTATTCTATACAAGTATAACACTTACATATTTTTACTAGTCCAAAAGGGTTATCGCAAGTGACCGTGTTTGGAGCTATTTTTCTTATCGATAGAATATTTTTGAGAAAACAATGTCTTCTAGTAAAAGTGAGTTCGCCTATTCTATTTTCCAAAATATTTAACCGTTTGTCAAGCGAAGCTATAATGAATAATTTACGATCACTCAAAATTAGTCATTTTCATGCAATGTCCAAGTGTATTATTTTACGACGAAAAACTATAATTTCATAATAAATCACTAAATGACTATCGTAGGATATCATTTCAACGTAAGTACTTGTAAAGTAAAATATAACTTGAAAAGACGTTATAAACTTATTTTTCGACGATAAACTTTATTTTCAAAATGCACAAGTGGTATGGGTATCATATGAGTTGCATGCATAACATTATTTCATGACTTATATTAGAGCATATGATTCATATTAGGTTGCGGATAGAGATTGCACCTCATTTCAGTGTATCCACTTTTGTCATCATAATTATTGCATCGTGAGTATTCGTAATCCCTTTTACCGCTTTTACTATATTTTGGGGCGAAATGCATGAACCATACTTGAACTAAATTGATTTCTAATTCAATGAACTCTTTTGAACTTGAATCAAACCCTTGAACTCTTATGACTTGTTTGAACTTATTGAACCGTACGTGCTATGACCTAAAAGTCTCCCTATGTGAACGGAGCAATACCAAGTCTCCCTATGCGAACGGAGCAACACCAAGTCTCGCCTTATTGGTGGAGCGCAAATTCTCCCATGTTCGGAATGTTCTTAATTGATATAATAGTTGTATGATGTACCGCTCAGACATTCGCATTGTTAGTCTCCTATTAGTAGGTAGTATGGATAGCGCTTATTAGAGGTCGGCCAACCTCTCGTCCACTATGTTACGGGTCGCATATTATTTATTCTAGGGGCTTTGCCTGGCATACATTATTATATACGTGGTGCTATACTATGAACTATTATGACAACGTATACTTGACTATTAGACATACTATATTTTGTGCAATGGGTTGTGAACACACAAGTTGCAAGTTTTGTATGGGCGAAACTTGGAACTGAGTGGATTTACAATGCTTTTGCTTTGTGGACTAATCTCGATGACCGAAACCTTTGAATCTCTCTTACGAGTTTTCTTATTATATAAAACGTGTATACTCACCAACTATTTTCATAGTTGACCCGTTTTCTCTCATGCATTTCAGGTGATCGTTAGTAAGCTTTTCCTCAAGGTCTTTGCATAATGAAGTTTTCACATGTCACTACAAATTATTATGTAATAAAACGCAATCTTTTGGGATCTAAACTTTATATTATATTTGCCGATGTCGGCTAAACTGGTATTGTAATGATGTATCTTTTCTTTTGAATCTTAAACGTTGGCATGTTCTATTATCTTTTGCTTGTGTTCACCGTCCTAAAAATTTTCCTTTTTTCTAAAAAATTTCACGTCAAAGAAGCGGGAATTTTCCCTCCTTTATGTTTTAATTTTCACCCTTCCTTCCTTCTTATCTATTACTTTTTTTTTCTTTCACTTTTTAAATCTAGATAGTGTATTCTTTTTCTCTTTCTTCATACTTAATACACCTATCTAACAGGCAATACCCGCATGCTGTCTGCACACTTTTCCTTATGACGCTTGCATAGGTGACTAAACGCTTAAATATATAGAGGAAAAAGATATGGCACTTGTGTATGTGATTGAATTATTGGTTAAAAATATATTAGAGCCCTCTTAGACTTCAAAACTATGACTATCAAAACAAATACTCTCAAACACCTATTCTTTAGACATGTGTTTCGATTCTCTTCATATGTTAATGAAAACCCACACAAAACCACATATAACGACTCACAATCACAAATTCACAACCGGATCAATAAGATTGATAAAATTACAAAAAAAAATAAAGAAAAGAAAAGAAAAGAAAACTCGATGAACATGAGCCTCATAGTAACAATCTTCCACAATTTGCAATGAAAACCCAACTTCAAAATTTCAAATTAAACCATAAGCAATCAAAACAAAATATACCTTATCATCATCAACGAACTATTGAGTTTAATAAATCCCCAATTTGATCATATTAAACACGAAAAACTTATGAACAAATTGTTCAAGGATGTAGGTAAAAATTATGCACGGCCAAACGCTTCTTCACGTTGTATTTAACAATGTTTCTACTTCCTACCATATAAATTAGGTGATTTTATAACAAAATATATTGTCATTCACTACATAAACAACTTGCTTGAGTTAATATATATAATTTTGTATGTAAATTATCTTAAAAATAATAGTAAATACTCATGTAAATTATGAAAGTTTGGTGCAAGAGAGAACTCGATCGATAATTTACACATGAGGTTAAAGAATGCATTTTAAATACCTTTATATATAAATTAGCCAAAGATATTCCTTAAAATAGGTATATAAGTTGTATTTTTTATCCCATGTGTTTTTCATGTGCAAACTATTTACGATCTTCTATTAAAATGTTTTTAATAAGCATGAAACTAATTTAGACGGTTGATATTGATTTTTTACATGATCCAACAGTTTAGAAAGTGTGCCATGTCACCATTATTTCTCTCGGATCCGTCGGCAATATAAAGGAGAATGTGTTTCATATGTTTTATGTTTTGCAGATCTTGATGAACACATATTTCATTTCCTAAATACACTCATGATTTTATATAACAACTATCTGATGCTCATATGTTATATTATTTTTTTTTCAGATCTGGAACAACACATCTTTATTGCCTAAATATATACACACATGATTGTACATGCGTTCAATCATTCATGTATATAGAAGGTACTTTTGAAGATTTTTTTTTTAATTTGTATATTTGTGGGTCTACTTATTCTGTTTCATGTGCTTTAGTTTTGTTTTTTAGATATATTTGTTTTTGTCTTCTTTTGACTCTTCTTTAATATAGGATATTGTTTGATACACTCATACACAATTTACATTTGAGGTAATAAATCTACTCAAAATGTCCTCCAATGTTATCATGTTGATGGCATAAATTTGTACCATTAGAAGATCAAGAGAAGATGAAAAACGCCGCATACACCAATTGCTCTCGGATAGCAAAATTCTCAAAATCCATAAAGATTAATGACCAGCAACAATAACACCTATGAAAACTTTTATTGTGAATACCTTCAAAAAGTACCCAATCAATCTTTATCTATATCTATATATATATATATATATAATTATTGACACCCTTTAGTACGCTTTTAATGTAGAACGGTTCAAACCGCTTTAATAAATGTAAAAGCTCATTCCAAGCCTAAGTCCTAACCAAAAATTAAAATAAGGAGCCCAATCACGGTATTTATTACGCACACTTAACAACTCCAAACCTAACTCCTAAACTCTAAAAATTAAGATATGAGCCTAACTATAAAGTCGATACGCCACTTCTCAACTAAAAATTCTTCTTTATTTTCAAATCAAATATCTTTTATCTACTTATTTTATGTATAATTTAATTTCACCATATTTTCTAAAATTTTACGCTTTAATTCAATATCCATTTCGACATATTTTTATCAGTTTTTAGTTTTTATATTTTTAGTGGGTTTATTTTATTCTAATTCAAATTTTTACAACTTTAACTTTTATTTCAATCAATATAATCTTGATTCGTAAAAATCATATACTTTTGGGAGAATAATGATGTCACGGGAAAGCTACGGGCAACCCAAACAAACACATACAACTAACACATATACATTCAAGTTGTTATAAACGAATTCACTAAACATGTAGTTAAACAAATATAACTATATTTATCACATTACTGCGCGGATATCCGATCATCGATGCATAATTGGAGATGGTAAACAAACCAAAATATTAGAAATCTAAAACAAAACATTTGATTGTTAATAGTAATTGAAAATGAGCATAGCTAAAACACATGGTTGCTGGTGAACATAATGAATGAATAAAAAAATAAATGGCTTTTTAGCTTCGAGATTAACCGTCATCTTGTTAGGTTTTCGCAATTATTCTTGAATTACGTTTTGAAATTTCTTTAACCTTGCGCTTACCAATTGCTGATGACACATCTTCTGAACAAACTTTATCATGTACCTGATTGAATTTTAGATTGTCAGTATAGTCCTTATCTTTATAGTAAAATGCAATCTGATTTGCAGAATAGATGTAAAATATATATTCTTAAATATCTCCATTAAACAATAATCTCAAAACAAAATTTGATACAATAATAACAAGTTAAGGTATGCTATAAAGAAAAGAAAAGGAATTATGCTAAGTATAAGAATACAACTTGATACATGATATACCACTAAATAAAATAACATATACAACTTGAGAATAAATTATACTATATACTAAATATGGAGTTAACGGTTTGCCCCATTGTTAACGGTGTTAGTGGTGTGTAAGAATGTGATTGGTTGTAATCAATGTGTATTAGATAAAATGTATATGTGAGTGAATTTCTATAGTTGTTTCCAACTGTAGCAAACTGTTACACAACGTTACACTTAACGTTTACTGTACAAACACTTCTCGACCTTTCTCTCTCAAACAAATATCATTCTCTCATCTAGAAACCTCTTTTAACACCAAAAGCACACACTGATTTACACACACCCACTTTCTTATCTCTTTCCGTCATCACATAAACATCGCAGGCACCCAATGATCAAACCCACAAAAAAGGTGGGTTTCTTAGATCTAATAGAAAGCAGATGCAGCGGACTTGGCGACGGAAGTGTGCCAACGATTTCAACGGGATTAACGAAGGTGTTACAGATCCTAATAAACATGCTAACTGTCTCTTATTTGAAGGTTTGATATTTTTTTTATTATTATAAAGATTCTATCTTTTTGGTTTTGATTATATGTATTATTTGTTTCTTATACGAATTGAGTAACTATTTGACCTTATTAGGGGTTTTCTTTGATTATGGGTTTATTCTTTTTATTATTGTAGATGGTTCTTGATGATTTATGTTTTTTACGGCAGTATGGAGGATGAGATGGTGAAGACTTATGAGGCTAGTCCCGGCCGTGACTGAGATTTACCCTGCCATCCAAGCCACGCCGCCTTTCTCTCTCCAAATGACCGACACGCACCCTGATGCCCCAATGACGACCTGTTTTTTTTTTTTTTTTTTTTTTTTTTAATTCAAACATTTTAACATTAAATTTAAAATTCATTCAAATTAAAAACATTACATTACGAAATTAAAAAAAAAAAAAAACATTACACTACTAATTAAAAAAAAAAAAAAAAAAAAACTGCGGCAATAATAACGCCTTTAACACCCATTTAACACCGGGTTTCCAATGGCTAACGCCGGAATTTGGTTTTTAACGCCGTTGGGGCGTTATCATTGAACTTGCTCTAACTATATGATAATATTGATGATTAAGCGGATAAAAAGTATTCTATCCAAGATCCAAGTTGTTTCGTATGACTTCACAGCCATATGTAAGCACGAATTCGTCATGCTATTAGTCACATGCTTCATTTGATAATAAAAATATACTATTTTGTTGCTATATATATATAACATTAACTATATGTCACTTCTTCGAATTATATATCACACACCACCAAATAATCTATGGAGTCATCTTATCAGCCAGGATGTTTACCAAGCAATCGAATCAAAGCCATTCAAGAGCTTACACAAGGCCAACAGTTAACTAATAAGCTTCGAGAGATGCTCGGGCAACCAGAAAAAGTCGAGCCTGATTGCAAGTCAGTTGATAGTGTAGCGGTTCAAATCTTGGGGATGTTTGATAACACCCTTTCAATCTTGAACTCTTATACCTTTAATGGGTATCCCGATATTCTAACAGAAGCTACCATAATAAATACTCGTAGTTTGGATTTTCAAAAGTCACAAAACTGTGGTGAAAATGCCAAGTTTGTAAGATCAGGAAAACTAAAAGAGGATGTTACAAAAGAAGGTATGAATTACATACGACGTTACCTTTAATTCGTGTTTTTTCGAGTTCAAGTTTACTTATATGAAGTTGAGAATAAAAGCTATTTTGGTAAATGTAGAGGAAACTCATCGACTTTTATGAAAATAACTCTTCGTTGATCGATGATGGATACATATGGAGAAAGTACGGCCAGAAAGCAATTCTCAACGCAAAAAACCAAAGGTAACAATTTTCAATTGAATTTAAACCCTAATTAGTAAGTCCTACTGTATGCAAGTTCTTTCTTATTTTTTGTCTTTCTAAACACTACCCTTTTAACTAAATCTAATAAAAACAGTTTGTTCAACCCCAAGCAATATTACTTTTATTAATTAAGTTCACTAAATACATCTAAAGTTTACTATTTATAATAGATATATTTCAGATAGGTTTTGCTAACTTTGTCAATGTTTTTATTGATATATATAGAAATTATTTTAGATGCACTCACAAGGATGAGAAAGGGTGCCGAGCAACCAAACAAGTTCAGAAAACTAATGACGAGCCACCAAAGTATAAGACGACCTACAACGGACACCATACTTGCACAAACTCACATGAAGTGTCATATGGTATTTCGGATTCTCTAGATTGTTGCGATAATGCGGTCATTCTAGATTTTAAAACAAATACTCTTATTGAAAACAAACAAGTCGACCCTTTTTTCCACTCGAGTAAACAAATACCAAAGGAGAATTTTTCTTCTTTAGGTTTAAGTCAAGAACATGCAAGATTCCTCGTCTGATAATTATACTTCATCGGATCCGCTCACACAATTCTCGGATGTTCCATTAGAACCCATGTCTACGATTTGGTCAGGGTTAGATCATGAGGACATGATCTCTTCAGGTGTATTTTCGTCTTCGGGTACTCAAGGATATGAGATAGACAATATGCTTGAAAGCTATGATATTGGTGACTTCCTTTTCAGTTATGATAGAAGAATTATATTTTTATGTAATAGATTGATAAGTTTGTTTAAAGCTTGATTTGACATCACACGACGCATTAGATTTTTGTATTATTAGCGTAACGTGAATGCATTCAATAAAATTATATATGAAAGCAGAATAGTTTATTTATGCATGATGACCTTATCTTATTACACGCCTGTTTATAACAATAATACACACTTCAAAGATTTTTAAACACAAGTGTATGAAATATAAAACTGAATAATACCAGTAGCAATTTTGGAGATCATGAAGTGTAAATGAGTTATTTCACATATTGATTTTCGCTTTTCAATGATTCGTCTAAGGTGTTAAGCAGTATGTTATATGTTTTCTTTATAGTAGTAATCTATTGCACGAGAAGGTGTAAGTTTGTGTATATTGAATGATAATAACGTTTGGTACATCAAAATTATATAGATATATAATAGTCAATATACAATGGGCCAATACTAATACTAATACTAATAGACTAACACCCCGCAGATTGAGCGGAGGAGACCGAACAATCAAGTGTCACGAAAATCAAGAACAAGGCGTATGGTAATCCTTGGTAAAAATATCAAGATAATCGAAACCGAGAAGGAACATGCGAACTCGAACTTGACCAACAAAGAACCAAATCACGAACAAAATGAATATCAATCTCAATATGCTTGGTACTGATGTCGAACAGGTTAGAAGACAAGTACATCGCACTCACATTATCACAATAAACAATAGTAGCAGTATGACAATGGTGTATGAAGCTCACGAGTAAATTCAAGCCAACACGCCTCGAAACAAAGATTGGCAACACCTCGATACTCACCTCAAAGATCGAACGAAATCGCCTACCGACGCTAGAGGACCATGAAAGTTGTTGCCAAGAAAACACAATAACTCGATGTAGACCCCATGAGTGGTAGGGCAACCATCCAATCAGATCCGAATAAGCAACCAAGGACTCAGAGTAGAGGAAAATAATTGTAAACCATAAGCCAAAGTCCCCGAACATACCGTAAAATCCGCTGAGAGCAAGTGAAATGAGGCTCGCGAGATCATGCATATATAAACAAGCCCGATGTACAACATAAATAATATCAGTCTAGTGAAAGTGAGATATCAAGAATACCGCAAGACCGATATAACGAGGATCGTAAACCGGATCACCATCATCACCCAACTTTGACTCAACAACAGGAGTTCGAGAAGGGTTACAACCAACCATATGCGCACGCACCAAAATCTCCATAGCATACTTACTGTGACAAAACATCCCGTAAGAGTCACGCCAGAATCGATATACCCAAAAATAATTAAGAGCACCCAATATGTCAAAGAGAACTCCTTATGCAAAGAAGCAATAATCAGAATAAACTATCGAGGAAGCAGAAGTACAATATCATCCACATATAGTAGCGTAAAAGCAAGATTATCCACCGCCGGTAATAAATAAAGAAGAATCACACCGACTGATGTAAACCCAACAAGAAGAATATAAGCAAGAAATCCGAAACCATGCCCGAGGCGCCCGCTAAGACCATAAAGAGAGTAATCGTAATAAACAAACATAATCCGGATGCTCAAGATACCGAAACCAAAGTGGCCGATGCATATAAACAGCTTTTAGACAAATCACTATGCAAAACGCATTCTTGACATCAAGCTCATGAACAAAGCAATGTCGAGAAATAGCTAAACTAAGAACAATTAATGGTACCCGCTTAACAACCGGACTAAATGTCTCATCAACATCTACCGAACACCCCAATTTCGTGATACGCAATGAATTCAAACTGGTGTTACTTCATGGCACAACAAATATAATAATAGAAAACGATTTAATGGAGTCGCTTTTAAAAGGATTTATCATTCGATTTATATAAATATCGAGTTTAAAAAATGAGGTCCCGTATGGTTCCAAGTTTACAAAATACATTAAATTGGTTTTCGAATGATAATAAAATTTATAGCCTTCTTTAGTATCCTTGCTCTTCCGTGCCCGACATTATGGACCAAATACATGTTAAAACCACAACACAAAGGTTGAGTGAAATTCATAGAGTTTTGAAAGCGCTGAACACATAATGTTTGTAGAAGTGAGTTATAATTCACACCAATGGTTTGAAACCAAAAGAGATATTATTGCACTAAGCTCATGATACCGAAAACGTTAACAACCGTCATAAAATAGTAACCGATGCCCTAATAGGTAATTTGCCAATAAACCTATAGATGTTCAACAGAGCGTTTGTTTGCCTACCCGTCAACACAAACAGATTTGTCATTCCCGATAGATCTATCCACATTATTCGCTCACTCGCAAGTGATTAATGGTTCATGATAATAGGGACTTAAGATTGGCAATAGTGGTACTTAGTGCAAGTAATACATTCGATAAGCATACACTTGAAAGTAATGTGTTCGATTTAAAATAAAGTATGTATCTCCCCAAGGGTTTGTAAAACAATTTAGTAATAGAAAGCTGGGCTATGAACTCACCGAGAGTAAATGATACAAATGTAAATGAGAATGATGGATATGCCGTGAGAACTTCTACGAGCAACCTAAAATAGAATGTTGCGACTTAGGTTTGGAATAATGTTTAGAAAACATAAACCATCCTATATACGCCTCTATGTTGATCATGATGTAGTACATGGTATTTGTGTATGTCATTTATAGAAATGGTCTAGTTGTGAAAACATGTTTAGTTTATAGATATCGTACACCGCTCGGGCCATCATAATTCAGAGGTCATGCAAGAAACGCTCGAGGAGCTAGACACTTTAAATCGTGAATCCAAAGAACTCGTCGACACGCTTTACTCAAATGAAACCCTCACATGAAGCTCCCTACTTTGTAGCACTTAGTAGATACAAGATATGTTTTGAGTGAAGATTTATAACATAATGTTTATCATGTTTTTAATAAGTATCTAGTTTTACAAGTTCTCGCTGCTTTCATAAATATGATCACCTTAGTTAATCTGCTTGGGTAAACAAGCCTTAAGGCTTTAGCCATGGCCTTGCCGTGACTTTGGTCTTGACTACCATGGTCTTGAGACTTAGCTTTGACATTAGCCGTAGCCGTGGTCTTGGCTTATGGCCATTAGGCCTCTTGATTTGTTTTTAGTTGTGACAAAAGTATAGTTATGAGACTAAATATAGGGCGCTTCGCTTATGAAAATTAATGGCCCTGCTTATGCTTTCAAGGTCCGAGCTTTGATAGTGAAGGAAAACGGCATGCCCGACAACTTTCGTGTTTTAACTTTTGATGAATCGCACTGTATACTACTTTTAAATGGCGTAACCAAAACAGCTACAAAATGGCGCTTTATGCTTATGTTTCGATAACTCTTTGCCTATAACTTTGACCTGCTTTGTCCGCTTCGGTGATTCAAATTGCTATATTTTTGTTTTAATATTATCTACAAGAATATGAAAAGTATCGATCTATATGTGGTCGATTTTGTGGAAACTTTGTACAAAAGTTTATCATTTATACACTTACTAACCCAAGTTTAACATATAGGTTCATATAACTTGTTTTAAAGATTTTGTACATGATGATCCAACATAGTAACTATATATATAGCATGAAGTAGTTAAGATTATGAATAATAAAGATGAGATGATGGTGGTGATAAGTTGCTTACAACTTTTGGCTTTCAATAAGAAAGGAGTAACTAGTAAGGATCGACTTTGATCGATCGCTAAGACTTGGATTGAGCTAGCTTCCACACCTTGGCACCCTTGCAAACTTGAAGAGTTGGTGATGAAGTACTAAGTGACTTGAGTGGATTTAAACTCAAGAAGATCACTTAAACTTGCTAGAGATTTGATGAAGTAGCTTGATCTTTGAACTTCCTTGCATAAACTTGGAGTTTATAGATCAAATGATGGAAGATGGGAAGGATTTATGATATGAACGACCAAGAACAGATTGTGGAGGTCTTTAGATGTATTTTACCTCCTATTTATAGAGGGCAAGTTTGGTTAACCATATATTGGGTTAAATATTAACCATGGTTAAGTTAGGACACTTGTAAAGATCTAAATGTACCATGGTTAGGATGAAGCCACCAAAATGATGACTCCCTTAGGTCAGCCTAAACAAGATAAGATGACTTAGGTGGTTAGTTTTGGTATTATCTGGTTACGGAGTGAGTTTTGGTCCGCTAATCGCTAATCGTAAGTCGTTAAGTTTACAAACGAAAACTGGTATCGTAAAAATACGAACTTGTAGGAATGATGAAACTCATCATTATACTCCATCTAAAAATATAAAATGGGTGATAAGTCTCATTGGGTAAAACCTGTTAAAGTCAGAACACGGGTCAAAACGCAGAATTCAGCTTATCGAAAAGAACGAAATTTCGTGGAAACGACCGTGAATTTATTTAGAGTAGACTAAAATTAGTATAAAAGTGATATGAGATGTTAAAATGTGGTTTTTTCATACGCTGGATAACTTTATCACACAATTCTCAATTTCCGGTCATTTCTCAAACTCAATATTCATCATATTAGTTCATGCATGGTTTTGCATTTCACGTTAAACGCATAAATTCTTATTAAATAAACGTTATCGTACGATCATTTATTTTGAACAATTGATCCGACACTTCCCAAAACTTATCCTGATATATTTTTATACTCAATTTAAGACCATAAAAATTATATTATTAGTTTACCCGATGTTTTCAATTTATTTTATATATAAATTGTTATGTATAAATAGTTACGACGGTTTTCGTAAATTCAACTCGAAAAATATTTATTCACTCAATTATTGTAAGAAATGTATTTTTATAATTTTTATGACTTCAATACATTTTATTTTGATCTGTTAAAATTTATTTTTAGTTAACGCTACCCTAAATACTTAAATAAATACACAAGTTACTAATTATTCTTAAATAATTACACACTTTACTACACTTTAATACTTTAGTCATTTAAAAAGCACACCACCTTTGTTTCTTTCATTTTGTCGACAAAAAAAAAAAGGGATGACACAACATTGGATACAAAATATCTATCTCCAATCATGCTTACTTTAATTATTTCCTAAGATAAGCACATACATACATGATATCAAAAGGTGAAAAGTCACATTAACTCTCTCATTTTCCATATGATCCGCCATATCAAGAGCACAAGGAAACCATCATAAAGAGAGAATATCAGCAGCTCACGTTGCGTTAACATCATGTCAGTTTAGCGATATCAGTTCACAGATAAAGAGTTCACGAGCGTCAGTCGTTCAACAGTCCAGTTCACCATAGCAGCGGTCCAATCACTTAGCTCAAGTAACGGCGGTCATCACGAAAGCGGTTCGCACACAATGATCATCATATGCACGACGCTGGCACACCCGCCAGCGGTGAACAGAACAGCAGTCATGAGTTCAAACAGCGTTTGCAGGCGTGAACAGCAGGCGAGCATGTCGAAGAGTTTATAAACACCGTGCAAAGCACGAACCACCGCTGACAGTTATGATGACAGCGAACGCACGAAGAAGACGCATCGCCGACCATACAATGATATGATCTGTCGAAGTCATGAACAGTCGCAGCATGCAACCACATACCACCACTTGCACACTTTGAAAACAGCTATCGTCGAACGCAGCCATGACCTTCGTCGTTACATAGCTTATCGCATTTACGTCAGTCGATATCACGACATCATTTAGTGAGTTTATTGAGAACATACCTTCGTCAGCAACACGTCGCTGAATTTCACAGTGATTGAACGTTTCAGCTGTCGAACGCCGAGCCGCCAGAAACGAACTCACGAGCCTGAGCCATCATTATCGTGCCCAGCATTTGCCTCATCCCAGTCCGACCATGGAGAAACATAGGCATGAGCAGACCAAAATACACGAGAGCAGCAGTTATGACCGGTTTACCGCTGATTGCCGATTACCGCTGACCATCTGCCGACATGGTGAACAACTTACCGAAGACATCATTTAGCAACGCACTTCATCGACAAAGAACGTTCATATCGTCACCGCGCCCCCATTTCGTTCACAGAAAATCATGGTTGCCGCAGTTGCTTGAGAAGCGACTGACTGATCGAACGCGCTTTCACGCGATACCGTAAATATACCTATATTTTGATAGCCCATGGCATGCGAAGACCGCTTTTGACCGCAGTTGAGATGATGCCGAACTTTTGTCGTCGTCAACTTGAAATTCATCTTTAATCTCCGCACCGTGCAGCGACGCTGCTTTGCCAGCATATTTTCCACATTCAGCCCAACATTTACAACCGTCGATTTTCAGATTGTACTGCATGACGCACTCATCAGACTTCAGTCGAAATGAGCCGCACAACCCATTCTAACCACTGTAACACTCCGGTTGCTCACACACATTTCAGGGTGTCATGGTTCTAGACATCACCAGTGATATATTTCAAGGAGCAATTATAGACATCACCAAAAGTATATATATATATATATATATATATATATATATATATATATATATATATATATATATATATATCATCCCATAATTACTCCTTGAAATATATCACTTTTGGTGATGTTCAGAAACCCATGACACCCCAAGAAGGTGTATGGTAGGATTAGAATAGCTTCGAGTTGTTTTGAATTGGTTAGAATAGGTTTGCAAGAAAACTCTATTTCGACAAGTCTAATTAAGGGTCCGTCTTAATTTTGAAACTGGAAAATCGACAGCTTGTAATATATTTTGGGCTAGATATTTGGAAAATATACTTTAAAACTAAAACGTGGTCATTGAACGGGTTAAACGGAGTTATAACGAAGAAGATATGAATTTTCAAGTTTGACGACGACAAATATTTGTTTCGTAAAATTCAAGATGTAATCTCAACTTTTACGAGTCAAAAACGAGTCTTAAGCGCTTATAAATGTGTCGACTTATCAAAAATATATTAGTATATATTATCACGATTCCGAGGATATATAAACGAGAAAACGGACATATAATCCATCAAATTACACGCTTATCAAAGTTGTCGAATTATTTTAATTAAGCATAACTATATATTTTCTAATAGCTAAGAAATATCGCCGCGACCGACCATGTTGAGGGACATTTTAACATCGATGGGGTACGCTTTATAAAATGATGTCTTCTAGTATAAGTGAGTTCACCTAGCCTACTTTCCAAATTGTCCAACCGCTCGTCAAACGGAGTTGCAACGAGTAAAATTCGTCACTTAAACTTTGCCAAAACCACCATTAAACAATATTTTGGACACAAGTGCCATACTTTACCTATGTTTTTCTATGATCGAGGCCTCTAGGATGAAAACTTAAATGCTAAAACTTTGAGATAATGATACAAGCTTCCCAAACCATTGAGTTTGTTTCCTAACACTGACGGCACCATTTTACGACTAGCTTTAGAGGCCGCTTAGTCACTTTCATGGAAATTTCAACGACATTATTTTACTTACTAAAAGTTATATTCTCTCAATAAACCACTAAATGATTATCGAGGATATCATTTCGACGAACATCGATAAAGTATTTTGTAACTTGACAAGAGGTCATAAACATATATTTCGACGATAAACTTTATTTTCAAAAGTGTACAAGTGGTATGGATATCATATGAGTTTGCATGCACGACATTGTTTCATGACTTATATTAGATCATATCATTCATTATAGGTCGCGTTAGATCGCCATGCCTCATTTATGTGCATTCACTTTGTCATCATAACTATTGCAACAAAGTGAGTTCGTAGTCTCACTTTTACTTGTTTAATTATTTTATAAACCTTCTGGGAGATACATGCTCAACTTCATGCTTTTATTTCACACTTATATGAACTTAAACTATATTGTTTGAACTATCATGACTTGTACTTTTTGTTTCACCACTTATGCTAGTAAGTAGATTGTGCCCAACTAAATTGATCACTATGTTATGAACACTATTATTTGAACCACTTTCCGTGATATCGAGCCCTTCGATATATATATTTGAGCTCTTTTAAATTGATTTGGACCCTTTAACATATAAGTGAAGACTTTGGACTTGATTTGAACTTTTGACATATAGTCGAACTCTTTATCCCCGTAAAGGACCCTTTTGATATCCTTTAAACTTATTTGACATGATGTTGAACGCTCGACTATCTTGAACCTTTTGATATTATTCGAGCTCTTTCGTCGTTCGAACTTTGAACTCGACCTAAATCTTTGAACTTAATTACGAACTTTGAACGGAACTCTTGATCTTAAATACAAACTTATGACTTGTTTGAACTTATTGAACTGTGACGTGTTATGACCTTGACCTAAAGTCTCCCATGATCGAGCATCACTATAAAGTCTCCCAAGATCGGAGCATCACTATAAAGTCTCCCATGATCGGAGCATCACTATAAAATCTTCCATGTTCGAGCATCACTATAAAGTCTCGCCTTATTGGTGGAGCGTTCTCAATAATTCTCGCCTTTATCGGTGGAGTGCAAAGTCTCCCCATGTTACGGAGCGTAACGCCTCACTATGTTACGGAGCTGCTTCGACCCAAAGTCTCCCCTGCTCGAGCAAAGGCAAATTCTCTCATGTTCGTAGTGTTCTTAATTGTATATAATAGTTGTATGATGTATCGCTCAGACATTCGCATTGTTAGTCTCCTATTAGTAGGTAGTATGGATAGCGCTATTAGAGGTCGGCCAACCTCTCGTCCACTATGTTACGGGACGCATATTATTTATTCTAGGGGCTTTGCCTGGCATACATTATTATATACGTTGTAACACCCCAACCCGACAAGGGTAAAGATATCACAAATACAGTTTCAAATCAGAACCTTAAGTACTATACATTAGCGGAAGCCTAAAAAAAACTTACAAAGGATAACATAAATAATTTGATATTCAAAATAAATCTAAGATCCCTATTTCAAATCTTGCTCTTGCCTCTACTCTCAACCCAGATCAGTTATCCCATAAGCTCATCTTGAATGCTTAAATACCTGCCGCAGGAAAAGAAAATGCGGCCGAGCTTACAAAGCCCAAAGGAATGATATAATGTAAACAAAAGCTAAACTAAACAAACATACAAATAACGAAAATCACAACGGAATGAGAATATCAATCATTGAGGATTCTCGGAAGCACAAATGTACGTAAATCCGTAAAACACATAGCGCTTAACGATCACCTCGTAACACATTTATGACACAAACGCAAACACATCGAATAACCAAACACTTAACATATCAAGAATAATATATTACATATAAACCAAACGAAAAGTCTAAGGGCTAACTAACAATTTCTAGAAAATAAACATGGCATTCAGACAAATCAAATAAATCTACATTTAACACACTTAATTCAATACTCAAAGAATAAATAGCAATTCAATCATGGCGCCTCACATATACGTACGTAAAACACAAGAGACATACTATAACTAAATAGACAAAGTCATAACATAGCCATTAGCAATTATCGTAATGTATATCATAAGCTAAACCAGCCTCGATCAAATCTAACATCGCAGAGTTTTAACATGACAGTCACATATGCGCATGTATAACTAACCGATAGACAAGGTTTATAAAATTAATCGAACCATCATACATACTAAACTTCCAAAACACTCGCTTGTACACTAGCACATTCATCTCGCAGATCAACGATTCACGTAACGATAAACTAACATAACATCGATGACAACATACTAATCATATTTAAACATATTATCATATCCTAGCATGGCAACTAGTAATCACTTGAACATATACGCTATGAGCACATTCACTAACATATCACATCGTAATACATAATATAACCACCGAAAATACCGAATCATAACAAATTACTTAACACGTAGTAACAGATAAGGGTTTAGTTAACTACCACGAGCCCGTAACATATCATATCGTAAACATCATAATTATATAGAAAAATCTCATAAATAATTCGAGTAGCTAGCTCCCGTAGTTTTGTGAAGACGCAGATCGCATACCGACATCATTCATCGACAAATCATATCTGATAATGATCGATCTAGGATGCATCCATACGCCTCGCACAGATGGATAGGCCCTACTATCAATAAACAGACAACATAAGCGGACGTGGCGTAACATCACTCTATCGCCCTAGAGTCATATCGAGGTGCATCATCGATACGGACATGGAACCCCATGACTAGTTAATATTTGGCCTGTATCAACTAACTTAGGTCAAACAGATTGTCATAAATGACATGATCATAATCAACACAAGGTCACAGATAACATATCGATAGTTCATATCCTAAGGTTCATATTCGATATTCAAGTCAAGTTCATATCACAATCACAAATCATACATTCATATTTAGAAGTTCATAATTAAACTTAGCGAGGTTCAACAAATATGCATATCGTAGTCCTCATAACACAAGTTCAAAACAGATATTGCATGGTTCAATAAAATGTAAGTTCAAATAAGCAAATATCACAAAATCGTAAAAGGGTTCATAGCAATGGCATCGGAAACCCTAATAAGTAAAATAGGAAAACTAACGAAAAGAACATCATAAGGAACCTTTATCGAAAAGGTCGTAATATCTCGTACTTTAAAGCAAATGAGAGAAAAGCAAACGAATGAGTGAATCCCAAGATATAACGTCACGCCTCCTTCAACGAATCTACACGGATTATGATTTATTTAATACTTGTTAGCATCATTAAGTTATAACGGATTAATCGTGATTCACCTTCTTATAGTTGTAGATATATTCTCATTTTTAGTGACGGACGGAATTCCAACATTTTAGGTTAATAATCATTACTTAGCCAAACTTATGGGTTACAAATGATAAACGATAAACTAAGGGTTTAATATGACAAATATCTTATTTGAGGACTTATATGATCATCATTCAAAGTATAGGGTTTATAAATGTCAAAACGGATTTTAGGACTCTCTTTCAAATAGTTTATGCAAGCCTTCTTAACTTACATGATTAATCAAGACTCACACGTAACATTGTTCGAATGTAACCTAAATGAGACCATGCATACAATACTTTTAATTTGTGACACTTAGTTCCTTACATAAAATCATAACTCACGATGTTTACATCACACTAACTACTAGCTTGTTATACGTTAAATCAACAATTACTTATGACCTCGAAACTTACTATTTTTACATGAAATAACGAATCAACACACCCATCTTTTACCCTAATCGACTCATATTTATGATCTAGGGTTTTCCCAAACTCTTAATACCATCATAACACGATTTAATTTACATGTCACTTCTTTTAATGACTTCCACCTTAACCTAGAACTTGTGAAAAAACCAACGGAAGTTGAACAAAGCTCATGCATGCCTTTACACAATTAATTCACACATGTCACCTTTATTCCAAACATGCATACATTTGACACAAACAACTACGCTTATAATATAAGTGTGATGCATGTATATCGACCCATATCCTTTAACGAGACCAATAATTCACATGATTCATGTTTATTTACGTTTCAATTCTCACGACACATTCATGACTTAGAACTATACGTTAACTATATACATATAACATTGGTTTATGATTTCATGCGACACATACCTGATCTTGCTATACGGTTATAACACATGATCGACTCATATATATAAGCTTTTGGAATTCATAGATGAACATGTATACGTGACGAATATAAACTATAAGGTTCGTGATGCTTCACAAATACTTATACGCATGACTATGATTTATTCATATGGTTCGTTTATGTTTTACATCTCGCTCATGTTTCATTCGAATGACTTGACTTATACATGATCGCTACCCTTGTTTTACACTCGGCTCAGGTTTCGATTTCAATACCTCACGGATTCCATGTGTTTTCACGCTGCATGTAAAAGTATTAGAGACGAAGGAAGAAGATTATACCTTGGTGAGGCTCGATCGAACACACGCCGCACCCGCGGAATGGCGCTCGATCGGAAAGAGAAAGGAGCAAAGAGAATGTGCCGTGACTTTGTGTAGACTAGGTTCCAAAAGTTGAGATTTGTGTTTGTATATATAGGCACCGATCGGGTCATAAGGGCTCGAGGGTGGGCTTCGCTCAACAAGGGAAAAAGGAAAGAAAAGAAACATGGTCCATGGCTTATGTCAGTAGTCGGCTTGACCCAAACGAAACAAAAGGCGCAACTTCACTTGGCTCTCGGCTTGATCCAATCCGGACGCAAACATTACACGCCCAAAGTGACGAGCGGCCCAACCTTACGTCACGCGTGACTTATATTCTTTTGTCGCACTAATGTCGTTAATTTTAATACACGTTAGGTTTTTCACTAAAAATATAAATTAGGTTTTTAGTTTCGTTAAATGATCGTTATTATATTTTACGATTTTAAAATTTTGATTTCAAGGGTAAAATAGTCTTATTATGCTTATATTTTTAGGGTTTTACAACTCTCCCTTTCTAAAAGAAAATTTCGCCTCGAAATTGAACAAGACGAACAGACAAAGAAACAAAGGCGGATTTCAAAGCTTCAAGGAATATAGCTAACGCTAAACTTATCTCTAACAAATGGATTTCTTATCGAATCTTCAAACTCATACTTTCCGAAAATTGAACCAATAATCAAATACTTATAACAGATAATCATATACTTATTAACATTTTGACGAAAAATGATGAGATGCGAAAGTCAAACAACACGCCTAACTTATTCGTATCTAATGATGAAAATAACGATGCATAGACAGTAATGAATCCTAACGGTCTTACTAATCGCAGATAATCAACTAAAAGGATTTAATATTTCTCAAACACTTCACGAAATATCCAATGATCATAGTAAGGGTACACGAGACGCACACACTTAGAGCAAACATAGAAACCATAGTTCGCACAAATCATAAAAAATTTCGGATTCCAAGCGCGCATCAAACTTATATGTAATGAGATATCGACTAAAATCTCACAATTAGGTACGTAATTCAAACGAACCCAAGAAGTGTAAAAAAACAGATACAAGTCAAAGTCCATTCACGATCAACCATGTGTATTCCCCTGACGTCATATGATTTCAATAAGTTCAAATTATATGATCTCGGTATTATCACGCTGATCAAAGCGCCATAATACTTGCATCACATAACAAGTTCTTATTGTCATCATATTCTCGTCCCGGTCATGACAAACCACATAACCGTAATCACAACAAAACATATCACATACCGATAACATATGATAGCAAGTAACATACTATAATGCATCAGATTCATATGAGCATACCATCATGATGGTCATACTTTATTTCAAGTCGTGATGAAGTAACATCATTAAGAAAACAAATAGCGTATTTAAACTTATGAGGACTAATGTAAACTTAACGAATCTATCGAAAGGAACAACAAACAGAACTATACTTTCAAAATTTTGTTTTATTTCCACTAATCAAACAAAATTGCGTAATTGTCATAAGATGAACTTCCAAAACAAAACTTAATAATCCAAGATTCAATAAATGAAAACAAAAGGACCTAAACTCAAAATCCAATGTCGAAATTTCATAAAGAGGACAACTAATCGAGTGCACATTTCTATTCTTGTACCGGATTAAACCTACTAGAATCAGAGACTCTAAATCCGAGTCCACCTCGTATTCTTCCTCATCTTCTTCTTCTTCCTCTTCTTCCTCACTTATCCATCCGTTTATTTCCTTTCACACGCAGTAATAAGCGGCTAGCAAAGTCATCTCCGATTCCTCTCTTCCTCTTCCCAAGACACGATCCATGAAAGCATACAAATCGCAACTCCTAGTCCAACCTACTCCTCCATCTTCAAGGAACTCGGACATCTATCATGATACCTAGTGGTGAAACCTTGGTTGTCAACAACTTTATTTTCGTACTCCTTTACTACTTTTCTGCTCACGCCCTTAAGGTCGACTTCTCCTCAATTGTGCATGGCCACATACTAGCCGGAACTCAGATCCTCCTGCTGGTCCACTTCACTCTACCAAACCTCTTGCAGCCTTTAGCAATAACAACGGTCCACCTCATCCTCTCCTTAGGTTGTCTAGTGGTCCTTGTTTGCTCCTATCAGTGAACTAGAACGACGAGGATCACCATCTAAAAGAATAACCAACTATTAGCAAAGTCTAAGTGCGATAGTGGACGCAAAGAAAGTAAATGTAAGGAAATCCTAAATCTACCCAATCCTCACAGTCATAGCCTAAGCTCTAATGGTCCTAAACCAAGAGCTCAGATACCATAAATTGTAACACCCCAACCCGACAAGGGTAAAGATATCACAAATACGCTTTAAATCGTAACCTTAAGTACTATACATTAATGAAGCCTAAAAATAACTTACAAAGGATAACATAAATAATTTGATATTCAAAATAAATCTAAGATCCCTATTTCAAATCTTGCTTTTGCCTCTACTCTCAACCCGCATCACTATCCCATAAGCTCATCTTGAATGCTTAAATACCGCCGCAGAAAAGAAAATGCTACCGAGCTTACAAAGCCCAAAGGAATGATATAATGTAAACAAAAGCTAAACTAAACAAACATACAAATAACGAAAATCACAACGGAATGAGAATACTGAATCATTGAGGATTCTGCGGAAGCACAAATGTACAGAAATCCAGAAAACACATAGCAGTTAACGATCACCTCAGAACACATTTATGACACAAACGCAAACACATCAGAATAACCAAACACTTAACATATCAAGAATAATAGATTACATATAAACCAAACGAAAAGTCTAAGGGCTAACGGAACAATTTCTAGAAAATAAACATGGCATTCGTACAAATCAAATAAATCTACATTTAACACACTTAATTCAATACTTCAAAAGCGAAATAGCAGTCCAATCATGGCAGTCTCACATATACAGACAGAAAACACAGTAGACATACTATAACTAAATAGACAAAGTCATAACATAGCCATTAGCAATTATCGTAATGATATCATAAGCTAAACTAGTTCTCGATCAAATCTTAACATCAAGATAGTTTTAACATGACAGTCACATATGCGCATGATAACTAACCGATAGACAAGGTTTATAAAATTAATCAACCATCATACATACTAAACTTCCAAAACACCTTGTACACTAGCACATTCATCTCGCAGATCAACGATTCACGTAACGATAAACTAACATAACATCGATGACAACATACTAATCATATTTAAACATATTATCATATCCTAGCATGGCAACTAGTAATCACTTGAACATATACGCCATGAGCACATTCACTAACATATCACATCGTAATACATAATATAACCACTCAAAATACCGAATCATAACAAATTACCCAACACGTATAACATATAAGGGTTTAGTTAACTACCACGAGCCCGTAATATATCATATCGTAAACATCATAATTATATAGAAAAATCTCATAAATAATTTGGAGAAGCTAGCTCCGTAGTTTTGTGAAGACGCGTATCGCATACCGACATCATTCATCGACAAATCATATCGGATAGCGATCGATCTAGGATGCATCCATACGCCCCAACAGACGGATAGTGGCCCTACTATCAATAAGCGAGATAATGTAGCGGACGTGGCGTAACATCACTCATCGCCTAGAGTCATATCGAGGTGCATCATCGACACGGACATGGAACCCCATGACTAGTTAATATTTGGCTCTGTATCAACTAACTTAGGTCAAACAGATTGTCATAAATGACATGATCATAATCAACACAAGGTCACATATAACATATCAGATAGTTCATATCCTAAGGTTTATATTCAAATATTCAAGTCAAGTTCATATCACAATCAAAAATCATACATTCATATTTAGAAGTTCATAATTAAACTTAGTGAGGTTCAACAAATATGCATATCGTAGTCTTCATAACACAAGTTCAAAACAGATATTGCATGGTTCAATAAAGCAAGTTCGGATAAGCAATGATCACAAAATTAGAAAAGGGTTCATAGCAATGGCATCTAAACCCTAATAAGTAAAATAGGAAAACTAACGAAAAGAACATCATAAGGAACCTTTATCAAAAGGTCCGAATATCCGTACCTTAAAGCAAATGAGAGAAAAGCAAACGAATGAGTGAATCACTTAAGATATAACGTCACGCCTCCTTCAACGAATCTACACGGATTATGATTTATTTAATACTTGTTAGCATCATTAAGTTATAACGGATTAATCGATTCACCTTCTTATAGTTGTAGATATATTCTCATTTTTAGTGACGGACGGAATTCCAACATTTTAGGTTAATAATCATTACTTAGCCAAACTTATGGTTACAAATGATAAACGATAAACTAAGGGTTTAATATGACAAATATCTTATTTGAGGACTTATATGATCATCATTCAAAGTATAGGGTTTATAAATGTCAAAACGGATTTTATGACTCTCTTTCAAATAGTTTATGCAAGCCTTCTTAACTTACATGATTAATCAAGACTCACACGTAACATTGTTCGAATGTAACCTAAATGAGACCATGCATACAATACTTTTAATTTGTGACACTTAGTTCCTTACATAAAATCATAACTCACGCATGTTTACATCACACTAACTACTAGCTTGTTATACGTTAAATCAACAATTACTTATGACCTCGAAACTTACTATTTTTACACGAAATAACGAATCAACACACCCATCTTTTACCCTAATCGACTCATATTTATGATCTAGGGTTTTTCCCAAACTCTTAATACCATCATAACACGCATTTAATTTACATGTCACTTTTTTTAATGACTTCCACCTTAACCTAGAACTTGTGAAAAAAAAACCAACGGAAGTTGAACAAATCTCATGCATGCCTTTACACAATTAATTCTCACATGTCGACCCTTTATTCCAAACATGCATACATTTGACACAAACAACTACGCTATAATATAAGTGTGATGCATGTATATCGACCCATATCCTTTAACGAGACCAATAATTCACATGATTCATGTTTATTTACGTTTCAATTCTCACGACACATTCATGACTTAGAACTATACGTTAACTATATACATATAACATTGGTTTATGATTTCATGTGACACATACCGATCTTGCTATACGGTTATAACACATGATCGACTCATATATATAAGCTTTTGGAATTCATAGATGAACATGTATACGCGACGATATAAACTATAAGGTTCGCATGCTTCACAAATACTTATACGCATGACTATGATTTATTCATATGGTTCGGTTTATGTTTTACATTCTACTCATGTTTCATTCGAATGACTCGACTTATACATGATCGCTACCCTTGTTTTACACTGCGGTTTGTGTTTCGATTTCAATACCTCACGGATTCCATGTGTTTTCACGCTTGCATGTAAAAGTATTAGAGACAAGGAAGAAGATTATACCTTGGCGAGGCTCGGATCGAACACACGCCACCCAAGGAATGGCAGCTCGATCGGAAAAGAGAAAGGAGCAAATAGAATGTGCCGTGACTTTGTGTAGACTAGGTTCCAAAAGTTGAGATTTGTGTTTGTATATATAGGCACCGACGGGTCATAAGGGTTTGAGGTGGGCTTCGCTCAACAAGGGAAAAAGGAAAGAAAAGAAAACACCCATGGCTTATGTCAGTAGGCTTGACCCAAACGAAACAAAAGGCGCAGTTTCACTTGGCTCTCGGCTTGATCCAATCCGGACGCAAACATCACACGCCCAAAGCGACGAGCTGCCCAACCTTACGTCGCGTGACTTATATTCTTTTGTCGTACTAATGTCGTTAATTTATATACACGTTAGGTTTTTCAAGAAAAATATAAATTAGGTTTTTAGTTTCGTTAAATGATCGTTATTATATTTTACGTATTTTAAAATTTTGATTTCAAGGGTAAAATAGTCTTATTATGCGTTTATATTTTTAGGGTTTTACATACGTGGTGCTATATTGTGAACTATTATGACATCGTACACTCGACTACTTGACACACTATATTTTGTGCAATGGGTTGTGAACACACATGTTGCAAGTTTTGTATGGGCGGAACTTGGAACTGAGTGGATTTACAATGCCTTTGCTTGAGAACTCATTTGACCTCGTGTGCTTGAACATAAACTAGACATACTACTTTTGGTGGATTGTGAACACACAAGTTGCAAGTTTTGTATGGGCTAAACTTGAACCGAGTGGATTTACAATGCCTTTGCTTGTGGACTATTCTAAATGACCAAAACTTTGCCTTTGTTGCATGAACGCTTTTAAAAGCTTTACTTGTTAACCAAACTCTATGAACTCACTCAACCATTGTGTTGACACTTTTAGCATGTTTTATCTCATGTATCTAAGGCATTCACCTCATGGCATGCAAGTCATATGGATAGCTATACCACTTTAAATATTTTTTAAGTGCTATATATATATATATATATATATATATATATATATATATATATATATATATATATATATATATATATATATATATATATCATCCTATAATTACTCCTTGAAATATATCACTTTTGGTGATGTCTAGAGCCCATGACACCCTAAGAAGGTGTATGGTAGGATTAGAATAGCTTCGGAGTTGTTTTGAATTTGTTAGAATAGGTTTGGCGCGAGAAAAACTCATTTCGACAAGTCTAATTAAGGGTCTGTCCTTAATTTTGAAACATGGAAAATCCGACAGTTTGTAAAATATTTTGGGCTAGATATTTGGAAAATATACTTTAAAACAAAAACGTGGCCGCTTGAACGGGTTAAAACGGAGTTATAACGAAGAAGATATGAATTTTCAAGTTTGACGACGACAAATATTTGTTTCGAAAATTCAAGATGTAATCTCAACTTTTGCGAGTCAAAACGAGTCTTAAGCTATATAAATGTGTCGACTTATCAAAAATATATTAGTATATATTATCACGATTCCGAGGATATATAAACGAGAAAACGGACATATAACGATCAAATTACACGCGTTTTATCAAAGTTGTCGAACTATTTTAATTAAGCATAACTATATATTTTCTAATAGCCAAGAAATATCGGCCGCGACCGACCATGTTGAGGGACATTTTAACATCGATGGGTACGTTTTATAAAATGATGTCTTCTAGTATAAGTGAGTTAACCTAGCCTACTTTCCAAATTGTCCAACCGCTCGTCAAACGGAGTTGCAACGAGTAAAAATTCGTCACTTAAACTTTGCGAAAACCACCATTAAACAATATTTTGGACACAAGTGTCATACTTTACCTATGTTTTCTCCATGATCGAGACCTCTAGGATGAAAACTTAAATGCTAAAACTTTGAGATAATAATACAAGCTTCCCAAAACCATTGAGTTTGTTTCCTAACACTCGACGGCACCATTTTACCACTAGCTTTTAGAGGCCGCTTTAGTACTTTCATGGAAATTTCAACGACATTATTTTACTATTTAAAAGTTATATTCTCTCAATAAACCACTAAATGATTATCGAGGATATCATTTCGACGTAAATCGATAAAGTATTTTGTAACTTGACAAGAGGTCATAAACATATATTTCGACGATAAACTTTATTTTTCAAAAGTGTACAAGTGGTATGGATATCATATGAGTTTGCATGCACGATATTGTTTCATGACTTATATTAGAACATATCATTTATTATAGGTCGCGTTAGACTGCTAGGCCTCATTTCGTGCATTCACTTTGTCATCATAACTATTGCAATAGGTGAGTTCGTAGCCCCACTTTTACTTGTTTAATTGTTTTATAAACTCTTCTGGGAGATACATGCTCAACTTCATGCTTTTATTTCACACTTATATGAACTTAAACTATATTGTTTGAACTATCATGACTTGTACTCTTTTGTTTCACCACTTATGCTAGTAAGTAGATTGTGCCCGAACTAAATTGATCACTATGTTATGAACACTATTATTTGAACCACTTTCCGTGATATTGAGCCCTTCGACATATATATATTTGAGCTCTTTTAAATTGATTTGGACCCTTTAACATATAAGTGAAGACTTTGGACTTGATTTGAACTTTTGACATATAGCTAAACTCTTTTATCCCAGTAAGGACCCTTTTGATATCATTTAAACTTATTTGACATGATGTTGAACGCTCGACTATCTTGAACCTTTTGATATTATTCGAGCTCTTTGGTCGCTCGAACTTTGAACTCGACCTAAATCTTTGAACTTAATTACGAACTTTGAACGGAACTCTTGATCTTAAATACAAACTTATGACTTGTTTGAACTTATTGAACCGTGACGTGTTATGACCTTGACCTAAAGTCTCCCATGATTGGAGCATCACTATAAAGTCTCCCATGATCGAGCATCACTATAAAGTCTCCCATGATCGGAGCATCACTATAAAGTCTTCCATGTTCGAGCATCACTATAAAGTCTCGCCTTATTGGTGGAGCGTTCTCAATAATTCTCGCCTTATCAGTGGAGTGTGCAAAGTCTCCCATGTTACGGAGCGTAACGCCTCACTATGTTACGAGCGTTCTTGACCCAAAGTCTCCCTGTCGAGAAAAGGCAAATTCTCCCATGTTCGTAGTGTTCTTAATTGTATATAATAGTTGTATGATGTAATCGTTCGCATACATTCGCATTGTTAGTCTCCTATTAGTAGGTAGTATGGATAGCGCTATTAGAGGTCGGCCAACCTCTCGTCCACTATGTTACGGACGCATATTATTTATTCTAGGGCTTTGCCTGCATACATTATTATATACGTAGTGCTATATTTTGAACTATTATGACATCGCACACTCGACTACTTGACACTATATTTTGTGCAATGGGTTGTGAACACACAGGTTGCAAGTTTTGTATGGGCGGAACTTGAACCGAGTGGATTTACAATGCCTTTGCTTTGAGAACTCATTTGACCTCGTGTGCTTGAACATAAACTAGACATACTACTTTTGGCGTTGGATTGTGAACACACAAGTTGCAAGTTTTGTATGGGCGAACTTGAACCGAGTGGATTTACAATGCCTTTGCTTTGTGGACTATTCTAAATGACCAAAAACTTTGCCTTTGTTGCATGAACGCTTTTTAAAAGCTTTACTTGTTAACCAAACTCTACGAACTCACTCAACCATTGTGTTGACACTTTTAGCATGTTTTATCTCAGGTATCTAAGGCATTCACTTCATGGCATGCATGTGGACTTATCATAGAGTCGCAGTGTCGACGCGTCTCACCTTCATTTTATGCACTTAACTATCGTTTGATTGTAACAAACTCGTTTTGATATATTGGAAATCTTTTGGGACCTAATGTTTGTAAACTCGATGATTTTAATGAATCAAACGGTATTTTCAAAACGAAACTTTAGGTCGCTCGATATAATCTGTAACTTTGATGCTATGGCGGTCCTCCCTAAGGTATTCCATTCATTTGTAGAAATGTGTAATTTGGGGTGTGACATTTACAGCTATTCGTGAAATTTAAAAGTTACGCGATTTAAGCAAAATGTAGAACGTACAAGGTTAATTCCTTTATGGTCAAAGGAGGAGGAAATATGTTTGACTTTTCAAAAATGTAAAAGTGTCAAAACATATTAGAAACACATCTGAGAATCGTTAAGTCCGGATGTAAGTAGAATTGTTTAAACGTAAGTTTAGTTTTGTTCGTTGGGCTTATTTGGTAATATTAAAATAATAATTTTAAAATTCTCAAATTAATCATGAATGATCTAAAATTTATCGATGCTGAGGAAAATTGCGGGGTTGATTTTCGTTAAGCGCGTGATGTTTAAACGGTGGACCGTCAAAACGAAACTTTAAAACGATGTTTACTTAATAACTTTTGCGAAAATGATCTAACGATGGTCGAATTCTCAGGTCATTACTAAAATAATTTATCTTACGAGAATGTGAAATAAAAGTTTTACGGATGAATAGTGAAAGTGAATAGTAAAAGTGAATAGTAAATTCTCGAAAATGAAAAGTAACCTAAAAATGCGGGTGGTTACAGTCTCACCCCCTTAATGGGAATTCCGTCCCGGAATTCAATGTGTGTTACTCGATGTTGAAGTGTCTAGGAACATGAGGGTGTATACGCCGAATCCTAGCCTTTGCGTTTTCAAGTTTCTGGTCATAGGATGTATTATGTACCATGTGGCTTAAGTTGATCACTTAAAGGGTTTTGTTAAAATCTTATAGAGTCCAATATACCTCAAGTTTGGCTTTTCCCGATTCTCAAAACGAATCATATCTTATTGTATCGAGGCTATCAATAAAACCTTAATTTCTAACATGTAGTTTTTGGTGATAGTGTGGCATGGAGCCTAATTTGTATTTGTATGGTTTTCTTAGTTGTTTCGGGTGATTTTCTAAACACCTTAGTCCAAAGAAATGGTTAACTAACACTTTCGTCATATAGTGCCTCAAAATGGAATTGTTTTGTTGTTGTTGGGGTATTTGTTGTTAATCAAAGGTGTAAGATATTGTTGGTGTGAAATGGTTTGTAATGATGTGAAAATTGTCGTTGTAGGGAAAGTCTTGCTAGTGGCAAGTGGTTATCTAAACCATTTCAAAGTTGATCATGTCTTAGGTGGTTTAGGGATGAAGGTCATATCTTATAGTGTTTAGAAGAAACGTGGTCTTTGTGAAGTTTTACATCTTGACTTATAATGGAGTTCGATAATGATGTGATATGTTGACGATTAGAAGAGTGTAGCGTATGTTTACCATTATTCTTAGGTAGAGATGTCAAGTTTGTTTTAAAATCAAAAGTGAAATTTAAAGGAATATGCGGAATGATAGCCTTGAAACCTAATCCAGGCTAGTACCTCTAAGAAATGACGAGAAGATTTGATGACTATCCCAAGATAGTAGTTCGGATTATCTCATGTATGAAAATTTCAAGAATGAAATTAGGTAGTATAAATGAGATGTTAAGATTTTTCCGAGTGGTAAGACACTATCGCGTCTCTAGATCTTTTCTGGTGGTTTATCGAGTTTAAGTAGGAAATTAACCTGAATATAACCCTTGTATAACTATTCTCGGTGTTTGAAAATTTAAGTTGAACATAGTTAATCGACTATGATCCATTATCCGTGGTTAAATATAGGTGATTAGGCTATATTTAGCGAGTTTCGATAAATTTTCAAATACCTAAATTAGGTATACTTGTGATATGTTCATAGCTTTTGAGAAATTGTCAACTAAGCAAAGACGATATGAAACCATCCAGGTTGCAAGTCCCGCCATAAAGACTTGTAACCTATGTTTTCACATTCCATTGCATAGAAGATAACATGGGTAGATACGTGGAAATGAAATCTTAAGTAATTCTAAAATAGTCTACACTTGGCTAGCATCACGGACTTTTAACAATGAAGGTTTGTAAGAGAATTTTGATGAATGTAGGGAACGTTGTCGAACTTGACTTTTGTAGATGATGAGTCACTTTGTCCTTTAGAAATCCTATTTCTTGTATTTCCATTAGGAAATTGATAGATCGTGAAGGGTTTCATGTAAAACAATATCATATATTGTTTATAAGATAATTTTAGAGACTATTGTATAACTTACAATATCTCGAGGAGTAGTTGAGACCATTGTGCAACTCACAATGTCTAAGAAATGATGGAGAGATCATTGTGTACTCACAATATCTTGAGAAATGATGGAGTGATCATTGTGTACTCATAATGTCTTGAGAAATAAATGAGACCACTGTAGGATTTACAGTGTCTAAGAATGTAATAGAGACCACTTACATTGTCTGAGAATGTAATAGAGACCACTGTAGGATTTACAGTATCTTGAAAAATGAATGAGACCATTGTATCTCACAATGTCTGGGAAGTAGGAAAGACCATTGTACTCAGTTATAGTGTCTTGGAGGAAGTTTCGTAATCCTAAAATGCATGAGTAGATGCATGATTGGGAGATTGAGAAAATATGATTGTGCCGTAATGCCTTAGAATAGGCATACGCAGATATGTTGAGTACTTTGTTTATGATTGAAATTATGTCAAGTGTATATATCAATATACTAGTATGTTTGTATAGCTTAAAATGCCTAAAAGTCACATAATCGTCCGGAGGATGGAAGGCACGAAGAACGGAAGGCTATAAAATGTTTTGTTTGTAAAAGTAGTTATAGTTTAATTCTCGATTAGACCTGTTTTCTATAATCTGTGGCTCGATACCAATCAGTAACACCCTAATTTCGTGATACGCAATGAATTCAAACTGGTGTTACTTCATGGCACAACAATATAATAATAGAAAACGATACTCTAATGGAGTCGTTTTAAAAGGATTTATCATTCGATTTATATAAATATCGAGTTTACAAAAATGAGGTCCAGATGGTTCCAAGTTTACAAAATACATTAAATTGGTTTTCGAATGATAATAAAATTTATAGCCTTCTTCAAGATCCTTGCTCTTCCGTGCCGACCGACATTATGGACCGAAATACATGTTAAAATCATCAACACAAAGGTTGAGTGAAATTCATAGAGTTTTGGAAATCGGTTGAACACATAATGTTTGTAGTGTGAGTTATAAATTCACACCAATGATTTGAAAACCAAAAGAGATATTATTGCACTAAGCTCATGATACCGAAAACGTTAACAATTTGTCATAAAATAGTAACCGATGCCCTAATAGGTAATTTGCCAATAAACCTATAGATGTTCAAATAGAGTGCGTTTGTTTGCCTACCCGGTCAACACAAACGGAATTTGTCATTCCCGATAGATCTATCCACATTATTCGCTCACCGTAAGTGATTAATGGTTCATGATAATAGGGACTTAAGATTGGCAATAGTGGTACTTAGTGCAAGTAATACATTCTGATAAGCATACTGATTTGAAAGCAATGTGTTCGATTTAAAATAAAGCATGTATCTCCCCAAGGGTTTGTAAAACAATTTAGTAATAGAAAGTGGGGCTATGAACTCACCGTAGAGTAAATGATATCAAATGTAAATGAGAATGATGGATATGCCGTGAGAACTTCTACGAGCAACCTAAAATAGAATGTTGCGACTTAGGTTTGGAATAATGTTTAGGAAAACATAAACCATCCTATATAACGCCTCTATGTTGATCATGATGTAGTACATGGTATTTGTGTATGTCATTTATAGAAATGGTCTATTTGTGAAAACATGTTTAGTTTATAGATATCATACTACCGCTCGGGCCATCATAATTCAGAGGTCATGCAAGAACGTCGAGGAGCTAGGACACTTTAAATCATAAACCAAAGAACTCGTCGATACGTTTTACTCAAATGAAACCCCTCACATGAAGCTCCCTACTTTGTAGCACTTAGTAGATACAACATATGTTTTGAGTGAAGATTTATAACATAAAGTTTATCATGTTTTTAATAAGTATCTAGTTTTTACAAGTTCTCGGCGTTTTCATAAATATGATCACCTTAGTTAACGGTCTTGGGTAAACAAGCCTTAAGGCTTTAGCCATGGCCTTTCCGTGACTTTGGTCTTGACTACCATGGTCTTGAGACTTAGCTTTGACATTAATCGTAGCCGTGGTCTTGGCTTATGGCCATTAGGCCTCTTGGTTTGTTTTTAGTTGTGACAAAAGTATAGTTATGAGACTAAATATAGGCGTTTCGTTTATGAAAATTAATGGCCTGTTTATGCGTTTTCAAGGTCCGAGCTTCTTTAGTATCGAAGGAAAAGCGGCTCGACAACTTTCGTGCTTTAACTTTTGATGAATCGACCGTAAGTACTACTTTTAAAATGGCGTAACCAAAATTACAAAATGGCGCTTTGGCGCTTATGTTTCGCTAACTTTTTGCCTATAACTTTTGACTCGTTTGTCCGCTTCGGGTGATTCAAATTGCTATGTTTTTGTTTTAATATTATCTACAAGAATATGAAAAGTATCATATCTATATGTGGTCGATTTTGTGGAAACTTTGTACACAAGTTTATCATTTATACACTTACTAACCCAAGTTTAACATATAGGTTCATATAACTTGTTTTAAAGATTTTTGTACATCATGATCCAACATAGTAACTATATATATAGCATTAAGTAGTTAAGATTATGAATAATAAAGATGAGATGATGGTGGTGATAAGTTGCTTACAACTTTTACTTTCAATAAGAAAGGAGTAACTAGTAAGGATCGGACTTTGATTGATCGCTTAAGACTTTGGATTGAGCTAGCTTTCCACACCTTGGCACCCTTGCAAACTTGAAGAGTTGGTGATGAAGTACTAAGTGACTTAAGTGGATTTAAACTCAAGAAGATCACTTAAACTTGCTAGAGATTTGATGAAGTAGCTTGATCTTTGGAACTTCCTTGCATAAACTTGGAGTTTATAGATCAAATGATGGAAGATGTGAAGGATTTATGATATGAATGACCAAGAACATATTGTGGAGGTATTTAGGATGTATTTTACTTCCTATTTATAGGAGGGCAAGTTTGGTTAACCATATATTGGGTTAAATATTAACCATGGTTAAATTAGGACACTTGTAAAGATCTAAATGTACCATGGTTAGGATGATGCCACCAAAATGATGACTACCCCCCCCCTTAGGTCGGCCTAAACAAGATAAGATGACTTAGGTGGTTAGTTTTGGTATTATCTTGGTTACGAGTGAGTTTTGGTTCCGTTAATCGCTAATCGTAGTCGTTAAGCCATAAAACGTAAAACCGGCATCGTAAAATACGAACTTGTAGGAATGATGAAAATCATCATTATACTCCATCTAAAATATAAAATGGGTGATAAGTCTCATTGGGTGCAAAAATTTGGTTAAAGCCGAAATACGGGTCAAAACGCGTAATTCGCAGCTTATCGAAAAGAACGAAATTTCGTGGAAACGACCGTGAATTTATTTAGAGTAGACTAAAATTAGTCTAAAAGTGATATGAGATGTTAAAATTTGGTTTTCTTCATACGGGATAACTTTACAGTTATTCGTGAAATTTAAAAGTTACGATTTAAGCAAAATGTAGAACGTGCAAGGTTAATTCCTTTATGGTCAAAGGAGGAGGGAATATGTTTGACTTTTCCAAAAATGTAAAAGTGTCAAAAACATATTAGCAACACAAAGGAGAATCGTTAAGTCTCGATGTAAGTAGAATTGTTTAAAACATAAGTAGAATTATTTGGTAATATTAAAAATAATAATTTTAAAATTCTCAAATTAATCATGAATGATCTAAAATTTATCGATGAGAGGAAAATTGCGGGGTTGATTTTCGTTAAGCTGCGTGATGTTTAAACGGTGGACCGTCCAAAACGAAACTTTAAAGCGATGTTTACTTAATAACTTTTATGAAAATGATCTAACGATGGTGAATTCTCGTGTCATTACTAAAATAATTTATCTTACGAGAATGTGAAATAAAAGTTTTACGGATGAATAGTGAAAGTGAATAGTAAATGTGAATAGTAAAAGTGAATAGTAAATTTTCGAAAATGAAAAGTAACCTAAAAATGCGGGTGGTTACATCTACTCCCTCCACCTGTGTGCTACCATTGGCAACAAGACGTACCTTGTACCGACTAAGAGTGCCATCAGCCAAATACTTATGATGAAATAACCACATACACCTAACAATATTGACACCCGCAGGACTTGAAGTTTTATTCTTAATAAGCGCATTATATTCATCAAACATAGCATTTCGCCAATTTGGATCATCAAGGGCATCCTTATAATTTTGATGTTCTTATTTAAAGAACTGTCACTAACTTGAAGTTTGTACTGTCAATAAATGAATTGGAAGCAGAAATTTAACAACACTAAATCGAAGTTTCTCTGGACACTTCTTTGAAAAGTGTAGGTAATAGATTAGAATATTGGGGTGTTTTGAATTTTTTCATGAGGAAAATGCTTCACAAGCCAAAACCACATACCCGTTATGCTTTTGTATCACTATATGTAGGTCCATATGTGAAATAGTGTGTAAAATGTACAGAGGATCCATGACCCATTTGAGGGTGGGATATCTTCTATTTATAAAGAAATTTTGGGTTTAAAGATTAACTCCGTGAGAATGATCAGACGACTGTAACACAGGTCGTGTTGATCATCCAGATGTATAGACAAGAATGACAAGTAACACCTTCTCCTAGCATCTAGAAGGTTTCAAGGTGGTAAAAAGATACTTTATACAACAGGGATAAATTAAAATCTTCTTGAGAAAACCAACTTTCAAAGTTGATATAAAAGTACAAACAATGTACTCAAATGTTCCCTAAAGTAAAACCTAATCTAGTACATGTTAGAAGCATTTCATCCCTCGACTAGATGATTAACACATGTACTTTAGGAACCCCTTGATAACCCAATTTCCTCCTATAAAAGGGAATGTTTGTAAAGGAATACAATATCTCTTGCAATTAAAGTAAGAACACTTTTAAAAGGGCACTTTACTCCTCGAATCTAATTTGGCCGCTGAACGTTTAGCGAGTAAGATAAGTTGGTACTTACCTAATGTAGATGTCCCCTCGACTAATTCTAACGTGGTTAAGACACCCACGACTAATTCTAATGTGGATGCCCCCTCGACTTATGGAATCAGCCATTCGTCGTCTAATAAAGCTAATTTTCGATTTATTAACGACACATTACCTAAGGATGCTGACTATGATGTGGGTTTACCCATTGGTTCGGTTCAGGAGGTTCACGGGCAGATGCAAAATTCGCTTTATGAGTATTTTATGGGTAAAGACTTGCTTTTCTTGTGGTTATATGGTTCGTGCGTAACACTTGGGTTAAATATGGTATTTAGAAAGTTACAATGAAAGCGAACTGTTTCTTCTTCTTCAAGTTCTCGTCTCTAAAGGATGTTGAGGCTATTCTTAGGGATGGACCTTGGATGATTCGTGAAATTTCCATCTTTCTTAATAAGTGGTCTCCATCAGTAAGTCTTCTTAAGGAAGATTTGTCTTGTGTTTCGGTATGCGTGAAGTTCCACGATGTCCCTATCGTTGCTTATACTTCAGATGGGTTAAGTTTGATTGCTTCTAAAATTGGTACTCTTATAATGCTTTATTCTTATACTAATACCATGTGTTTGGAGTCATGAAGTTGTAGTAGTTATACGAGAGCTTTGATTGAATTCAATGCTTCCAAGGATTTCCTTGACAATTTAGTTTTGGCTGTTCCTAAATTTGTAGGGGAAGGGTATACTAAGGAAACTATATATTCGCATTGAATAGGAGTGGGAACCACCTCGGTGTGGTACATGTTTGCTTTATGATCATTTGAATGATGATTGTCCTAAAGCCGCTCCTAAACGTTTGGTTAATGGGACTGGTAGTAAGGGCAAAATTCTGGTTTCTGGATCTACTAAGGAGGTGTTGAATAATGGGTTTACTACTATCAGGCGAAATGGTCCCACTTATAAGCGAGTTTTGTGGGTTTCTAAGACCAAGAAAGTGGTGTATCATCCGGTTTCTCTTAAGAATATAAAGGTTTCTCCTCCTAAAGACTCTACGAAGGAGGAGTCTACGTCTAAACAACCAAGTAAGGATGCTGAAGTGGTTAAAACGTCTAATGTAAGTTTTCTAATGTGAAAACATAGTTTTAACTAAGATAAAATCATGGTTTTCATGTTTCGTAACGAAAAAGTTTTAGATTTGATGATTTTATTGTGATGGAAGATAGATTTTTTGTTTAAAAAACTTTTTTGCAATGGTTTGTTGGACAAACACTGAGGTTTTTAGATAAAACTTGTTTTCTGGTGAAACTAGGAAGTTTTCCGATGAAACAAATTTTTCCCGATGAGCGGAAAATTGAAATAGTGGCAATTTTCCTTGAAAAATTGAAATAGTGGCTTGTTATTATGTTGCGTATAGCATGGATGACGACATATTTACGTAAGGTATGTATCGGGGTGGAGATAGTCACTCTTTAGTTTCCACGTTCATTAAAGACCCCACAGTGACTGAGTCACGAGTTGGGGTAACGCTCATGAACACGTGAGTGTGTGTGTAGTCGCAGTGATTGTGAGAATTACTTGACTTAGCTTGGTCCATTCCAAGGGAATGATACCGGTATTTATAGAAATGTGTGAAGGGTTTGAGTTACCCTTAAGCACCATTAACGCTCGAGGATGGTCCACGTGGTGGACATCTAAGAGATGGGACAAGAATGACACGTGGCGTAATATCCTTGGCTCTGACAGGTGCATGGAATGATTCATGCACGATTGCTATACACTAGCTTAATTTCCGCAGCATTACCTCTGTGCGGCCTAGGAGGGAGTTCCAAGACTTTTGTTAACCGACCCTATTTATCGGACCTTTATGCCTGGCCCGGGGATTGGTTTCTCAGGAAAGTGTGTGACGGGTTTTAGCCTTAGCGGGCTTGTCTCGAGTGTATGGGCTCTAGTCAGTTGGGATGTAGCTCCCATACGCTATCAACTACTACAATTATTCTTTTATTAAAAAGATTGAACTATATTTAACAACAAAGAACCTATTAATACAAGATCAAATAAATAAACATCACGAGATGTCAACATCAGTGCCGAAAGCCAATGAGTGTCCATGACACAAGCACACAAATACCTCAATCCCATAAGAAACATGAATCATCCTAACAGAACTAATGAGGATGTAGAGAAGATGGATCTAATCAAATATCATATTTGCTTCAAAACATATGACAAACTATAAATTATTGATTTGCAAGAGCTCTGCCTAAAATTGTTTGATATCTTGGTTTAGTAGTTACTTGCAAGTATAACAAGTGAAAGAAGATTGGTTAGAAACTTAAGTGGCGGAAGGTCAAATTCTTCATGCTTAACTATATGATAATATTGATGATTAAGCGGAAAAAAAGTATTCTACCCAAGCCTCCAAGTTGTTTCGTATGACTTCACAGCCATATGTAAGCACGAATTCGTCATGCTATTAGTCACATGCTTCATTTGATAATAAAAATATACTATTTTGTTGCTATATAACATTAATATCTATGTCTTAAGATGTCACTTCTTCCAATTACATCTCACACACTACCAAATAATCTATTATCTATGGAGTCGTATTATCAGCCAGGATGGTTACCAAGCAATCGAATCAAAGCCATTCAAGAGCTTACACACGGCCAACAATTGACTAATGAGCTTCGAGAAATGCTCGGGCAACCAGAAAAAGTCGAGCCTGGTCGCAAGTCAGTTGATAGTATAGCGGTTCAAATCCTGGGGATGTTTGATAACACCCTTTCAATCTTGAACTCTTATACCTTTAATGAGCATCCCGATATTCTAACAGAAGCTACAAGAATTAATACTCGTAGTTTGGATTTTCAAAAGTCACAAAACTGTGGTGAAAATGCCAAGTTTGTAAGATCAGGAAAAACTAGAAGAGGATGTTACAAAAGAAGGTATGAATTACATATGACGTTACCTTCTATTTGTGTCCTTCAAGTTTACTTATATGAAGTTGAGAATAAAACGCTGTTTTGGTAAATGTAGAGGAAACTCATCGACCTTTATGAAAATAACTTCTTCGTTGATCGATGATGGATACATATGGAGAAAGTACGGCCAGAAAGCAATTCTCGACGCAAAAAACCAAAGGTAAAAATTTTCAATTGAATTTGAACCCTAATTATTTTACACTCCTTTTGTTGCATTTTATTTTAAATATCCACATTACTATTTATGAAAAATTTATTTCAAATAGGTTTTGCTAACTTTGTCAATGTTTTTTTTATTGATATATAGAAACTATTTTAGGTGCACTCACAAAGATGAGAAAGGGTGCCGAGCAACAAAACAAGTTCAGAAAACTAATGACGAGCCACCAAAGTATAAGACGACCTACAACGGACACCATACTTGCACGAAATCACATGAAGTGTCATATGGTATTTCGGATACTCTAGATTGTTGCGATAATGCAGTCATTCTAGATTTTAAAACAAATACTCTTATTGAGAACAAACAAGTCGTCCCTTTTTTCCACTCGAGTAAACAAATACCAAAGGAGAATTTTTCTTCTTTAGGTTTAAGTCAAGAACACGATTCCTCGTCTGATAATTATGCTGCATCGGATCCGCTCACACAATTCTTGGATGTTCCGTTAGAACCCATATCTACGATTTGGTCAGGGTTAGATCATGAGAACATGATCTCTTCAGGTGTATTTTCGTCTTCGGGTACTCAAGGATATGATCAGATAGACAATATGCTTGAAAGCTGGGATATTGGTGACTTCCTTTTTCAGTTATGACGAAGAATTATATTGTTTATGTAATAAATTGATAAATTTGGTTAAGCTTGAATTTGACATCATACATAATCTAGCATTAGATTTTGTATTATTAGTGTAACGTGAATGCATTAAACTATATATGGAATGCAGAATAGTTTATTCATTAGTAGTTGACCTTATCTTATTACACGTCTGTTTATAACAATAATACAATGCAAAGAGTATAAAACAAAAGTGTCTGAAATATAAAAGTGAATAATAGAAAATTTGGTTGATTGTGTCGACATAAGTAAGGATCCAGTGAATAGTAGATTAAAATAAAAAGTGATAAGAAATTGATCATAGTCACTTATTTGATATGCAACGGCTTGCACTAAATCCGTTTTTATTCATGTAGACGCACCCTTTGAGTTTAAAAAGTTATTTTAAAGTGTAAGTTGTGCAAATTAATTTTTATGATTTTGACACATGAAGAACAACAAGATAAAAGAGAAGTCATAAAATGCATTTAATATGCGTATATTCATTTAATTAAAAGCTATAAAATACATTATGATGCATATAAGATTATAAAAATGCATCTAATTTAGGTCGATGCATCTCGGATATGTGGTTATAGTTACTTCTCATCCTTCTTATTTTAAAATTACTTCTCATTTAATCCAAACTCGTGTCGGCACTACAAGAAAAGAAAAAAGGCTTTAGTGACAACAAGAAAATCGACACTAGCAGTGAAAAATTCATAACTAGAATGCTTTACTAACAAAAATCAAGGTTGTCATTATAGCTCCATCACAAAGTTGAAAAGTGACGAAAATCGTTGTTGTGACTAATTTGTGACGACTTTTCCGTCACTTAAATTTATCACTAAGATAGTGACGTCACTAAGAAGTTAAATTACGTCACTATTTGTCAATTGTAGAGACAAAACAGGTGGTCGCTATCATATGATGGTACATAAAACGATTGTTATAGTAACGACAACTATCTCTTCTTATGATGTATAATTGGAGATGGTAAACAAACCAAAATATTAGAAATTTAAAACAAAACATTTGATTGTTAATAGTAATTGAAAATGAGCATAGCTAAAACACATGTTTGCTGGTGAACATATTGAATGAATAAAAAAATAATTGTCTTCTTAGCTTCGAATGAGTAGAGAAAACTATATAATATTGTTGTGTGTAAGAGAATTTGTATGATGAAATGGTAGGAGAGTGTAGCAAAGCGCCATCATTATACTTGATCTCATGTCGGATGTTTTCTTCCCACCTTTAGTTGGATTGTTAATTAAAATTATATAAATCAAAATTGGGGGTATTATTCGGTCAATAGTGTCCATCGCTTTAAACTATTTTAGCATAAATATCTATTACTACACTGTCAAAGAGTTATAGTTTTGGACCTTTGGTAGTGACCATAAATAGCAAGTTTGAATATCGACAAATTGTGAGTATAACTATTATATATTGGCAACTTGTGCTATATAAAATACAATTAGCCCTATTATAATGGTAAGTTGTGATATATAAAATTCATTTACTATTATAAACTAATATAAAGTCACGAGTAGCTAATTAGCTTTCAAATTTTGATCGAACGGACAAAGTGTGAAGTGTTTGAAAGGGCAAATTTTTGATGTATAATTGGATTGAGTTAGCAACATTTTCTTGAAATGGTTGGACGAAAAGAACGCGTAAGAAAATATTAAAGAAAATTGATGATTGACAGATTGAGACATTCAAGGTTCTTATTTAAATAACTGTCACTAAACTGAAGTTTGTACTATCACTAAATTCAATGGCAACAGACTTTTAGTGACGCAAAATTACTTGTTGAAAAGTGTTAGAAAATTGATGTGTTTTGACATATACCCGTTATCCTTTTTTGTCACTATATGGAGGTCTACGTCAATATCATATTTTGTGTATGCTTTTTTAGTTTTTTACATGTTGAAGAAACACAAAGAACTTTAGTGACACTTTTTGCAGTTATCGTGACACTATTTCACCTTTTGTGACTCTTTATGCACTTTTAATGACACTTCTCATGTAGTGTCTTTGGTCGCAACAACACTGTAGAGGCCCTCTACTAGCTAGTTATATATAAATATATATGTTGTTTGTGTTAATTCTGTCGCTAAAAACAGAGTTTCTTTTTACCGGTCATAGCTCTTAGAGCAGTTACAATGTTAACGCCTCAACGGCGTTGAAGTGCAAATTAACGGCGTTAAGCCGTTATTCCCGTTGGACCTCCGGCGTTATAACGGCGTTAGTCCCTGCCCGTTAGTGGCATAATTTGCTATTTGTTTTGTTTTTTGTTTTTTTTTTTTTTTTTTTTTTTCATTTATGCCCCTAAATGAGGGGTTGTTTTGTAAATTGTTGGAATGTTATTGATGTTATTGGGATGTTATGGTTGTGGGTGTTTTTGGAATGTTAATGTTAAATGTTAAAGTCGATGTGGCGACGCGACGGTATTATTGGTGTTATAGTGTTAGGATTGGGAGTGCTCTTAGTGTTATGGTTAAACTCAATAAATGTAAAAGCACAAAGTCACTTAGTCATTTGATGTAATTACTTTCCTTGATAAAAAATCAGTTTAGTTTTTTTTGAACGGCAAAGACAATTTTAATAGAACTAGCAAGAAGCTAACAAGAATTACATGGGTTTAGAAAGAGCAATACAAGGGTTACAAATCCATTCAATCCAGTTTGGTTTGATTTTCTTTTGCCTAAACGTGATCCAACTGTGCGAGGAGAGCTTAATATTAGTTAAGATGAGTCGTTTGTTGGGCCGTTTGGTTCGAAACCATGTCGTTATGGAATCTCCATAAGTACCAAAGAGTGGTTTGCACCACTACATCGAAGAAGTTCTTTAAGTTGCTGTGACGGAGCAGATCGAAAAAAGTGATCGCATCTTGAAGAGTAGTGATTGAGATGCTATTAATTTGCCACCAATCAATGATACCTTTCCAAATATCTTTTGCTACAACACATTCCACGAATAGATGCTCTTCCGTCTCAATCGCCTCATCACATATTAGGCGTGAATGGAGTGAAGATCAATTCCTCTCAAGTCTAGGTTTGATCTCGTGGGAAGCCTTTTATGGAAGTTCTCCAAGTAAAAATGTTGATTTTCAATGGAAGAATTTTATTCCACCGTGTAGGGATATTGGACGGATGAGGTTGTATGCCGTGTAACTAATGTATGCTCTCATGCCTTTAACCGTGAAAGCCGTGTATCATCGCCAAACATTCCCAAGTATCGTGCAAAAGGGATAGGCGGTTGGGCCACCAAAGAGCGTAGATCCGAGAGCTCTTGAAATTCAACAGAAGATCTTATTGGCCCGGTCCATGACCAATTGAAAACGAGGCCTATTAAGTTGTCGGGACCAAGATTTTGTTGAGGAGCGACAATGAGCTATAGGAATGTAAATAGGATGATGAAATAAAGGTGCTCTTTCACTTACGAGACATGATGGATTGGCTTCTAGGCGAAAGAGTCTTGGGAAAGTTTCTTTTAGAAGAGCCTCTAACCGGTTATCAAGCCAAAAGCAAGTATTACGTCCATTTCTATTTTTTCTTGAAGATTGAGGGAGGTGAATACCGATTTTCATGAGCTCATCTTTGAGCTTGACAATTGTACCATGGACCTGATTTAGACTTGATGATAGATATGTCATTGAGGCCACCATCTCTACCATGTATGGATCGAATTACTTGACTCCAAAGCGCATGATCTTCATTGTGAAATCTCCACCACCACTTGCAAAGCATTGCTTGGTTACTCGAATGTAAATCACCAATGCCGAGACCTCCTTTGGATATAGGTGAGGTAGCTTTGTTCCAAGCAATCCAAAATATTTTTTTACCATCCATTGATCCTCCCCAAAAAAAATTTCTTCTAATTCCTTCAAGTTTATCAATTATTGTTGTAGGAGCCTTGAAGGTTGAGAAGTAATATACCCTGAGGCTACCAAGAACGGCCTTTATTAAAGTGAGTCTTCCCGATTGACAAAGATATCGCTTTCCATATAGAGAGCCTCCTATAGAATTTATCAACGAGATTATTCCAATTTGCACATCGTGACATTTTGCTCTATCGGAAGACCTAGGTAGGTGCAAGGAAAGTGTGAAGGAAGACAACCAATAGTGGAGGCTAGTGAGTTTAGTTCCATGTTAGTGACCCCAATACCAAACAATCGCTCTTGTTGAAATTAACTTTAACCCGGATGCAAGATGAAAACAAGTCAATATTCGGAAAGGTTTCTTACGTTCATTAACTGACCATTCCCCATTATCAATGCATCATCCATGAATTGAATGTGTGAGACATTGATGTTATCTTTTCCCACTTTTATTCCTTGAAAGATGTTATTATTCCTAGCATGAACGAGAGCGACATTGAGAGCTTCAATTGCAAGAATAAATAGAAAAGGAGATAGGGGGTCACCTTGCCTTAAGCCTTTTTCTATTTTAAATTCTTTTGTTGGTGATCCATTGACTAAGACCGAAGCATATCCCGAGTTAAGACAAGATGAAATCCAATTTATCCATTTGACACTAAACCCCATTTGAGTCATTATAGAGTTTAGAAAAGACCAATTCAACGAGTCAAAGGCCTTCTCAAAGTCAACCTTTAAAAACATTAGTCTCTTTTTATGCTTCTTTGCCCAAGAAATAATCTCATCAACGATAAGGGGTCCGTCTATAATTTGCCTTCCTTTTATGAATGCCATTTGAACTTCTCCAATAACCGAGTGAATGACTTGTGCAAGACGATTAGCGAGGACTTTGGCGATGATTTTATATTGACATCCAATAAGACTTATCGGACGAAAATCACCAATTACAAGAGGGTCATCTACTTTTGGGATGAGAGTAATGAAGGAAGAATTACAACCCCTTGGAATGAAGGCCGAAGTCTCAAAGTCCTTAACATAGGCAAAAATATCATGTTTGATGACTTCCCATTTTTTCTTGATGAATTTAAAAGTAAATCCATCCGGGCCCGGTGCTTTGTCACTCCCGCAATTCCAAACCGCATCTTTGATTTCTTGATGAGTGAAGGGTTGATCAAGGTATATTGAGTCAGCTAAATCAAGTTGTTTAAAAGAATTGCAAGAGAATGAGGGTCTTGAATGATTACTTTCCTTGAACTTTGAAAGGAATGAATGGAAAATATGATTTTTAATGATAAAGGGTAGGGTTGTAAACGAACTAAACGTTCAGTGAACATTTCATGAACGGTTCGGTAAAAAGTTCGTTTATGTTCGTTTATTTATTAAATGAACGAACACGAACAATATTTTACGATCGTTTAGTTAAATGAACGAACATGAACAAAAGTCACGTCCGTTTATTTATGTTCGTGAATGTCCGATTATGCGTTCGGTAACGTTCATTACGTTCATTTATTTATTTATGTTCGTATATCAAATCTTTTAATTGTATAATCTTTAAATTAGTTAGTTTAAAAAAACGACACTTACAAAACAATATTAAATGCATAATTTAATAAAGTTTATGATTATTTGTCTATGTTCATTTATGTTCGATCGTTTAGCGTTCGTTTAGTGTCTTAATGAACGAACATAAACGAACATGAACAACTAATTTTCTTAATAAACGAACATGAACAAGAAATTTCGTCCGTTTAAGCGTTCATGTTCGTTTATTTGTCCGGTTAAAATTAAATGAACGAACATGAACAAGGCTCCGTTCCTGTTCGTCCGGTTCGTTTACAGCACTAATAAAGGGCTCTGTAGTCCATGAACCAAGAATATTTAGACCATTGATTCTTGAGCGATTGTATTTGGAATTGATCATACCATGGAAGAACTGTGAGTTCTCATCTCCATCCATTGTCCAACGTGCCTTTGCCTTTTGACGGAGATCAAGGTTTCTACTGTGTTCAAGGGCAGTGAGATTTTTAACTATGTTGATACGCTCAGTAGCTTCTGATGATGTGAGAGGGGTTATCTCAGCCTTGTTATCAAGGGAATCCAAACTGTTTCTTAATGTAACAGGGTGGCAGATGAGTCGTGTTTGACCTTGGATCGCCATTGTTTGATCTTGGACTTGAGGCTGAAGTTTGGTTTTAAACTTTACAATGGGAGTTCGATTGATGGCCCCAACCGAGGACCAACTAGAATTGACCAATGACCCAAACTCATTGTTGAGAGCGAGAATTGTAAAATTTAAATGGAATCGGTCCATAGTCGACAAACGAGTTTGAAAGCGTGAGGGTGAGTGATCCGAGAACTCTCGCAAAGCCAAGATGTATGAATTAGGCCAACGATCAATGTAATCTTTAGAGACAAGAATTCGATCCAACTTACTGAGTTTAGAGCCGATATTATCCATTCTTGTGAAACGTTTTCCGCCTAAAGGAAGGTCACAAAGCCCCGAATTAGATATGAATTCATTAAATTTTAAAGCTCCTCGACGAGCATCGAAAATTGATCCCTTTCTTTCCGATGCAGCTCTAACCTCATTGAAATCTCCTAATACTATCGAGAGAGTATTAGAAAGATTGATGATATTAGTTAACTCTCGCCACATAATGTCTTTCTTACTCTGGTCTTGTGGAGCGTAGACCACAATCATTAGACAATGTGTGTCTATCTCAAGCCATTTTCCTAGGATAGCCACATACCCGTCCCCGTCCATAGTTGAAGAAGGGGTGAAATACAACGGATCCCACATAGCTATGATCCCTCCCGATTTACCGTCAGCTTTTTTTAAGTGTGAACCGAAGTGGGTATTTTTCCATAGAGATTGTAAAGATAGAGAGTTATTCTCATGAGACAAGGTTTCCTGGAGGCCTAGGAATTTAACATTGTTTTCAAGACAAAGTCTTTTTGACCAACTTCTTTTGTGGTCTTCACCGATGCCCCTTATGTTTAGGGATAGAACATTCATGGATTACCTCTAGGATAGCCACATACCCGTCCCCGTCCATCAGTTTAGTTTTAATTTGCGAATATGAACTGAAATCTGTTTAAACCTACACCTAACCCCGTTAGTTTCTCTCGGTTTTGGTTTGCGTTTTGTCTAGTATCTGTTACCCGCACCATTAACTATAAGTTCTCATAATTAATAGTTAGTACATACTTTTCAGAAAACAAAATCAACGGATATCAGATACTGAAAGAGACTTATCGAACTACAATACTTAATATCAATTCGTGCAAACAAGAAACTTCCTTGTAGAGAGAAATAATTTCAGGGTTTTGTTAACAACAGTTCTAATGGTTGTGGTTAACAAGATGTATTTTATTACATAATAAAAAAGGAATAATTATGATTGGTTGATAATTCTAAAAAAAATATATACAATCCCGAAAAACATAGTAACACAACAAACGATTGTGATTGAATAAATCAAGTTCTTACAATGAATTGTAATAAAAGTCAACTTGTTAACCACAGTGAAACCCTAATGAACGTGCAATGGGAGTTGAATGCGTTGCAACAAATGGATGACGATACTTTATGCGGTCACTCTAACTGGGTCATTACAAGATATTTTAATTTTTTAATCATAAGTATATACATAAAAAAATACAAATATCACAGCTGTTTTTCTTAAATATTATAACTGCTAACATGTCTTAATTGTACGTATTAGATACTTGTAATGGAGTAATACAAAGTTTGATGCATCATATCTTCATTATATTAGTGTTCCTTGTCTTCAATGTATTAGATGCATTAACTACACTCTAATCAATGCGTTAAATGTAAGAATACGTGAGAAGAATAATATTAAAATGATTCTTATTGTTTTATGATTCATTAAAGACGATGAGAATCATTATATCGGAATACTACATGACCTATATTGGGTAAACTCATTAATCAAGCTAATCAATATAAATAGGGATTGTCTAATCAGTGCCTGAAGGCATTGGTTAATGTATATTTAATAAACACAAACTTTCCTTCTATATTACAATCTATATTTAATACACATTAATTAACCTTACAAATTACCATAATTAAATCTGATTTGTAATATAATAAACTCAAACTTTTATTTTATAATCACTTTAAACCTTGCCCTGAAGGCACCCGTTAGACAAACCCATATAAATATACAACTAATAATATTGAAGCTATCCACAAATGACAACTAACGTTCTTATCTCAATACGCGGTTAACACTCCCCCGCAGTCTGAGCGGGCGAAATCGTGAAAGCTCGGACTGGAGATTAAAAGCTAATAAACGATAAAATAAAACTAATAAATAATTGATGAAGAAGATATTCGACAGCAAGCGGAAGCACATCTTCAAGCAGCAAAGACATAAATACGCAACAAATCGGATAAACCAAAGTATCCGTACCAAGCAGGATAAACTAAAGTATACTGACCAAATGGGATAAACCAAAGTATCCCTTATTAAACAGTATAAACCAAAGTATCCTGACCAAACGGGATAACCCAAAATATCCCCTATAACTAAAACAAACGGGATAACCCAAAGTATCCCTACACTAAAACAAAGGAAATTACAATTAAAATTCATGCACTAACATCAAAAGAAAATATGAAAAAACGAAAGTCGGTTCTAAAACTTCAACCCCCAAAGAACCTTCCAAACAAACGAGGCGTGTTTTTCTCTAGAAAAACACAAAGATCTACCTCACAAATAAACATCTAAACATGGGTGTGGTTTATTATAGCACTTACAGAGGTTAAGGTTTAAACGGAGCCCTCCGAACCTCCGGCGTGTAGCCGGCGGCCGGAGGTGGCGGAAGAAGAGTTTAGGTTTGTTAGGATCGGTTGACAAATGCCCTGTTACCATGTAAAAATACATGATAAGAATAATATTAAAATGATTGTTATTGCTTCGTGATTTATTACTGACAATGAGAAGCATTATATAAGAATATTACATGACCTATATTAAGTAACCCCACTAATCAAGCTAATCAATATAAATGTACAACTAATAATATTGAAGCTATCAACAAATGACAACTAATATTCTTATCTCAATACACGGTTAACACTTTTGTCCTTTCATTCATATGTCGGAGATATTCCAAAGGGTGCTACCATAATTGAAAAAGAAAGTCACCAATATCATAGTTTTCAAGCATATCGTCTATCTCATAGTTTTGCATACTACCCGAAGTCGAAAATACATATGAAGAGATCATGTCCTCATAATCTAACCCTAACGAAATCATAGACATGGCTTCTAATGGAACATCTGAGAGTTGTGTGAGCGGATTCGATACAGTATTTGTTTTAAAATCTAGAATGACCGAATTATCGTTACAATTTAGAGAATCCGAAATACAATATGACACTTCATGTGATTTCGTGCAAGTATGGTGTCCGTTGTAGGTCGTCTTATACTTTGGTGGCGCGTCATTAGTTTTCTGAACTTGTTTGGTTGCTCGGCACCCTTTCTCATCCTTGTGAGTGCACCTAAAATAGTTTCTATATATCAATAAAAGCATTGACAAAGTTAGCAAAACCTAAAATAGTTAAAAGGGTAATGTTAGAAAGCCATAAAATAAGGAAGAACTTGTGCATACACTGGGACTTACTAATTAGGGTTCAAATTCAATTGAAAATTTTTACCTTTGGTTTTTTCGTTGAGAATCGCTTTCTGGCCGTACTTTCTCCATGGATATCCATCATCAATCAATGAAGAAGTTATTTTCATAAGAGTCGATGAGTTTCCTCTACATTTAACAAAACAGCTTTTTATTCTCAACTTCATATAAGTAAACTTGAACTCGAAAAAACACAAATTAAAGGTAACGTTAACGTCATATGTAATTCATACATTCTTTTGTAGCATCCTCTTCTAGTTTTTCCTGATCTTACATACTTGGCATTTTCACCAAAGTTTTGAGACTTTTGATAATCCAAATTACTAGTATTAATTCTCGTAGCTTCTGTTAGAATATCGGGATACTCATTAAAGGTATAAGAGTTCAAGATTGAAAGGGTGTTATTAAACATCCCCAAGATTTGAACCGCTATACTATCAACTGACTTGTGATCAGACTTGACTTTTTCTGGCTGTCCGTGTTGGAATGATATAACATGACCACTCATAAATAAAAACAATAAACATCAAAGTAATCATGTGAAAGCGTAAGGAACATATAATGAATAATTAATTAACTAAAACATAAATAGTATGTGTATCTTTTGATTTTAGCTAAACAAGAATCAATCCAAGCAACTCTTCAATAAAGATGAACCCTAATTAGGGTTTATAAATATTATTGGAATTGCCCCTTACCAATTTTGCAATTCAATCCAAGATACGATCAATAGTGTGATTGTATCACGTTCTTGTACACACGTACTATAACGAATTAAAGTAATGCTAGTTAAAGGAAAACACAAAACAATTTGTTTTAACAAAACAAAAGTCGAAACCCTTATTCATAAGAATGTTCGGCCGAATTTAAGAACCAAAGGAGAGAAACCAAAACCCTAAGATTAATTGTGTGTGCAAGAGTTGTCAATAATGAATCTTTGGTTTTGTATTTATAGGGTTAGAAAACTTATGGAACAAGTTAGATTGGGTTTGGGCTTCCCCTTACCCTTGGCTTGTCGATCCTTAACCCAAAGGGGTTCTAGATCCTTCTTGTTCTCTAAATAATCCATATACAATATTTTCCTTTTATTCGTCTAATGATCGTTAGTCATTATTATGTTAAATACTAACAGTCGTTATGTTTTGTGTTTATTTAATAATTAATATAACATTTTATATTTAATTATTAATCTTTAATTCTCATACGTAAAGTGTGCAATCCCGTGATCTCGAGTTCGATCCTAGCACACATCTACTAATTTATGTCCATTAAACCAACGGTCCGAGCATTTCTCGAAGCTTATTAGTTAATTGTTGGCCTTGTGTAAGCTCTTGAATGGCTTTGATTCGATTGCTTGGTAAACATCCTGGCTGATAAGATGACTCCATAGATTATTTGGTGGTGTGAGATATAACAAAGCTATTTATGTTATATATAGCAACAAAATTGTATATTTTTATTATCAAATGAAGCAGGTGATTAAAAACTTAAAATATATATAAGTGACGTTGATCAAATTATTTGCCATGACGAATTCGTCCTTACATATGGCTGTGAAGTTATGACGTAAATGACCATAATTTTTTCTGACTTGGTAGAATACTTTTTTTCCCCTTAATCATCAATATTATCATATATTTAAGCTTGAAGAATTTAACCTTCCGTCACTTAATTGTGAGACACCTTGGAGGCTTGGAGACACGTACCAGATAATATACATAACGAGAATTCAAGGACATATTCAAAGAAATTCTGACCACTGGTCGGAATGGTTTGTGGTAGGGCTGAGCATCGGGCCGATCCCGACCCGGCCCGACCCCGAATCCCAACAAGCCGGCAAACACAAACCGAATCCCGACCCCGACAAGCCCGACTAACATGATTCGGGACTCGGGATTCGGGATTTGATCGGTTTTGTTTGTTGTTTTTTGGTTTTCGGCCCGTCCCGACCCGATCCCGACAAGCGAAACCCGACTAACCGAAAACAGAATGACTCGACCCGATAAGCCCGACTAACATGATTCGGGACTCGGGATCGGACGGGATTCGGGATTCGGTCGGTTTTGCTCACCCTTAGTTTATGGGGTCCAAACGGCTAGAGCGGCTGAACCTAATAAGATAGCAATTACAACCCAAGAAGTAATAAGTACTTGGCCATGGACTTGGAAACCTCCGATTTTCCAATAAAAATGTTGGCCTATTTTCGCACCGGATAGATCATATAATTCGTTTTGTGTGTCGTGAATTAAGCTCTTTTAGATGGCCAGCATTTTAGTGATGTTACTCTAACTTGCGTATCCTACCATTTTACCATATTGCTAACCATATTTAACGCTTGGTTATTTACTAAATGATAGGTAAAAAAGATTTTGGCGGATGAACCGATCCATTTCAACGTATAATTCAAAAGGACTCGATTTGGTGTAAATACTTGCGCATAATAATAAGTTTTGGATTCAAGTCTCGATTGAGACACATGCGTTCCTTGATTATCCTCTATATTCCTTTCTCCGGGAAGTCAATTTATCGACATCCTCTTATTCTTTTATTTTTTTATGAAGAATGATTGCATATGATTTTTAGTCATCCTGCTCGTATTTTTTGTACAAAATGCTGAATATTGCTGACTTAACATAGAGTGTACATGCTTCTCAAACTAGCAGATGGCACATAACAGCCACATAAATGACAAAATGCTAACCATGGAAATTGTTATTTGGCTATTTTCAAATGAGGGTGCCCATTTTCGCTCGCCAAAATTTATCTTTTCCTTGGACTTGTAAACTGTACTATGTACGATATCATTTATAAATACCGCGTGTCATGGGCAACTTTCACGAAAGCTTTGTGGCTAACTTTATACGTAAAGACCAAAGAGTAACTAAGTTTATGCCTACCCGAGTCTGTTATAGATTCAGCACCTTTGTGTTGTTCTGTATCTTTGTTGTACCTGTTTTTAATCGGGGTTGGCTTGTTGTTAATTAGTTCTATTTAGTAAAATGAGGTTGTACGGGAAAAAAACATGGTACTAGGAGACACAATGTATGGTAGGAGTTTGATCATGTTTCTCTTGGTCCCAAGGTGAAAGTAGTTTAGTAGTAGCCATCAGCAACCTCATCCAACTTGTAGTCTCAAATCATTTTATCGATCAATTGCAAAACCAATGCTCAACTCAATCAAGACGGTATTGGATCGAGTTCTCCGTCATGCACTCATGCTCATGCTCATCAATATGCGCAAATTTCCTATGTTTTTTACCTTGTTCTTTGTTGTTTTCTTACTGTTCATGAACTAGATTCCTGGAAAAATAATACTGGAGTAACGATATATACCCTACAATGTTACAGTATAACTAGAGAGATATACACAAAGTGACAAAACAAGATCATACTTTATAACTTGTGAATTGATAGTTATGTGAATCAAAAATTATAGACACAAATGTATCAACAGGTTGCGTGCCAACATTCTTATGCTTCAATAAACGTTTCATGTTTGTTTTGACTGCGTATGGGTGTGTTTGGATGTAACAGTAAAAAATGGGTAACGAATGCAATAATACTAAATACTTGACTTTGTAGATACTAATTGTTGTTGTGATTTCCACAGGTCGGAAACTCACAATACATAGATACTGAAACGGCACTAAGGGTTCTTCTCCAAACGTTGTGATGTTTAGGAGAGATAATTGTGTTCCTATATAACCTTTATATGCAAATGGGCTTGTTTGGGTTAACAAGTTTTGACCCATTGCATCTAAATTCGACCCATACTAATATTACAGAATATTCACAAATATAAACTAAAGTCTTAATATACTAAACATAATGTAAATTTGATCTAACAACATTATAGGGCTAACAATTTCCCCCCTAATGTTTTAGAATCAAACTTCTTGAATTCCTGCTTGTTGTAACTTCAAGTAATGATTTCGAAATCATTACTTCCTCCACTGCTATCATCTTGATCTTCAACATTGTCCTCAAGCCTCACACCGAAATGGTCTCGACTGGACTCTATTGCTCCATCCTTCACCCTCTTGTCCTTCTGGTCTTGCAGGTCCATGGCCAAGTCAACTTTGCTTGCGTCTCCTACATCTTTTGACGTTTCACCCCAAGGCACACTAGCGGTTTCATGGTAGACTACAAATAGATCCAAATACTTCTTGTAGCAATTTCTGATTGCTTCTCCATCTTCAATGTTCAGGCCTTGCAACTGGGCTATGGTTCCCCATTTATCACCCATGGTGACGGGAAAATAGCCGCCCAAACTTTCAACAGTTTTCAACAAACACAGCAGGTTCACTTCGACATCTTTGACAACGGGGTGGAATTTCATCGAGTGCGTCATAATTTAAATGCACTAAATAAAACCACTTTATCACATCTACAAATCTCTTGTTGAGGACTTCCCAATTTTTGTATAATAAACTATCCTTTTTCAACAAATTTATAAATGAGAGAAACCTTGAGAACGAATTGACTTTGAGGGCGTATAACGTCCCATTGAAACTGAGGAAGTCGTCGTCCTTGTAATCCTGAGTTACATCTTTATTCCAATCCAAATCCTCTATACCTCTAACTAATGAACACTCGTCGCTTGGATCAATTGCTTTGAAATAATCTTGCAAATACCCGTTATGTTCATTCACCACATCTCTCGGCCCAACCTTTTCTTTCTCATCATCAAATGGCCTCTCTAAACTTGTTTCCTCATCATAATACATATGATATATATTGCATCTAGTATCCTTAATTTTCACAGAAAAACCTTGCTTTTCTAACAATTCTAGGCTAAGAATATTGTGAGAAATTTCGGGAGTATATTGTACTTGTCTCACAACTAATTCACCCAAATCTGTTTTGATAGTGGTAGTGCCAATTCCATATGAAAATATGAATTTGCACTCATGTTCATCTTTGCCTATTAACTTAAACTTATAATTCACATCATCAAACATGATTCTCCTAGGGCACATATGAAACTTGTAATGTTTACTTATGTACCATATATCATTCCAGCCATCTTCATCGGTTCCTTGCACTGTATAGTCGCCGTATATGTACACTTTTTCGGGGTACATCCTCTCTTGATCAATTATCTGATTCGTTAAGTTCACTTCTTGTTCTAGTTCGATGCCTACCAATTTCTTTCTCCTTTCACACGCCCAAAAGGGGTGTCCCTTCTCTCGACATATGTAACATTTTGAGTTCTTGGCTTTTTTCTTTGCAACGGGCATCTTCCTTCTTTGTTTCACATGTTCTGTTTTTTCTTTTGTGTTAAACGCTTCATTCTCCAGTACGGTTTGAACCAAGAATGTTTTCCTTTTGGCGATATAGTCTTCTTCCTTATGTTCCATTGATACATACGTTTGGGGTTTCCCTCAAAAGTAACGCCCACTTTGGAATCTGAAGTGTGCTTGAGCGTTGGCGTTTCCACGGACGAGCCTACGCTCGATACCAATTATCAACAGGTTGCGTGCAAGCATTCTTATGCTTGATAAGCGTTTCATGTTTGTTTTGATTTGCGATATGGGTGTGTTTGGATGTAACAAAGTAAAAATGGGTAACGAATGCAATAATACTAAATACTTTACTTTGTAGATACTAATTGTTGTTGTGATTTCCACAGGTCGGAAACTCACAATATATAGATACTGAAACGACACTAAGGGTTCTTCTCCAAACGTTGTGATGTTTAGGAGAGATAACCGTTTTCCTATATAACCGTTATATGCAAATGGGCTTGTTTGGGTTAACAAGTTTTGACCCATTGCATCTAAATTCGACCCATACTAATATTACAGAATATTCACAAATATAAACTAAAGTCTTAATATACTAAACATAATGTAAATTTGATCTAACAACATTATAGGGCTAACAAAATGTAGTCTATATCAATTTAAGGACTAATAAGAAATTTAAATATAACTTGAAGAGGAAAAAGTAAAAAATATAAAGTGAATAGTTCTTAAGGTGAGTATAGTCCACTTTTTGAATATAACAAGGTATTTACTGCCCCGCGTTGCGAGAGACTTATATAAATGTTCGGTTATATATATTGTAAAGCATACTTTAATTATATAAAATAATTGTTAAAAGTAAAATCATGTAAAAGTATAAGGTTATAAATGACAATTATGCAATGAATAGGAATGAATAATATTTTATTTTATAATCGATACTAAAGGGATATTTTTTTTAAACGAAATTGGTATATAGGATAACACAAGACTAACTCAAATTCTAGGCATAAGAAAGAAAGGAAAAACACGAAAAATTATTGTATTTGTAGTTTATATAAATGTTGTAATTTTTATATGAAATACGAAATTGTATTTATATAAACATAAGGTAAAAAAATCATAAATTTTGGTGAATGGTCACACTTTTAAGTTAATAACCATCATTTATTGTGTTGAAAATCAAATTAACTTATACGAGTGTGCACTTCACATCATCTAACCTTTATTGTAGTTTAACTTGTTATCTTTTTGGTTTTCTAGTAAATCAAAATGACTTGAATTGATTAATGACACTAAAATTAAACCAACCTGAATTTTGTCAACTAGAATAACAAGTTAACAACCATAGTTAATACTTAAACGGTTAAACCTATGGGTGAATGGAAAAAAAAAGAAGATAAAGGACTAGTAAGCAAAGACTCAAAGTTCACATTTTCTTTTCTTAGGGCCTGTTTGTTTAGTTTTTATATTAAGTTCTGTTAAACTAAAGTGTATGTTTGGATATATGTTATCTGTATGTAAATGAATAAATGGTTGTTTGTTTTGTATCTTTGAATAAAGTTATTCGAATTAATAAAATTATTGTTATACCCTTTTATTTAAAATAAGTGATGATTAGTGGTTAAGAAGTGGAAGGGTAAATATGTAAAAGTATGATATAAGTGATGACTTAATATAGAGACCTCATTCTGTGCCGCTTTTTAGAAGGTCATCCATTTAAATTAAGACCAAACAAACACTCAATTAGTGACTTAATTAAATTACCTATTTTACAATTAAGACTAATTAAGTCATTATCAAACACCACCTTAGCGTCCCAAGTTCATAGTTCTATAATTTGTACTTTCTAAAGTTAATATAATTGGCAAATGGAAAAAAAATTATACCCAAATTTATGATCTATTTCCAATAAGGTTACTAAGGTCCCGTTTCTTTTTCCTTATGATCTATTTCCAATAAGGTTACTAAGGTCCCGTTTCTTTTTCCTTTGGAACATCTGTGTAGGTAACATGGGTGGGTCCCCCAAATATATTAATGTTTCTTTTTTGTTGGGGTCCACACAATTGGGTTAGATCCTCTGTATGTTAAGGTCATCATATACATACTAACATGTCCCCATATAGAGGCATTAGTGGACTTGGACCCACATATACTTATATCCCTCTGAATGTAGAAGAAAAAATAAACGGGGCCTAACTTTTTTTTTTTTCTGACACAAAAAGGCATGGAAGTGTTTTTTAGCCGATTAGGTTAATTCGGTATACATCTCATTAAGTCATTAACTGATTTTCTTTAGCCGATTACCTTATCCATGATCCTAATACCCATTGGAAGTTAAGAGATAAAAAATTGAGTGAAATGTATGCAAGCTTGGATCAAGTAAAAGATATTTAACGAAAGATCGTTATTGACTTAACAAGATATTTAACAAACTAACCCAAATCAACTATAAAAAAAACTTCGTTGCCTTTTTGTGCCAAAGAAAAATTGGGTCAACTCTAAGCTAATTACCTTTTTGTGTCACTTTCTTTAATATAATCTCTCGTAGGTTTAAAAAAAGCTTGTGTCCCAATAGTATCTCATGTTATGTGAGAAGTTATGTGAGAAGCTCTCTAAATCCCTAATCAAATGATTGTAGGTTCAAGTTCTGCTTAGAACATATGCGATAAATTTGTCGTGTAAATATTGTGAGATAATTAAAAGTGCCGTTACATAAAGTATTAGAATGGGAAAGAAATCCTACTTATAAGTAAAAGCTTGAATGAAAAAAAGGAAAAGATAAAGGAGTTGAAAGCAAAGAATCATGAGTCCACCGCACCACGTATTATTATTAACTCTTCAAAGTCATCCAAATAACTACCACCACCACCACCGTTAACTACCGCCGCCGTTAAGTTCCATCTGATATACATACTACTAGTACTATTTTATTTATTAAGTAAGCTAATTTATTTAACCTAACCCCATCTTTTATTATGATTCATACTTACTTACATATAACTTGTTTTTATTATTATGCTGTTAGTTAGTATGTTTTAATTTGTTTTAAAGTTACAGATCACAAGATATATTTATTATTAGTCTTATTTCTAACTTAATATTTTGGATCTCTAATTAAATTAGGCTATGTTAGGTTAACTGTAATTAGTTGAAGAATTAACTTAAGACGAATGATTTATTTGAGATTTATTTATGTAGTGGTTCGGTCGATTTAATAGTAGCTTTTTTTTGCCCCGAAATGTTCTAATAGAAAAGTCAAATGAAGACGAGAAAAGAGTTATGAACTAAACTATACGTTTGGGATCGACCAGCATTATCCGTTGGCTTTGTTTTTATTGTTTAATTTCATTATCAGTGATAGGAGTTATGATTGTTTGTTTTATGACATTTTGAATTAGAGGTGTCGTAAGTGATAGTCGTTTTTTTAGCGAATAGTTTCGATTGGAACAAGTGATTTGGGATTGGTTTGGAACTAGAGCATTTTTATGTAAGAAAGGGGCGTTACAAAACCCAAGCACGTTTCTTTTTTTTAAGTTGGTGTAGAAGAAAAGTACATGTTTTAGGATTTTTTTCATAGTCTTGTCGTAGTAGAATCGCGCCATGCCTACCACATTTTACATAGCGGCAGGGTATTTTCTTGTGTTTGAGCTGCTATATCCCTTTAGTATAAATTGTTAGGTGCAAATTTTTCCACCGGCAGGGTATTTTCTTGTGATTGTGTATATGGAAATTTTTAAATAACTAATTATTAAAATATTTAGGAAATGAATGCTTTATAACCACTACAATGGTGATGATTAAATAAAACAAGCCTAGACAAAAAAGCATTCTTATGGGTCTTTTTATATGTATGTTTGGACAAAAAATTTTTTTAAGTTTTTCCACACAAAAAGATCACGTTCACATTCACCATTGATCCTTACTAGAAACACCATTACAAAGTTTTGATAACACTACCTTAATTATTCGTTTCATCCAAGTTTCTTTGTGATCAGCTTAATATTGTACTTTTTTAGTTATAACTTTAATGGCGTCCACTTCAAGTTCATTGATTCAAAAGAGCTTCAAGTATGATGTCTTCTTGAGCTTTAGAGGCGAAGACACTCGAAAGAACTTTGTTGATCATCTTTATTTTGCTCTTACCCAAAAAGGCATTGAGACTTACAAAGATGATGAGAAAATCAAGCAAGGAAATCTCATAAGTGATGAGCTTATTAAGGCCATTGAAGACTCAAAATTTTACATTATTGTACTCTCCAAGAAGTATGCTTCTTCATCTTGGTGCTTGGAAGAGCTTGTTAAGATTATGGAATGCCATAAGGGTTTTGGGCATACCGCATACCCCGTTTTCTATGATGTGGAGCCCACTGAAGTTCGCAAACAAACTGGGGCAGTTGGAGATGCATTTGCAAAACTTAATAAAGAGGAAGAAGCTGCAAGGAAATGGAGGGAGGCTATGAAAGAAGCATCTGATTTGGCTGGCTGGGAGTTGAAGAACACTTTTGATGGGTATTTCCTTCAACATATCTTTGCGATATTCTTTGATTTTTTACTTCTTTTTTATCTACGATTAAATGATTCGGGTGGGTCTCAATGTAGTTGTAGTTTTAGGGTTGTTATTATTAGCTCCTTGCTAGTTTTATTAGTATATACATAATTAATGGCTTTCAACAAAAACATGTTTCATTTCAAACGGGTCAAATGGGTAAATAACTACTTATATCCTAACATGTTGTATTTTTAATGCATATAACCTTAAAGCAGTTTTTAATTCACAAACTTAAGATTTTTTATGTAGTGACATATAACCTTAAAAGCAGTTTTTAATGCATTGAAATGAGTATGTTATAAGTTAGATGTTGAAGGGAAGTGTTTGCGAGTAGACCCAACCTGTTTTGACCCGGAAAATATTTACCTTATACCCAACCTGTCTGTTAATCATCTAGTCTCTAACAAATAGCTGATTCTATGCCACTACTTTATATACAGTTGTATGTGTTATTATCTAGATTTGATTGTTCAAGTAGGATTTTTAAGAAGCATTTTGAATCTTATTTTACATACAGATATGAAGCTAAATTTATCCAAAAGATTGTTGAAAAGATATCACTAGAGTTGCGTTTCATTAACTCGGATGTTGATGGAAAATTAATAGGCATGAAGACCCGAGTAAACGATGTTGTTTCATCTTTAGAAACCAGTGTTGATGATGTTCGCATGCTAGGGATATGGGGGATGGGAGGTGCGGGGAAGACAACCTTGGCCAGAGCTGTTTTTGATCATATATCCATTCAGTTTGAGGGTCAAAGCTTTGTTGAAAATGTTAGGGAAATTTCAAAAACCTCTTTGTCGGGTTTGAAGAAGTTGCAGAAGCAAGTACTCTCAGATGTTTTAAATGACAATAAAATTAGAGTAAGTAGTGTTTCTGACGGGAAAAATATGATGAAAAAGTTCTTGCACAGTAGAAAGGTTCTTGTTGTTCTAGATGACGTGGATCACATAGAACAACTTGAGGCGTTAACTGTTCGTAATTGGTTCAAGCCGGGAAGTACTATTATCATAACAACCAGAGATGAGCAAGTGCTGCGTGCACACGGAGTGAACTCGATTCATGATGTCAATTTGTTATCGAATGATGAAGCAATTTTCATGCTCCGTTGGTATGCATTTGGGAGAGAGATTGAAATTGAAAGCTACAAAGAGCTATCAATGCAAGTTGTACGTTATGCGGCTGGTCTTCCGTTGACTATAAAAGTTTTGGGTTCATTTCTATGTGGTAAAGATGAAATTGAATGGAAAGATGCCATAGAAAGACTAAAAACAATTCCGTTGGAGGAAACTTTGAAAAAATTGGAATTAAGCTATAATAGTCTTGAGCAGGATTATAAAGATATATTTCTGGATGTTGCATGCTTACTCAGAGGTTGTATAGAAGATGAAGCAATCCGAGTGCTTGAAAGCTGTGGATTCCATGCTAAAATTGGTTTAAGAGTTCTTGAGCAGAAATCTCTTATAACTATTTCTAAAAAGACATCTTTTTTAATTGATGAATATAAGGAATATGAGGTCTTGGGGATGCATGATCATTTACAAGAAATGGGTAGGAATATTGTTCGTCGGTCACACCCTGATGAACCTCAGAGACATAGCCGATTGTGGGTTAATGAGGAAATTGAGAATATATTGACTAAGGACCTGGTAATAATCAAGTTAGTATGATTTAATAAAACTGAGAGTCAACTACAATTTTTTGTCCCTGTGGTTTGTTGAATATTTCATTTTGGTTTGGTAGTTGAAAAGTTTTGAGTTTGTTCTGAAATGAAACGTTTATTGCGGGTTCGGTCCAAAATATCTAACTTCGTTAGTTTAATTGACCGTTTAAAAGAAGAATATTATTGTCTTTGTTCGTGTCTCTAAAAGTTTTCCCAAAATTCACTTTGTCTCTCTAATATATACTCAAAAATTCATTAATTCGAATTGAATTATCAATTAATTCGCTTTATATCATCTTCATTCACTCTCAATTTGCTTTTGGGTGTTTTGAAATTTAGGGTTCCAAGAAAAATTAAGGGATTTAATTTTTTCGATTTCAGGGTACCCAAGAAACAAAATGTCTATACTTTGAGTCACGTGGTTTCAGTCCTGAAATTGCAATGAAAGGTCTAGCAAAAATGAAGAATCTTAGATTTATATTCATGGATTTTGAAGAGGATTATGGATTTAAGATAAATCTTGCTCATTTTGATAAAGTTAGCGAACACCTTCCAAGTTCCTTACGATATATGAGTTGGGGTGGATTTCCTTTTTCGAGTTTACCGAATACATTTCAAGGAAAACATCTTGTTGAACTTGACATGTATAATAGTAATCTTGTTCAACTTTGGGCATATGGAGAAGAAAAGGTAGCATAATGGTCAATTTTTTGTTTTTCATGATTCATTATGATTCTATATATCTATTGGTTCGTCATTGCACCCATATTAATTTTTTTTTTTTTTTTTTTTTTAGGTTCTAAATAAACTCAGGTTCCTCACAATCAGGTCTTCAGAGTTGAGGACCCTTGACCTTAGGCTGGCTCCTAATCTTGAGCAGTTGACTATTGGCTATTGTTATGATTTCGAAGAGCTTCATATACCTGCTGATCATCATTCAAAGCTCAAATATCTCACCCTCACTGATTCAAAGTTGACAAACCTTCACCTCGGGAATACTCCAAATCTTGTTCAGCTAAAACTCAAACATGCCTACTTTAGTGACTACAAGATTACAAACCTTCACTTCAAGAATACTCCAAATCTTAAGAACCTAACACTAGAACACTGTGTTGATTTGGTAGAACTTCAAATGCCTACCGAAAGTTTGAAGCTCGAATATCTGAACATCAGTGATTCAAAGTTGACAAACCTTCACCTCGGGAATACTCCAAATCTTGTTCAGCTAAAACTCAAACATGCCTACTTTAGTGACTACAAGATTACAAACCTTCACTTCAAGAATACTCCATTTCTTAAGAACCTAACACTCGAACACTGTTTTGATTTGGTAGAACTTCAAATGCCTACCGAAAGTCTGGAGCTCGAATATCTTCACATCATTCATTCAAAGTTGACAAACCTTCACCTCGGGAATACTCCAAATCTTGAGAAGCTAATACTCGAAGGCTGTAATGATTTGGTAGAACTTCAAATGCCTGCTGAAAGTCCAAAGCTCGAATATCTTGACCTCAAGAATTCAAAGTTTGAAAACCTTCACCTTGGGAATACTTCGAATCTAAAGACGCTACAACTCCAAGGCTGTAATGATTTAGTAGAATTTCAAATGCAAAGTATAAATCTCGAACATCTTGACCTCAGTCACTCTAAGTTGACAAACCTTCACCTCGGGAGTGCCCCAAATCTTAAGAAGCTAAAGCTCAAAAACTGTTATAACTTGGTAGAATTTCAAATGCATGCTGAAAGTTTAAAGCTCGAACATCTTGACCTCAGTTATTCTAGGTTGACAAATCTTCACCTCGGGAATATTCCAAATCTAAAGACGCTAAAACTCCAAGGCCTTAATGATTTGGTAGAATTTCAAATGCCTGCTGAAAGTTTAAAGCTTGAACATCTTGACCTCAGTCATTCAAAGTTGAGGATCCTTGACCTTGGGCTCACTCCAAATCTCAGAAGGTTAAATCTTGGAAACTGTTGTGACTTGGTAGAAATTAATGCTCCCGTTGGATGTCTGAAAAAGCTTTGCTCCTTAGACTTAAGTTATTGTGGGAAGTTTAAGTCTTTTTTGTTTAACAAATGGTCGTGTGATGAGACTGAGTTACATCTGATTGCAGAAACCGCAGATGTTTGCCCATTGCACTACGACAATGATTCTCCAAAGTGTCAGTTTTTATGTTATTATAAAGAAGATCCAGCTTCATCGTTTGGAAATCTTGAAAGGCTTATTTCTATAGGTTTTTGTACTTGTACAAACCTTGAGAGTTTTTCAAGAAGCATTTGTAGTTTACAAGGTATCAAAAAGCTTACACTTGAAGGCAGTATTACAGAAGCACCCCAGGACCTTGACCAGTTAGAATGTCTAGAGGAGCTAACTTTTTCGTCTACAGAGATTAGAGATCTTCCAGATAGCATTTGTAACTTGAAACATCTCAAATCTCTCGAACTTAAATCATGTTTGCTTCTTGAGAAGTTACCCGATGATCTTGGCCGAATAGAATCTCTAGAGACGCTAACCATAACAGATTGTAACCGTTTACGAGATATTCCAAACAACATGGGTAAGATAAAATCTGTTATATCACCAAAGGTCTACAAGCGCTATACTCATGGGAAATATAAGCAGGAGAGATAGATGAGGTTGTTCCAAGACCCAAAGGAGCCACTACATAAAAGAACTAATTTGAAAGTTACATTCTCTGTCTGTTTTTATTGATAGCCTTACATGACAACGAATAATGTCTATATTTTATATATGTTTGTACTGTCGATCCTAACATATGTTTCTCGTTCTGCAGTTAGGTGGTTCAGTGAGCCTGAAGCAATGCCAATCAACGCACAAGGTAATCTACCCAAACTCAAATAACCTGTTTGAGATTTTCTTCCATTTTTCGTGTTTACAATTCATTCGAAACATTCAATCATTATTTTTCTAACATGGTATAGCTTGTTTATGCTCTTTTTCTTTTTTTCCATTGTTTATTGTTGATTATTTTTTAGCAATGCCAATCAACAGTTTTGATCTCCACGGTTGTATTAAAGTTGTTGAACTTCCTAAGGAAATTGGAAGTTCAGAAGGTTTGAAAGAGTTGAACATAGAAGGTACAAGCATAACCTGTCTTCCGCAGCATTTTTAAGTTGAGAGGTCTATGTGTTGTTGGGTCGATACGGCTTCTTGATACACATGGTTTATTACTCAAGAGACGAAGAACCTATGATGATGATGATGATGAAATAGTCTGCTACATATATACCCCGTTAATAACACATGCCAAAGGAGCCAATACATGAAGAGCTATTTTAACAGGTACTTTATTTTGAAATTTTAAATTGATTATGAAAATATTCATTGTTTCTGCAATTTATGTGTTTTACTATGATTCTAACAATCCATGTTCTGCTATTAGGAGCTCCGTTCAGCAGTAAGCATTCGTCAGTCAGCGCATAACAGTTAGTCAAGTGAACTCTGATCGAGTAAGTCGCTAAGCAATTTCTCAACTCGAATGGATTCAGTAGGGTATGGTTTATCATACTGATTTTACGTTTTTCTAATATTTGTTCCAACTTGATCTTTCAATGTCCGGTGAGCAGCAAGCAATTACCACTCAGCTAAGAAGGTGATCTAAAGCTCATATTTCTCCGTATCTATTCTCATGTGCATTGAAATGATTCATTTATGATTTATTCCCCAGGCATTGTTGATCGTTGATCATTGTCAAGTGATTTTGGCTCAATCCATTTCGGTCATTGATAGTTTTCTCTGGTACACTCCCAAAGTACTATTGTTAGTAAAGAAGTGTTTCAAAGTATGAATGTCATTTTACCTTTCAGTATTAGTACTTTTAAATGTAGACACTGTTAGATCAAGCTATAATCGCAACTTGGATGATGTACTAGTAGCACTTATTAGTTATTACTTTAAACCAATAAATAATTTGAACTTTATTTTAATTCATGGAGCTGAATCAATACAGTTTACTTGTTCAGAAAGTCAAACTGATGAAAATGGTGGGACTACATATGATAATAGGTTGGAGATGATCATGTACCAAATAAACTTAAGAAAGTGTAATAAGTGATGTAAGATCATAAACTAGTTTTGGATGAAATCATTAATCATGCAAATATTTGACTTTTGAGTCAAACTACCGGCTTTCATCACATTTTCACTGAGGTTTTCAAAAAACTGTATAGACGCACATATTTCAGTAATACAAATTATCAGGGCTTGAACCGTTTGCAGTTTTGAAAGGCATTGAGTAGTCGATTGTGTCTTTGTCATGGTTGGGCTACAAACCGTAGCATGTACAATTTGGTGAACAGTTTAACATGGTAAAACGGAGCTAACACAAACCGTTGCTTACAACTAAAACCACGTCAGTATCAACTATATAGGTGATTCATTGATAAGATACTAGAGTTTAAAAGGTAAAAGTGCAAAATGGGACACGAAGATTTGTTTCTGAAACTTAACTACTTTGTAGAGTACATGAAACTGCAAAAGAGTTGACTTCTTTGATGAAAAAAAAGATGAATTTTTTATACGAATTCAGTTAAGATTTCATTAGTGATTTAGTTATCATAAATTAGTTTTTTATAGGTGATTCATTGATAAGATACTATGTGAGAAATGAAGAAAAAGGAATAAACTGAATGACACATTATGTCATACCTTCAAATTCATTAACATTGAATCTCTAAAACAAGTTTCCATTTTTATTGGGCAAAATATGATACTTGAACCTCGTTAAATTACCCCAAAATATGGATCTATTTGGGTGAAAAGCGGGTCAAAATCATGACCCGGTAAAACAAAAAGTTTATTTATTTGCACTGGTGCTTCTTGTGGTGGCGCAGGTCGCATCGTTTCTCTTTTCGACGATCCGACAACGGACCGCAGTTCTTGGCATTGGTATTTTTTTTTCTTTTTTCTTTTTTAATTAGAAACTACTACTAATAATCTATAGGGCAAAATTGACAATAAAATAAAACTTTAAAGGTTTAAACTATAAATTAATTATTTATAAAAATAAAATAAAAAAATTTGACTAGTGACTTCTTCTACCTCCAGGCTCCAGATCTCAGACTCCACACACACATTTTTTTTTTTTTTTTTCAAAAAACGAATTAAAAGATTAAAAAAATAAAATAAAAAGAGATAATAGTGAGAAAAAGGTGTTTTGTTTGTGTTTTGTGTGTTTCACAACTCGGTCACCAACTCGAACTAGTTCGTCCAAAATCTTTTCCTCAACCGAATGTGACCCAACCCCCACATGATTTGATAAATGTAGTGTCAAAGTTAGTCAATGAGTTGAGGTCACATATGCAATGCAGCCACTGGGACTTGCTTAAAGCATCTGCAATGCTCAAGTTTTTAAAGACTTTTTACTATTTCATCAAGCTTTTGGAAAGGTTTTAACCATTGGAGTAAAACTTTTAAAAGCTTTTGCAATGACTGATAAACTTCAACTTTTGAAAAGTTTTCCTCTCTATCATTCTTATTATATTAGCGGGGCCAGGAAATCCAATCGAAGGGGGCAACGAGCGATTCGATACCGGGTTGAAAAAATTTTTACACTAAAAAATTAAAAAGATCAGGTCGGGGTCAGCGTAAATTAAATGCAAAAACCACTTTTGCTAGGCAATTATCACTAACAAACTAGCGATGTATATCAATCCATAATACACTTTCATCAAGTTCATCTTCAATAAAATCTCTCGACGTGTAATCTATCTCATTTATAAACTGTAAACACACAACTAACCAGTAGCGGAGCCAGGAAATCTAATCGAAGGGGGCAACGAGCGATTCGATACCGGGTAGAAAAATTTTTTACACTAAAAATTAAAAAGATCATGTCAGGGCAGGGTAAATTAAATGCAAAAAACACTTTTGCTAGGCAATTAACACTAACAAACTAGCGATGTATATCAATCCATAATACACTTTCATCAAGTTCATCTTCTATAAAATCTCTCGACGTGTAATCTATCTCATTTATAAACTGTAAACACACAACTAACAACATAAATAAGACAAGCTAAGAGTGGCTAAAATTGTACATTGCTATGTATGAAAGTAATGTGACCTTTATGAATCGCTTATATATGCTAATGAATTTTTAGAGAAGAGATCTACCGAAAAGAATTATTAAAATAAAAAAAGTGAAAACATATATAGCCACATATTTCACATAAAGAAGAAGAAATTAAAAAGAGATTCATTTATGATTGTGATTGCATCTAAAATATGTATTTGTAGTTTATTCTCATTCTTTTTATGTTGATTATATTTCTTATTTCATCATACCTCATTAATTTAACATGGCTTATTTTTGAAAAATGTTAACATAACTGATCTTGTTTTGACGAATAGAATGTAAACTCAAAACTTGAAACTTATATATATATTAAGAATTTCAATTTCTAAATCAATATTAAAGCCTTTTTAATTAAATCAAAACTAAAATACAAACAAGTGTACTATTGGTTGATATTTTACTATATTTAATGTTACCCAATTTTCAATATCTTTGTCTTCATCCTCTTTCTCATCTTCAACACTTTAACCTTCATTTTCATTATATTTATCAGTGCACGATTTCCAGAAGGGAAAAAAAAGAACTTGAGATTGAATTAGTGATTTTTTTTTCTTTTTGAAGAGGGCACTTTACTTTCTATGTTGAGGGCACCACTAATTTTTGCAACAAATTTAACCATTTTTTCTCTTAGCTTAGCCTGTTGAGAAAAGCGACACCGGATTGAAGCAAAACCGCAACTAAAATAAGAAAATACTAATAAAAGATGACACACAGATTTTACGTGGAAAACCCCAATAGGGTAAAAATCACGGGCAAGAAAAGATACTTTCACTATGATGGAAATTAGGAATTGCACCTTCTCTCTAATTACAAAGATTAACAATATTTATCTCTTGTAATTAGGAGATATACCAAACTCTCTAAAAACCTCACAAACTTAGAAGACTTGTATACTATATTTGGAAAAGATGGGATGCACAATGAGCTTGTAAACACATCTATTTATAGTGTTGGTAAAACACTAGATGCATGTGAAACCATTGGTCAATATCTGACTCAAGATTGTAGTGCCAACTTTTCTTCTCATGCCACCGTCAAATGAATGCAATCGACCAAATTGTAGGCTATGGTCAAAGTATCATGCTACCTCAACCAATCGCAGAACAATATGTATTTTAACAATCTCCCACTTGAAGATTCGATTGAAGCTAAATCGATCTTCACACCGTTATCCTTTCTTGCACTTTCATGTTGCTTACGTTTTCGCTAGGCCGTATGAGGATCGGCACCATATAAACTTGTCACAGTTGATTGCTTTCGTCAGATAATCCGCCACGTTATCATCAGTATGAATTTTCTGCATATCCACGGCTCCTTCTTCCACTTTCTCACGAACGAAGTGATATTGAACTCGTATATGCTTTGTCTTTGAATGAAATGCTGGATTCCTTGCAAGATACAAGGCACTCGGTTATCACAAAATAGAGTAATTTTCTCTTGTTGCGTGCGAGCTCTTCCAACAACATCTTGACCATCGCTTCTTTCTTTGGCTTGAGCGGTACCAGCGTGATCGCATGCCGTAGTTGACATAGCGACAAGCGATGCGGTTTTGAAACCCGACTTCTTGTCCGCCGAAAGTGTAAACACATACCGGTGGTTGATTTACTTCGTTAAGATCACTGCATAATCCGAATCAACATATCCCGACGGTAAAACCGAATCCCCATAACATAATGCAACATCGAGGTTCCTTGATATATCTAAGGATCCTCTTCACAACTTCCCAATGCTCTCTACGGGTTCCGCCATGTACCAACTCACTACTCCCATTGCATGTGCAATGTTTGGTCTTGTACAAATCATCGCGAACATTAAACTTCCCACTGGCGATGCATACTGATTTTCGAGACATCTCCATCCTCTCTTCTTCTTTGCTAGGACTCATCTTAGAGGATAATTTGACATTAGTAGGAAGCGGGTTGATATTGGCTTACAATCTTGCATATTGAGCGTTGCAAGATTTTATTCAAGTAACTCTTTGTGAAAGCCAAATCTTCCTACTAACTCTATCTCGGTGAATTTGCATCCCTAGAATCTTTTTCTTTGGTCCCAAGTCTTTCATCTCAACTTCCTAGCGAGTTGTACCTTGAGTTCTTGTCACGATCTTTGTTGGGGCTGCAACCAACATGTCGTCAACATATAACGACAAAATGACAAAATCATTGTCTCCAAACCTCTTGAAATATGCACAAGGGCTGCGTGAGTCTGTTATATCCAAGGCTAATGATGAAAGAATCAAATCTCTTGTACCAACACCACGCGCTTTGCTTTAACCCGTACAAAGATTTGTTTAACACAAAACCAAGTTCTCTTTTCCTTCTTGTTTAAAACCTTACGGTTGGAGCATGTAAATTTCTTCCTCAAGATTTCCATGAAGAAATGCGGTTTTCACATCTAGTTGCTCTAGATGTAAATCATCTGTGTACACATTTCGAACCACTCGAGCGGTTGTCATTCGAACCACGGGGAAAATATTTATTGAAGTGAATCCCTCTTTCGAGCATATCCTTTAACTACCAATCTTGCACGATACCTCTCCACACGGTCATCACCGTTCCTCTTGATCTTATACACCCATTTGTTTCCAATGGGTTTCTACCTTCCGGTAGTGGCATCGGTTCAGCGTTTTATTCTTATGAAGAGCTTCAATCTCTTCTTGCATTCTTGCCATCGAATGATGCATCTGAATTATTCGATGCTTCTTGAAGAGTTGATGGCTCTCCTTCCTCTGTAAGAAGGCGGTATGCAATGTTGCTCTCCATAACATAATCGGGTGCCACACGGACGTTTTCTTTCACGATTAAAAGTACGAGTCATTGGAGCTTGAGACTCGGTTGTCTCATTCACCTCGTCTTTGTGATGCGGCTTCAAAAGAATCACTCGGTGAATTTACTTTTCCATACATATTGATGTAGTTTCTCTTGTAGTGCTATCACCTTCTTCATTCTCTTGAAATTTGTCTTCCATAAAGACAACATCTCTGTTGATGACTACTTTGTGGGCAGTGGGGTCCCACAACCGATACCCCTTTACTCCATCAGCATACCCCAAGAACAAACATTTTCTGGATTTTGGATCCAGTTTCGTAGTTTCTTGGGTATTGTACATCACGTACACAGGACTATCGAATATATGAAGGTCCGAATAGTTTACTGGCTTTCCCATCCACATCTCCATCGGTGTCTTCAACTCAACCGCAGTTGAAGGTGACCGATTTACCACATAACAGACGGTATTGACTGCTTCCGCCCAGAACGATTTTTCCAAGCTTGCAGTTGCCAACATCGCTCTTGCTCTTTCTAACAAGGTTCTGTTCATCCGCTCTGCCACTCATTCTGTTGAGGAGTGTATGCCCTCGTGAACTGCCTTTTAATACCTTCTTTCCTGCAAAAAGTATCAAATTCATCACCTGTATATTCGCCTCCATTGTCTGTCCTAAAGCACTTGATCTTCTTTCCAGAATCAAGTTCCACCCGCGCTTTGTAAGCCTTGAAAACTTCAAACACATCCGACTTCTTCTTGATTGGGTACACCCAACATCTCCTGGAATAATCATCAATGAAAGATACAAAATACCTTGTTCCTCCCAGGGACTGAACCGGTGCTTACCACACATCAGAGTGAACCAATTCTTGAACAGGAACACTTCTAGAATTTGATGTCTTGAATTTTAGGCGATGTTGCTTGCTAATAACACAATGCTCACAGAAAGGTATAGAAACCTTTGTAAGGCCAGGAATTAGCTTCCTTTCACAAGAATCTTCATTCCTTGTTCGACATATGTCGAGCTTACATTGCCATATTCTTTGCAACTCTATGACTTAGACTATGTGAAGCAACGGATGCTTCGCCTCCTCCATTATCTCTCCCTTCGGTTGGTATAAGTTCGCGACCACCTTTTCACCTTTCATAAGTACAAGCGCCTTTTATAACTTTCATGATCTTGTTTTGTATTTCAACCTTACAACCAAGATCATCCAATTATCTATAGACAATAGATTCTTTTCGAGCCCTCACGTGTCGCACATCTCGAATAGTCTGAACTGTACCATCATGCACCTTCACCATGATATTTCCAATTCCAATGATCTTTAGTTCATGATCATTGCAGCTGCCTACAGATCCGCCTCCGAGATAGGTTTATATTGATGAAACCATTTTCTTCTTGCGATCATATGAAAAGTAGCTCCGTATCGAACATCCATACATCATAAATCTCTTCACGCCTTCATTTGCAACCGCTACTTCACAACAGGCGTTACCATCTTACGAAGTGCTAGCGACATTTCCACGAGGATTAGAGGTACTTAAACCCGACAATCTTTCTTAAAGTGACCCGACTTGCCACATTTGTAGCATTTAAAATTCTTCTTCTTTCTGTTCTAGATTTACCATGATTGTGACTCCCACTGGGCCGCGTTTCATTGACCTTTCTCTTGTCATCACCAAAGCCTCCACTGTCTTGGCCCAGTGCATGCATCCTCCCTGTTATTACGCTGTTTTCTTCTTCAAGAATAGCGGCGCAACATCATCGAAGGCGGATAGTCGGAAAGAGCGTTCTTGGTTAGGTTGATTATAAGTTGGTCATATGATTCGGTAAACTTTTAAGTAGAATTTACGCGATCACGTGGCTCTATTTTACAACTCAAAGGCGTGGTGAGAAAATAGAGTATTCGGACTATTAACGTGCTTTCGGTCACGAAGTAGATTCATGATGCGAAGAGCATAAAGTTTCCTCTTAAGAAATTTTTGTTGTGGAGTGATCTTGCCTCGTCTGATCGTGCAAGATGATCCCATATATCCTTTTCGTCGTCTTCTCCTCATGCTTGATAAAACCCCATACGCTAGCTTAAGATGAAGATTTGAAATAGCATTTCCATCCCATCTCGTCCCATTTACTATCATCCAGTGACCTCGGTGGCCTTTCACCAATGGCGCCAAACATTTATCCTTTCTAAGGATAGCCTTCATCTTTAATTTCCACAATGAGAAATTATTCCCATTGAACTTTTCAATTTCAAATTTTGTCGCCATAGCTTCAATCGCAATCTTCTTTTCGACAAAAACTACTATTTGTGGAAAATAATGCGGACACACTTTTGAGTGCGTATAATCTTATTTATCTTTTGATGTGGAGGTCCACTAATTAGTGGCAACCACGAGCATATGATAAATAATTATACACACTGTGACCTTAGCTCGATACCACTTGTTGAGAAAAGCGACACCGGATTAAAGCAAAACCGCAACTAAAATAAGAAAATACTAATAAAAGATGACACGCAGATTTTACGTGGAAAACCCCAATAGGGTAAAAACCACGGGCAAGGAAAGATACTTTCACTATGATGGAAATTAGGAATTACACCTTCTCTCTAATTACAAAGATTAACAAATTTATCTCTTGTAATTAGGAGATATACCAAACTCTCTAAAAACCTCATAAACTTAGAAGACTTGTATACTAGATTTGGAAAAGATGGGATGCACAATGAGCTTGTAAACACATCTATTTATAGTGTTGGTAAAACACTAGATGCATGTGGGAAACCATTGGTCAATATACAACTCAAGATTGTAGGCGCCAACTTTTCTTCTCATGCCACCGTCCAAATGAATGCAACTGACCAAATTGTAGGCTATGGTCAAAAGTATCATGCTACCTCAACCAATCACAGAACAATATGTATTTTAACATAGCCATTATAGTGGAGCTTTATTGGGGGCCTTTCCCCATGACACCAAGGTGGCTCCGCCCCTGATTATATTATATTTGTTTTATCATGTTAAAGCTTTACAAAGACTTTTTACCATTATAGTTACAACTTGTAAATGACTTTTCAGTAAAGAAGATATAATTGCAAAGTGAGTAATTAATAGCAAAAAGTATTTCAAAGCTTTAAGCATTGTAGATGCTCTTAATAGAAAGTTTAAAAATTTATTACATCAAAACACATGTACCCTCTTGGACCTTATATATAACCACCCGGATGCTTCGGCCTTCTCACGAGTTATGAACCTCGTAGATAGGATTTTGACCCTTTGGTAAACCTTTGGTTGTTCTTTGAACCTCATGGATAAAAATGAAATTCATTTGAATAAAAACCCGCCAAAAACTTTAAAAAACTTACAAAATAACTAAATTACAGTTCATTAGGTTTTGATTTTGATTTCGAACCCCAAATCACACCCACAACCCCAAATTCATTTTCAGATGCTAACTGTTGCTGATTCAGATGATGATGACAATGAGAATGAGGAGGAGGTAGTAAGGTCGAGGTTGAAGCTGTCAAGGCGCGGGGGTGTTCGGGTTCTCGTTCAGGTAAGGTGGATTTGAGATCGGGTTAGGATTCAGGTTTAGGTTTGGGTTTGGGTTTGGGTTCGGTTGTTGTGGGTAATGATGATGATATTGATACTGAACATTTTTCAGGAATGAGACGTTATCATCAGAATATGATTTGGGAAAATCCATGTTTGGACAGAGTTTGAAGATGGAAACACGAGATGAACATCAACTTATCGTATAAGACGAGACTACTTTTTGTTGTAGTTAAAGAAATGGATATTACTTTTTTCTATTTAGCCACTACGCGAAAAAGGTCTAATGATAAGTAAAATTTTCCTTCATGTTACGCGGTAATTGTGGTTGTATTGCATTTTTGTTAGTGATGGGCTATATTCAAGAAAATTTGTTCAAAACTTTGACATCCTTTTTCAACAGATTTTATCCTTAAGTATGATATTTTTATTAACATCAAAGTATAGTTATGGCTGATAATTTTTCAAGTGAATAATGTAAATTAATTTACAGTTCAAAGTTAAAATTCTTGACTTTTTGAGAAAGTCAAACTCTGTTCTTAGTAAAAATGGTGGGAGTTTGATTTAATGTTTGAGATTATATATATATATATATATATATATATATATATATATATATATATATATATATATATATATAGTGGGAGTTTGATTTAATGTTTGAGATTATATATATATATATATATATATATATATATATATATATATATATATATATATATATATATATATATATATATATAGTGGGAGTTTGATTTAATGTTTGAGATATATATATATATATATATATATATATATATATATATATATATATATATATATATATCTCTAATGAATAAATAAAGGTTTTGATAATATGCTCTAAAATTTGGATTGAAATCATCAAAATGAAACCCATTTGACTTATTAAGTCTACAGTATTGACTATCTATCATATTAACTGGTTACTAAACAAGTTTTACTAATGAACGTATTGAGTCAAACTATTTGTTTTCATCAAATATCAGTGAGATTTTTATGGGAAGTATACCGAAAAACTATTTAACTGAGATTTCTAAAAGCCGCTTTGTAGTCCTATTGTGTGTTTGTCATGGTACTTGAGCTGTAAAATGTGGAATGTAGAATTTGAAAAACAGTTTGACATGGTAAAACTGAGCTCACACAAACCGTTTAAACTATGTCATTATCGCCCGAGTAGGTGTTATGTCATGATTTGGTTATGTTACCGGTTACCCATGTCTATAAAGTTTGTATTTTTTATTTCAAAATTGCGGAAGATGACACCGTACAGGACATATCACCAAGCTTTGTAGCTGAAACTCGGATTCTTTCCCTGTGTAACCTTTGTCGTCATTTTGGGACACTTAGTCTGAACTTCACTTTTGTTTTTTCTCGAAACTTATTTCGTCATTTCAAGTGCATTTGTAACTCCTTGAATTCAGTTTAAAGTTCATGGAGTTCAGCTAGCTAACTGAGTTTACCTTTTAAAAAAAGTTAAATTGTTCTCTTTATAAAAAAATGATTGGTTTGAATATGATGTTGAAGATAATAATGTGAAAAAGAATTCTAGTAAAGGTCTTGTAAGTAACCACCGTCAAATGTTCTGGTGGTAAGGTCTTTGGTTTCTTCACGAGAGGTAAAAACCTAAACCGAATTTTTCTGTTTTAAAGAGGTAGTTTTGTGGACTAAAAACCTAAACCGAACCAAGGCTGTCTTGGGCAGTATCTTAGGGTTCCATACCCTATTTTACAACAAGATAAGTGTTTTACTTCATTAATTCAATCATGTTTTCAATTGTTTGTGTGTATGCTTGCATGTTCTTCATGTCCGGCTAATTTACTTGTGTGTTTGCTTAGATATATGAAACCTAGGTATTGAATATTGATTGGTTGTCTCTTATCTTAATTGTGATTGACCTAGTATTGCGATAGGTCATCCGTTGTGTTATTAATGCTTGATTAGTCTTTGTTGAACCTTAGCTTATAGTTACTAGTGGAATTGTAGGCTAAATATCCAAAGATAACCTTAGTGTTAAGTTTATGAATCCTAGAGATTTCGTAGTCATTAAACTTAGGTAGCTTCAAAGAGTTAGGGATAAACACATACCCTACGACCTTAGAAAACACAACGCGTTAAGAATAAGGATGTGACAATTCAACCATCAATAGGAGATAACTATGGAGTAATAACATCTAAGTAAACACATTTTAATCATCATAAAGCACACAACAATATACATAGACTACACTCACCTTAGCTTAGTTAAATTAGATAAGTAGAGTAATCGGTGAAATACCAACCCCCGAATCCAATACCCGAGATTCGTAATTTCAATTTTCTAAAAAACATAAAAAGATAAAAAAAATAATCTTCCTCAACCCCAACCTTAGCGTAGTAATTTTCACTAGCATTCCTATTCCCCTAGAAAGCGATATCAATTCCTAGGCTTACCCTAATACTACACTACAACGATTAGGTTCATTGCCTAGGGTGTTGGCTTTAGCATGAGGAAGTTCCTTTGACCCCGAGCGCGTTGTGCAGCGTATCAAGTTTTAGGCGCGCTGCGGGAATAGAATAGCAAATTAGATTTCCACCTCGTTTAGGTTTCCTTGCTTGATTCCTATCAAGTAAGCTTTTTCCCATTTTTAGCTTCCTCGTAGTTTATCCCCCTTTTCGTGACCTTTGTTAGTAAACCCATCACTCACCTTGATTTGCATCTTTCGCGAAGAGTTTGGACTACACGCCCCAATCCTCCTCCCGATCTCGAAATTGAAACATGATCCACAAACCCTTCACCCGTTCACCACTTTGGAAATCACCTAGGGCATAATGAAATAAATTGGCAACAACAAAGTCCTTTCTATGACTCGGATTCCGATGAGGAGTTTGATTATGGTGAAGCACTTGATAACAGGGAGGTCATCGATGAAGTTAATTTTGAAATGAAAGAAGACTTCTCCCAATGTTTTGACCCTATGTGTAGAATTGAGGCTAATGGCCCCTTTAACATGCAATTCCCTTGTAAGATAGGATTTGAAAGTTTTGATGCTAACTTGCACTCATTCTTACCTTTAAACTTAATCTCAAGAAACTTATATAATAAAATAAAATATGAATTAGCCTATCAAGGGGATAATGTTGTTGATGCGGTCACTTACTTGGATGTGTTTGTCGGAAGTTTTGCCTATGTGGTTGAATTCATGGTCTTAGAGGATTTAGGAGAATTCATTGATGGAAGTCTTAACCAAGTTATCTTTGGAACAAACTTTAAGAGAATGACTAGGTTGAATGAACGGATCATTGATGGTCTAATCACATTCTCCGATGGAGTTGAAGATTTTGTCTATCAAATGCCCTGTACACACCCTAGGTTTAAGCACAAAGATATAGAGGCATGCAATCGGATGGCTCCTATTCCGATACTTAGTGAGAGAGATAAACAACGAGGACTTAGGCATACTTATGAAAAAAATGAGCGATACTATAGAAAATGCCTAGAGTTAGGAGATAATTACAAGAAGAGTGATAGAACATTGGAATGGCTTAGGTATGGGCACGTAAGCGTGCACGAGACAATGTAGGGGCACGACTTCGAGTCTAGCTACAAGACTCATAAATAAAGAAAAACGCTTCGTGGGAAGCAACCCATGCTTAACTATTTGCTTGTTTGTGTGTCGTATATTTTTTATTGATTGTTTATTCTTATGTTTAAATTTGTAAAAATGCTTTATTTTGTCTTTAATCTCGTCTTAATTACATATAAAGGTATTTTACATAAGGGATAAGTGTAAAGAGGATTACACACGTTTTCAAAAAGAACGTGAATATGAGAATTACGATTATTTAAAAGATACACATGTGTGTTTGATCGAGTCAAATGCTTGTATCTAGTCATAATGGATGTTTTGCAGGAAATTTTTCCAGATTCTAAAGATAAAAATTTCCAAATTTTTTCCGAAAATGAGACCGGTTACATTAGGATAACTGACGACGCTGTCGGTCGCAACCTATTGACGTCGGGAGGAGTAGAAAATGCTTACTACTTTTTCTCATTTTCGAGCTACATATAAATTTTTGGAATTTTTCGGTCTTAATTTTTCGGAAAATCAGTAAACATCCATTCCACAAGCATTATATCCTAGTTTAGTAGAGTCATATATATATATTGTTACCGCTGATTTTACGTGAAGGTTTCGTTTATTTTCTTCAAGTGTGCAGGTTTAATTTATCAAGAAGAAGATACATAAGATTGGAAGGAGCTTTTCACGCAAAACACTCTTCTTGGAAGAAAATTTAACCACTACTTCACACCGGATCCTACCGAGCTAATCGGGGAGTACTAGTTTCTTTCGTTTTAATTACCTTCCATTATCACAACTTTGATACTTCGGGAACATTGGGGACAATGTTAGGTTTAAGTGTAGGGAGGAAAATAAAGCGGAAATTTGAAACTATGTTTATCCTTGACTATTTGCCTTGTCCAACTTCATTTGTGTAATAAACCATGAGAAACATCGGTTAGGGTAATTTTGGCACCAAATTTAAAATTTTTCATGACATGTAGAAGTGGGCCATTAGTCTTAATAAAGCGTCTCATGGATAGGAAGTTATATGACTAGCACAAAAACTGTAACGCCCCGACCCCACAAGGGTAAAGGAATCACAAGTAATGGTGTCATATCAAAGCAACCATATAAACCAAAAGAAATCTTCAACATAAATATGGAAATAATCCAAGTCAAAAGACTTCAATACATAGGTCCCAGTGGAAAATAAACTCCAAATGAAATGTCTAAAACATAAAGTCTAAATGGCATCATAAGATCAAAGCTAAATCTCTAAGGTAAGTCCACCAAGACTCATCCCAAGCAATACCCAGCTCAATGCTTAGATACACCGCGGAAGAAAAGAAAGTGCTGTTTGAGCTTCAAAAGCCCAGTGAGCGGATATACAAGCAAAGCGAATAAAAGCGAGCGAATACAAAATAAAGTGAAGAAAAACAATGAAGTCATATTCATTTCAAAAGATAATTCGAGAATATACTGAATAAGTTTTATAGCTAACTACCTCGAGCCGCAGACACATATGCCATATCGAAACATATCATAATCACATAAGGCAACATTTTTTGGGAGACCTACGAGTTATGAAGGGCGTGCATGCACGCAGCATCAATCATCGGATAACATATAACGAGATAACGAATAATATATGGCATATAACGGATCTAGGATGCATCCATCGCCCACGACGGATATTAATAATATAATTCAAATTGAGCTCATACAGATAATGAGATAAGGGCGTGGCGAACATCACTCTCGCCCTAGAGTCGTGTCGAAGTGCATTCTTGACACGGACATGGAACCCCATGACTAGTTAATAATTGGCTCGGTGTCAAACTATCGAGGTCAAATAAGAATGTCATAACCGACATAGATCATATTTTATCAAATGTTTAATCATGTTTTCAAAATCAAAGTCTTCATATCATATAGTTCAAAATCAAATGGTTTATGATTCAAAATCAAAGTTCGGATAAACAACGACTCAAATAGACACATTAGGGTTCATAGCAAGGCTTAGGAAATCCTAATATGAAAACGAAAGAAAACGATATACGAAACCTTTCTTGAAAAGGTCGGAATATCCGTACCTTATTCGAAAACAAAGATCAAAAGTCGAAGCAGTGGAAACAAAGAATTACTCCTTCTTCACGGAACCTATATACATTAATGTCGTATATTATTAATGATTCCATAATCGTCAAAATGATCCTTTAATATTTTAGGGTTTCCATAATTAAATGAGACTTAAATGTTTTAATATTAATATAAGTAAATTAGGGTTTATATGTCTTTTATTAAAGTTTAGGGTTTCTCATTCTTTAATGTCTCATTAATATGCATTAACACATGTTACATCTTTTAATGACTAGTTACTTAACCTAACACGTCACATAATACTCTTTCCTTTTATGTTTCACCATACGTTTATGATTTTATGTGACATATAAGTTACTTATTACTCGTACTAATTACGCATTTACTCTATTAGGGTTTAGCATAACACTAAATTAACATGTCAAAACTAGGTTTACGTTAATATAACCTTTACTTAATTAATGTATCTTCAAATCTTATATGTAACTCGATTCAAATTAGGGTTTAACACTAGTCTTAGCTCATCTTCTTACTTTACATATTCAAGTTATTAAGTTATATTCATTATTGAAAACTAAACATGGTTCGGTCCAAAACTCATATGGTTCGGCCATTATTAAAAGCGACACAAACATAACTCGATTCATTATTACATCTTACATATCCAACTCTTAATTAGTCACTAGGTTAACTTAGTTAGGGTTTCTCTTGTTTGGTTCACACCTCTCCACAAAGAAAAGAAACAAAAGCGGCGAAACAAAATATAACTTGACATATACATGCAAAATGCGTTAAAGGAAGACAAATAAGCGATATACCTTCACTTGATTGAGCAAAATCGACACCAAGGGTGTTTGTCTATGCTCGGTCGAATAGGAGAAAAAGAAAAAGAAGAGCAAAATAACTAGGGTTCCAAACTTATGATTATGTATGGTATATATAGTTGTAGTATTTGAGTTAAACTAGGAAAGTAATTGGGTTTGGGTTTTGGGTCCAACGAATCACCATCACCACGCCACCATTGGGCTTGACCCTTGGCTCATGAACACAAAAATCACGGCCCAAATCATTTACGAAACTTTAATTCTTCGTCGTACCAAAATCAATTACGTAATATATTTTAGTTAGGGTTTTTAAATATTAGCAAGTTAATCTTTTAATTTCTTTAAGTGTTATTTATATATTTTACGTATTTTATAATTTTTTTTAATTCCAAGGGTATTTTAGTCTTTATTTGGATTTTAAATTTTCAGGTTTTACAAAAACCCTTTACCACTTAAATTCCACCCAAAATGTGAGGATCGCTCTTAGATTTGTAGAATTAAAGCATTCCACTTTAATGCTTCGAGTGTGCCGTGGTATAATAGATTCTAGAACTTGTTTGTGATGCATTCCGAGATCGCTAGTGAGACTACACTTGTGTAGTTAGGAATAACTAAATGATAAGAGGCATTAGGATAACCCTTGTTTGATACCGTAATATAATTACTTCTTCCATCGGTTGAGTAATTCCCCACACCCTGCGTTGTACTCATCTTTAGTACCACGATACCCTAGTTAACCTCTCGAGCCTATCCTTTTCGCGGTTCTCGTGATGTTTCGGTTTTCGGAATATCAATGAAAACATTGTTTACAATCCACCCCAAATGTACACCCAAATCTCCTTAGCCTACCTTGTATGCACTCACTTTTAGTGCATTATTGTTATCATACTAAACCTCAGTTCAATTATCTAGTTGCTTGCATAAGTTGCTAAGCCGAGTCATATCTTATGTACACAGTTTTGGGACGATTGGGACTCGTGGGAAAAGTTAAATTTTATGAAATGACGGGAAGGGAACGTTAAATTCAAATTCCATTTATTTGCATAATAATGTACTCCAAGTGTTTTGATCTTTTTAATTCAGGTCAAATTAGTGTTAGAGTAATAAAAACTCAAGTGTAGGGATGTGCCTATAAATCCATATTATTTTGATGTTATCGTAAAGGATGATAGAGTAAAAGTGTATGAGAAAAAAAAATCAAAAAAAAGAAAAAAACATACGGGCTACCATCCTACATCTATCTTTAAATTTATGTTTGTTTGTTTCAATTTATCTAGAGTTTAGAGTGTCGAGTCTTGGCTTAGCTACGCCATTCTTCTCATGCTTGTAACATAAAGATTTTTGACTTGCCACCACTAAATCACCTATCCCACCAAACCCTCTGTTTCCTACCGTAAGCCTAACGTTACAACCCTTTAAAAGACCTCTTAGATAGTTTTTCCTAGGTGCTTACGCCAAAGCGATGGAGGTTTGATCTAGTCTCAAGCCTATGGTAATCTATGTACTAGGACCGGTTAATGAGTGTTTATCTTCCATTTCAACTTGATATATTTCATATACACCCGAGATGAGAGTATCCAAACACACTTGTGAGGTGCTAGTATGTAATTTCCTTGCTTGTTATTACTTTTGTGGGGCTTATATGTGTTGATCCCAGTTGAGCAAGCGATCTAATATAAGCCGACTAGTAACAAAAGCTTATCAAGTATTACGGAATTTAACACTTGATCTTAAGAAGAAGAAGTTAACTTTCAACACCTCAATATTATTTATTAATACGAATACTCTTACAGTATTAGGGTTTTGCAACCTTGAGTGAAAGCGACTTTAGATATAAAATACACGTATATCTAACCAGTCGGGGACCTCCTTTTATAGGCTAAGGTCCTATACAATATACAATACGTAACCTACAAGATAAATATCTTTTCCATATTTATACGATACAATAAACTAACCATTGTATGAAACTAGCGATTGCTTACAATATACTATCGGTGCACACAATACTACTAGCATGGTTATCTTCATCGATGGTTACACTTCTTCAATCGTGGTTGTCTTCAAGCTTATCCGTGGTTCCATTACTTAAAGTAATTCATAATACAAGGAACCTAAAACCCAACAATCCTCCCTAAACTTGATAAATTCTAATGTAATCTTCAAGTTTCTTTTAAAATCAAAACATCGATGTGGAGGATGTAACCAAACACTTACTTTTAAGTATCTTCTCATATTTCTTCAATAAGTCATAAACTTGACTATCATAGGACAATAGCATCTTGAAACAACCGGTTTCAACATCGAGCAATGATTCTCGGATGATTATTCAATTTAGGATATTCACCTTCTACAAGCATATGAATAATACGTCCGAAAAGCTTAAAACATGAACTCCACGGGTTTGATATAAAACCAACGAGTAACGACCATTGTAGAGTCCTTGCCATTCGGGTTCATCATGAGTAGCTCAAATAGAATCTTCAAATTATGATACATCGACCTCTCATGATAATCATCGGGATGTACTTCACCAAAATTATTCTTGTAAAGTACCCAAAGATTCATCAAATCATCTCTATCAAAATATTGAAGCATTTGAGAAAATTTATTATACTCAGAAACATCATTATTGAGTCTTTGAATTTTCCAAACTCCTTCACTGCCATCTAAAAGATTAAATTCATAAGAAATGACTTGATTCACTTCAGCAACAACTTTCAACTTCTTAGAATCAGATGTCTCCTGAACATCAGTTTTTCTTTTTCTTTTACTCTCCATCCATGCATCTTGCTCTTTAATCCACTCTTTCTCCTTTTGAGAATCCATCGGACAGAAATCATCATTATTGATTCTCATACATCTCTCATAGATTTCCAAAATTCTTTTAAATGATCAGGTAGTAAGATTTTCAGAGACATATATACCAGAATTTTTGATAATCCTCATCAAAACATTCCTCAACCGAGCAATAGAAGGAGGTTTCTTTTCACAATTTTCTTCTTTCCTCTACTAACCTTCTTTGCCAACATTCCCGTAAGTCTAGCCTTTTCTTCATCATCGAACAAAGCCCATTCTTGTCTTGTATATTTATCATTGATCAATTCGAGCTTTAAGATAGTCTTGAGATTCATACCATATAGCTAATATCTTCCGACTAGCTTCTTCTTCATCATTCTTTCTCTTTTCCAAAGTCGCTCTATCCTCCTCTTCTAAACTTTTAGCAAACTCTCTATCATAAGCCTCTTGTTCTATTCTATTTTGAACTTCAACTACTTCTTTGCCTTTTCCAACATTAGATTTGACCATTTTCTTCTTCAAAGGTTCACCAATAACCAAACCTTTGATTTACCTTTTGCTTTAGTAGCGTGAGATCGAATAGATAAGCGTGTGCAATAATTGATGTAGGTATAGATGAAGTTTTGCTCAGTTAATCAATGTGCTTGACCTCTTTCTCTACTTCTTTAGGCTTAGATGGTAATTCGGAAATAATGGTAACAATGTGAGAAGTAGTTATAACAAGGTGGGTATGTGAAGAGATGAAACAATAGCCAAATCGAAACAACATCGGTGGTTACAAAAGTACTAACCGGGTTTCGGATATACTATCGATTGTTGTGTTACGCACCATGTCAACATTTCTCAATTCTTCAAGAACAACGACATTCCAGCTTTATCGAAACTACAAATTCTTGATCTCCACCGCCAACATCTTCTTCCATAGTAACACCAACAGATACATTCCCACCTCACACAAGTCATGCCATCACTCCTCCCTGTTTGGATACATCATCCACATTGGAGTAGAGGAAGAGTTCACCTTCTTTTTCAAGCGCGCAAGGCTTTCAAAGCTGCAAGACTGTGTCTTTCTCTCTCCAAAACCAAGACCCTATGCTTTAACCTCCGAATAGTTTTGCCACGAAGCACGTTAACTCTCAAGACCGAAATCTTATCCTCCATCTTAGCACTTTGCGATCCGTCAATTCATTTACACGTTCAAGAATATCCTCCCACTTCGACTGTGTTATCCGTCCGAGAGGTGGATCATCGAAAAAGTCGGCGGTACATAGTCATCAACCGTCAATTCATTATTAGGTTCCAATCTATCCTCATCACTGAAATGTGTTAAGCGCTCCGAGCGGTGAATCCTTGGATAAAGAAAACATAGCACCGGACCTAGCTCGATCATCTATGTACCTGTGAAAGCCAGGTTGGCTGGGATACCTCCGCTGTGTTAAGCTCTAAAGAACTTTCCACATTAGGAGTTGCCAAAGGTTGGGTCTTATTTATGTTTCCACTATCCGACGACTTCAAAGCATGAATCGAAGTGGGAAGCCCTTCCAATCATGTCACCTCCACACCGTGACGACCTCATTGACCATACCACTAGCACTAGCTCGAGGAAGGCCGAGTGCCTGTGTCTTGCTAGCCTCATTAACCTCGTAATCGGTGGGAAAATCCATGCCAATTGAATGGTATTTCACAAGATAAGAAGGATTACACAAAACCATCTATTACACAAAATCCATGCCAAGTTTTTTTTTTTTTTTTTAACACAAACATAAGCGTGAAACACACAAGCTCCTTATGCACATACATCCTTCTTTCCTGCAAGACAACACAAAACAAACACAGAGACACAGATTATGATTGTCAGTGGTTAGAAATGGCCAGAAGTGGTTACAAATGACCTATCCGGGGTTAAAACAGTAAAGTCAACATAGTCAACTTCTAGAATATATCTTAGTCCAATCCCCAAGAATCGCATTAACTTTCCAACCACATATAACCTGCCCCTTAGTTACTTCAGTAACCCTAAGCCTCACTTATAAAAAGCACCCATATCTCATATAACGCCCAAACCAATCAAAAGAGAAAAACCCTAATTTCACTAAAATCCCCAATCAATCAAAATGTGGAACCCTAGTTGGAACAAACCAGAAGTGGTTGATCTAACCACCACCTCATCCTCTTCATCATCTTCATCATCAAGTGAAGATGGAAACCCATGGCTAACCTATTTGCCTCCACTAGTACCAAGACCAAGAAAATCTCCATTTCTCCCATCATCTGAAGATGATAGTGTGGTGGATCCAAGTGATGCTTGAGAAGACTCGATGACTCTTCTAAGAAGAGACCTTCAAACACCAAACCTTCATCTTCTAACCCCATCCAAGACCTCGGCAAGAAACCCACCACTCCCTAGTGGATGAGAGGTGGTTCTTGGTCCGAGAGTACCAAGTCATGGTACTTCTTCACACATCGTAACCGGGAAGGAAAAGGAAGATTGAGTAAGTTCTTTGAATGGTGGTAAGAGTAGATGAGAGCAAGAAGATTATCATATCGACCATCTATCGCCAATATCGACTTGACTTCTTCGTTTGCATCAATCCATCCTTTCCATTTTGATCCTTAGTCGCTTGTTTGCATATGATAAATGCATATCCAAACATTCAAACGATATCGCAAGGATAGTAGTAGTAGAAACCATGTATAGATGTAGTCATGAACTAGCACTTGAAGTTTCATTGTAGTCATGTCGAAAGGGTAGTCAGAAACTGCTTTGTTGAATGAACAATGAAATTTCAAGACTTCTTGCATCTCTATAATGATTTAGCATTTTCTGCACAATGGTTAGAAGAAACACAGAACAACTAGCGTGGATAGACCAACTCTAGCGATGGTTAGAAGCAACACTACTCAGTGGTTAGAAGCAACACTATCAGTGGATATAAAAGAGATAGCAATACTTAAGATTACATAATAAAATTCAATACTTTTACAAGCTTGTACAAAACAATTTGAGAAGTTTAGAGATTAAGCATTCCAATACTAACAACAAGATATTGAAACCTCCCACATCAAAAGCTTTTGTAGAAGATCAAGAACATTGAAATCAAGATGGATTTTTACCATTTGAATCAACCTTTTCATTACAATCTCTAATAAAATGATGTCTTATCTCAATATGTTTAGTTCTAGAATGTAAAACAGATTTTTGATAATGCAAATTGTCTTTGTTATTATCAATGTAAATCTTAGTATGCATAAAATTGTACCCAAAATCCAAGAATTGATTCTCGAATCCATAGAACTTGACCACAACAACTAGCGACCACATATTCAGCCTCGGTTGTAGAATTTGCCACAATAGTTTGCTTTTTACATCGCCAAGAAATTAACTTCCCAAGAACCGACATCCTCCGGTGGTAGACTTCCTATCCGCACTAGCTCCAAAGATAGTCACTATCGGTGTAGGCCACCAAATCAAAAGGAGAATCCTTAGAGTACCAAAGGCCCAAATTAGGATGACCTTTCAAATATCTAAAGATCCTCTTATAAAGATTCATGTGTGATGTATTGGTGTTACTTGAAATCTTGCACACACACATACCGAGAACATAATGTCCGCCTAGATGCAAGAAGATACATCAAAGATCCAATCATGGATCTATACAACTTCAAATCAACTTTGGGACTCCCATCATCCGGTAGCATAGGTTTCGAGTCTCCATAGGTGTACTTGCACTTTTACATCTTGAAACCCAAATTTCTTCAATACATACGCTACATACTTGTCTTGACTAATGAAAATACCATCGGTCCTTTGTTGAACTGTAGCCCCAAAAGAAAGTGAGTTCTCCCATAGAACTCATCCGAAACTTATCATGCATAAGTTTCTCAAATCTCTGCATAGCTCCTTGTTAGTAGACCCAAAGATGATGTCATCTACATAAACCCCGAACAAGTAAAATATCATCTTTGTGCTTTCTAATGAACAAAGTTTTATCAATCGGCCCTCTTTAAACCCATTGTCCATCAAATAAGTAGATAGGCATTCATACCATGCCCTAGAGCTTGATGCGTCCATACATAGCCTTCCTCACTCAGTAAACTTTGTCGATGATCGGGATCCTCAAAACCGGAGGTTGACAAACATATACCTCCTCATCAATGGTGCCATATAAAATGCACTTTTAACATCCATCGATACACAACAAAATTCTTGAATGAAGCATAAGCCAAAAACAATCTAATAGCCTCTATCCTTGCAACTGGTGCAAATACTTCATCATAGTCCAAACCTTCAGTTTGTGTGTATCCTTGAGCAACCAACCTTGACTTGTTCCTCACTACAATTCCTCTTTCATCCCTTTTGTTTCTGAATACCCATTTAGTTCCAATAGCCCTCTTCCCATTTGGAAGATCAACCAATGTCCAAACTTCTTGAAGTTTGAACTAAAGAAGCTCCTCTTGCATTGATTCTACCCAACCTTCTTCTGTTATAGCTTCTTCTATTCTCTTGGGCTCCTTTTGAGACAGAAAACAAGCAAACAAGCAATTTGCAGATCTTTATACTGTTTCTTTTGTGAAGAGATCTTGCAAAGAACCCATGTTCGTGAAAGGGTTACAATTCTTTACCCGCTTCTTGTTTGAACTGAGTATTCAAATTTCCAAGAATCTGTTCCTTGGGATGAATCTTGTGAATCTCGGTAGAAGTAATTGGACTTTCATTAATAATGATGTCCAAATTAGTCAAATTAGCATTGAAGAATTCATCCATGTCTTCATCATCAGTAGGAGTATCCATCTCAATCAAGTCAGGCATAGTAGGATCATGTGGATACTCCTCATCACCAAATAGTGGCTTTGGATAAGGTCCAAAGAAAGTACTATCATCAGTGATTGTAGCCGGAATTGCACTGAACTATCGGTGGTAGAAGATGGCATGTCAAGATTTACGATTGACCTATCAAGATTTACAGTTGACCCATCAAGATTTGCGTGAGGGCGAAAGGTTGCGAAGAGGCTTAGTGTTTGCATCGCTTTTTCTTCTTTCAATTTCTTCTACCGACACCGAGTTATCTCGTTAACAACTCCTCCTTATCTTGATGATGATCAACTTTGCTTCCGAATTTAGTACATCCTCTCGCAGAGGGACCTTGCTTGTGAATGATGGAAGGAACAGTACCGCTTTTCCACTTTTCAACCAAATAGAACTCGTTGGAGAATCGGCTTCCTTGGAAGATTTATCCGCTTGTAATCCTTTTGTATACCGTATCGAGATTAGTGGAAGTTCCCGCAATGATAGGCTCATAATTCATAGATTTGGTTAGCATATCAATGTTAAACAACCGATCGGTCCTTTGGTCTCAACACTAGGAGTCTTTTCACCGAATTGTACATGTAGGTTCTCTTCAACAATTCTAGTCCTCCTATTGTATACTCTAAAGGCTTTACTATTTGTAGAATAGCCTAGAAAGTATCCATCATCGACTTTTTCTTGAAACTTGCCTAGGTAGTCTATGGTATTCAAAATGGTAACAGACACCCAAAAGGTTTTAGGAATGCAATCATAGGCTTCTACCATGTAATGACTCATAGGGGTCTTGTTATGAGGCTTCACTCACCTTACTGCATTTTTGCACATAACATGCAATTCCTGACTCAAATTCAAAAGGTAGTTGGTAACTTAGATTCGATAACATTGTCCTAGCGACCTCAATTAGTGTTCTATTTTTCCTCTCGCCTACACCATTCTGTTGTGGTGTTCTAGCAACACTAAAGCGTCTTTCAATACCTTTAGCTGCTACGTAACCGATTCATCACATCATTCTTAAACTCGGTTCCATTATCACATCTCGATTACTTTGACCTTATGACTTACTAGATTTTCTATCTTAGTAATGAAATTCTTAAGAATCTCACTAGTCTCACTCTTAGTAGCCAAAAGTATACCCAAGAAAATCTACTATAATCATCGGTGATAACTAGAAATCGCTTATGGTTCAAGCTTCTAACAAAGGTTGGTCCAAATAAGTCCATATGAAGCATAAGCGATGGTTGTGATATGGTGTTACAGCTTTGGTCTTACAAGAAGCTCTATGTTGTTTTCCTTTCCGACAGCCACACACAATTCCTTACACTCAAAAACCTTTGAAGGTAACCCTCTCACTAAGTTTCCTTTTACCGCTTTATTGATTGTTTTGTAATTTAGATGACCTAGCCTTCTATGCCACAATATTGACTCATCATGATGCTTTAGCAAACAAACATAAGGACCTATTAGGAAGAACATTTTAAGATCAAAACAATATATATTTTCCTTCCTAGGTACCCTAAGTTGTATAAACTTCTCATCGTGCATCTTAAACTCGTGGAGATAACACCACACACCCGTTTCCCAAAAGTACCCAGTTCTTCTTATCACACATTTGAGAAACACTAAATAAGTTATATTTAGTCCTTGTACCAAATAGACCTTTTCAAAGTCTAGCTTCCTGCTACGATTGTGCCTCTTCCAAGTATCTTGCCTCCTTTGGATCATTGCCAAATGCCACATATCCTCCATCATAAGCTTCAAAATCTTCCAAATTGCTTCCATCCCAAGTCATGTGCCCGAGCAACCACTATCAAAAACTCCTTTATCTTTTAGCTCGGTTTGAAGATTGCCCCCACATAAGATTTCAAAGATTAGTTCTTTGTGGACCCAAGTCAAGATCGACTTGGGTCCATACTGTGCATCAAAATATTCAAATTTTGTCGAGGTCCATTGATGCACAGTTGACATATGGTAAAACCTTTGTCTTAGGCTTCCATTGCCAACTTCTTTGAGGCCTTAACAAAGATAAAATGATTTCCAACCACTTGTATCGTTGATCACCTTTGGAATTTTTAAAACTTCTTTTGAATCGGTGGTGATTTTTGACTTATCGGTGGTTTGACACACGCTTAGCGTGTTTACATTTTGCTTAGCGATGGTTGGAACCCATTTTGTGAAGCGGTGACAATAGATTTTGTATTCCATTCCTCATCAAGACCGCTCTTGGAATCATGTTTCGTTAGGATGAGGTATGTTTTACTTGAAAAGTTTTTATGATTTTCCTCCTCCAATGATTCCAAACTTGTGGTCTCTTTTCTTACAATTCCTCAGTAAATGTTCAAACTACCACACACAAAACAAGCCTTATTAACACATTGAAACTCATCACCTAATCATTAGAAATTAAACCATTTAAGTTTCTTTGATTTCCCTAGGTTTAAATTGTTTCATCTGCTCCTAGGAATTTCTCTCAGACTCTACAACTCTCTTGGTAACTTTAGCTCCAAATCTAGGTACGTAATTGACTTGCTTATAATCAACTTTCTTAACCGGCTCTATCTTTTCGGACTTAGTTGATTCGGTGCTAACATCCTCGAATCTGATTCCCAATCTTCAATTATGGGAGCACGGATAACTTATCGAGAACTTATCTTAGGTTTCGATCTTATTTACTTCTTCAAAGAGGTTTATTAAACCGAATTCACTACTAAATGAGCTTTTTAGTGGTGGAGCATGTTTCATTAAAGGGGTGGTGGCATATCATTGTATCCTAAACCAAGACCATCTCTAAACAGTTTTGGCCAATTGGTTTCAGACAAGATCGAGGCATATTGTATTTTAGCAACCCTAACAACATGTTTTTCTTTTTCCTCTAGGGCCTTATCTTTACACTTTACGCCTCGCTAGTCTATCTTTCAAAGATGTTAATCTCTGTCTTTAAGATCAATTTCACCACCTAGTATATTGATCTTTTCAACATATTCAAATTCACATTTAATACGTAATTTTAGCTCTCTTCCATACCCTCTAATCCAACTTTATATCCTAAGTTATCTAGAGTCAATCTATCTACTTCTTTCTCAAACTCTCATGATAGCCTTTTGAGACTCTAAGCTATCAAAGACATGATTTAAAAGAGCAAGTAGATGTTTTAGAATCATTGGATACCTCGTAATCTGAACCGAGAAGATGAAGCATAGGCCATTAGAGCAAAGTTATGCTCTTTGAAGCTTCACTAGCAAGAAAAGTGCATTAGGACCTTCTTCAATTTGTTCACCCAATCATAATCACCAAGTCCATCCCGAGCAACCAAAGCTAAAGAAATAGTAGGCTCTTGATTGTCTTCTTAATGCCCTCTAGTCTTTAGGAGCTCGACATTCTCGAGCAAAATGACCTTTCTTCTTGCAGCTAAAGCACTCCATCTTGCTTTTGTCGAATCCAGCTCTCCTTTGACCATCATACCTAACATGTCTTCCATCCTCCTTAGAAACTTCCTTGCTTGAAGAGTCGGCATTGTCATTTGCCATTGAAGATTAATTTCATCAAGATCATCAGGATCAATTTGATCTAGATCTTGATTCAAAACATCAACACTAGTAGTTAAATCACGAAAAGCACAAATTGCACCATCAACGACATTATCACTACTGTGGTATTGTTTGCAATAGTCGTGGTTATACCATAGGCGCAAGTGGATACATCTTGAGTGCTTTTGTGATTTGTGGAAACAAAAGCAATGTTTTGATTGTAAGAAGATGAATTAGAAAAGGTATTCTCAGACTCATAGACTTTCAAGTTGTTGAAGAGATTGTCTGAGTCATTGTAGGAAAGTCCGTCATGTTTCTCCACACAATGGTATGAATAACCCAATCGGATGATAAGCTCCTTATGAACTTCAAATTAATGTCTTCTTGAAGGAACTTGTAACCCACCGCCTTGAGTTGGTGATAAGTTTTGAAGCTATTATATGTACCATCAATCTTTTCTCCACTTTGAGCGATGAAGGTTTCAAACCGATGCTTAAGCATGTTCATTCTTGACTTTGGTGGCTTCATTACCAAAGAACCTTAATTCGAGAGCATCCAATAGTTCTTTAGCCGAATCATACCGATCAAAGTCTAATGCATACTCATTAGGTATTCCCATGAGAGAATACCGTGAGCTTTTATCTCCATCTTCCTCTTAGCTTTATCAGTTCATCGACAATAGTAATTTCCTTACCATCATCACCCTTCTTCGGGAAGAGAGTCTCCTTTTCAACAACATCCCATAGAGCATAATCAATCATGCGAATGTATTGCCTCATTCGCATCCTCCGATTTGATATTCACCATGTTTGAGCATGGGAACCTTAGAAGTAGTCACCATATGAGTTTCTTCGACATCTTAACTTTCTTAAGTACGTGATTAACGACTTCTTCTTGATATCAGCTTCTAGATCACAAGCTCGATACCACTTGTTGATCCCAAATGAGCAAACGATCTAATATAGAAACCGACTAGTAACAAAAGCTTATCAAGTATTACGCGAATTTAACACTTGATCTTAAGAAGAACAGTTAACTTTCAACACCTCAATATTATTTATTAATACGAATACTCTTACAAGATTAGGGTTTTGCAACCTTGAAGTGAAAACGACTTTAGATATAAAATACACGTATATCTAACCTAGCCGAGGACCTCCTTTTATAGGCTAAGGAGTCCTATACAATATACAATACGTAACCTACAAGATAAATATCTTTTCCATATTTATCTCGATACAATAAACTAACCGATCGTATGAAACTAGCAAAGGCTTACAATATACTATCACGGGTACACAATACTACTAGTCATGTTATCTTCATCTGCTGGTTACACTTCTTCATCGTGGTTGTTTCAAGCTTATCCGTGGTTCCATTACTTAAAGTAATTCATAATACAAGGAACCTAAAACCCAACAATATGTGTTGTGAATCGTTCTAAGCTAATGCTTCATGACCCCTAACTTGTAAATAAATTGGCCAAAAGCAAATTTTCTTGAGGACAAGCAAATACCAAGTATAGGGATATTTGATAAGGATTTAAAAGGTACAATTTTGAGGGGTCATTTAAGCCCTTAATTGATCACTTTTTTATCCGTTACTATTTAATTTCATTCATTTTCACTTTTTAGGTCTCTAGAAGGCAAATTGCTGGAATGACACTTATTCGGACGAAAAGGCGCGAATATACGAAGAAAATGGCCAAAGTCAAGAATCGACACACTCAAGTCGCTAGAATGAAGGGACGGCGCCACGGATTAATTCACTGGCTTACCACGACACATCTTGAGACGACTCGGAGAGCAAATTGCTATTTTACAAGTGACGACATCAGTTTAAAGAGTAGGGCGTTGCAACCTCGAGGGCCTTAGATTTGGGTCCGACGCCGTGAGGTCAAGCCGACGAGTCAGCATAAGGTAATGTCGGCTGCGAGTTGACGTGGCCAAGGCGAAACCCCTAATGGCGGCGACAAGCGGTGTCACAATTAAATAGTGACGCCGTCGCATATTGTAACACTATATATAGAATCCGAATTTTCGCTTTAAAGAGGTAGTTTTTGGAGTAAAACCTAAACCGAACCAAGGTTGTCTTCAGGTATCTTAGGGTTCCATACCCATTTTACAACAAGATAAGTATTTTACTTCATTAATTCAATCATGTTTTGATTTGTTTGTGTGTATGCTTGCATGTTCTCCATGTCTGGCTAATTTACTTGTGTGTTTGCTTAGATATATGAAACCTAGGTATTGAATATTGATTGGTTGTCTCTTATCTTAATTGTGATTGACCTAGTATTGCGATAGGTCATCCGTTGTGTTATTAATGCTTGATTAGTCTTTGTTGAACCTTAGCTTATAGTTACTAGTGGAATTGTAGGCTAAATATCCAAAGATAACCTTAGTGTTAAGTTTATGAATCCTAGAGATTTCGTAGTCATTAACCTTAGGTAGCTTCAAAGAGTTGTGATAAACACATACCCTACGACCTTAGAAAATACAACGTTAAGAATAAGGACGGATAATTCAACCATCAATAGGAGATAACTAGAGTAATAACATCTAAGTAAACACATTTTTAATCATCATAAAAGCACACAACAATATACATAGACTACACTCACCTTAGCTTAGTTAAATTAGATAACTAGAGTAATCGGTAGAAATACCAACCCCCCAAATCCAATACCCCGAGATTCGTAATTTCAATTTTCTAAAAAAACATAAAAAAGATAAAAAAAATAATCTTCCTCAACCCCAACCTTAGCGTAGTAATTTCTCACTAGCATTCCTATTCCCCTAGAGAACGATATCAATTCCAGAGGCTTACCCTAATACTAAACTACAACGATTAGGTTCACTGACTAGGATGTTGTAAAACTTGCTTGACCAAAAGGAAGTTCCTTTGACCCCGAACATGCGTTGTACGCGTATTATTGTACAAAACTCGTGTGGACACACAGAATGCATCAATATAAGATTTGTGGCATGGCTCAATATGGTGTTCTTGTCGGGTGCACAATGGCTACACCACCACCATCGCCATCAAGATGGCGTAAGTTAACCACGACATTATTCCTCCCGGATAAATCAATAATCTAATCGCTTTCATAAGCACGGACACCATGCGACCGTCTTGTCCACAACAATCCACTTATGGTGACTGCGCTATTATTCGGATCAGATAAGCCAAGTACCAAACTGCTCAAAGTTGTCTCGCTCTTTATTGTTGCCGCTATTATGTCATTTGTGTATTCGAGCATTGGTATTGGTCTCGGCTATCGGTAAAGTTCTCTGGAGGTGGAATCGAAGACGAGTTTAACAAGAATACCAATTGAAATGGCATCACTAGGACGAGAGAAAATGTGGAGAACGTTTTCACTTTTAGGAGATATTGTTTTTGCATTCTCTTTTAGTTTTTTCCTCATCGAGATCTGCAAGCATATATGTCTCTTTACATTATTGTGTGGGCGCTAATAATGCCCTTTATGTATGTGAACATTTAAAAAAAATTGTATATTTCATGTAGTAATTATGATGTTCTTGTGTTGTATGGTATGAGACTTGTATGAAGCAATTGTAGGACATATCAAGCAAAGTCCACCTGAGGCAAAGCCATGAATAAGGCAACAACGGTCGGAATCTTGATAGAAGTTAGGAGTTTAAGATTTGTGTTTTTATAGAGGTTATGTGTTGATATGTCACCCACAAAAAAAATTTTATGACCCCATCGTTAATTTTGAAAATTTGGTTCTTTTATAACCCAATTGGTTTTGGTGTTATTATGACCCTTCTTAATTTTTAAAATTAGGTTTTATTCTAATAAGGAATTTTCATTGAATTATTTTATTGTTTTTCTTTATAAGAATGAAAAGATTTATAGGATGGCTGTGTTTGCTAGATTGTGATTTAATGGTGAATGAATGTTTGTTTTGTTATCATTGAGTTAGGAACTTGAAGAATTTGAATAAATTGATGACCTGGATTAAATTGAAAAAGGTTGGATTTTATAGATTAGGAACCGGTGACATGCACCGACTACAAGTCGTAAACTCGGTCTACGATACCATAATTGTAACACCCTAACCCGATAAGGGTAAAAGTATCACATTTATGGTGCCAATTGTAACAATACATATAAACCATGCAAGTTGAAGTCTTATAAAAAATATAAAAAGGTAACAAGTAAACACGACTTGATAAAGACAAAATTTCCAAAGGGTCCAAATAAATGAAACGATAAAATGTCTAATCTCCAAAACAGATAACAATAGTAATCAAAGTCTAAGATGACTAAGGCAAATCCACAATAGCATCCTACTCACTCCCAAGAAAAGCCCCACTCCTAGCTTAATAACCCGCCGCAGAAAAGAAATGCTACCGAGCTTAAAAGCCCAAAGGAATGATATAACAATACAATAGCAATAATGAGGAGTCAAGTCAAGAAAAAATATACGATAAGAAATGGAATGAAACAATATAGAGTAGGTTAAGGAAACAACGAAAGTGGGTCGATTATCCACCACAAGCCAACAATCAATGCAATACAATCAATCAATAGTAGCCCAATATCAATAGTAGCCAATGTATCCTGAGGTGACCTCTAATACCAATCCAATAAGAGGGAGACCTCAAGTATCTAAAGGATGATCATCCCAATATGTGAGGGTGTATTTCACACGCACCACATCACCAATACAATATCAAAACAATCAATCAATACAATACAAATCTAGGATGCATCCATACGCCCGCAATACAATAGTGGCCAATACAATCTATATCCGGTGCGCAATAATCAATACAATAATAGGGACGGTGTGTAACATCACCAGACACACCTGAGTCATGCCATTGGTGCATCAATGACACGGACATGGAACCCCATGCCTAGTTAATGGCTCGGTATCAACCGGATGATCAATACAATAGGTACAAGTATACAATGTGGAGGTCAATCAATATCAAAGGTTCAATATAAATAGTTCAAAATTCAATATCAATAGTCCAATATCAATGGTTCAATTATTAGAGGTCCAATATCAAAGGTTCAATAACAAGGGTTCAATAGCAATGGTTTAATAGTAGAGGATCAATAAGCATGGGAAACCAATATAAAAGAATCAATATTAAAGGGATCAATTATCAAAGGTCAATAGCAATAGCAATAGCAATGGAGAGCAAAGAGTTCATGAGAAACTCGATGAGAAGGTCGAATATCTGTACCTTATTCAAGCAATCAACAATGAAAGTAAAGTCAAGAAAGGAGATCAATCGCACGCTTGAACCTATACTGAATTAGATAACGTTCTATAAGAATCGATCACTCGCTTAAGACGGATTTATTTTAGCGTGTTTCCACTTTTAGTAATCTTTCCATTTTAAGTACTTTCTATTTTAGGCAATTTTCTATTTTAGGCGTGTTTCTATTTTTAGTAACTTTCGAAATAGGTGTTTCCATAATTAGTAACTTTTATAAATAGCGGTTTCCATAATTAGTAACTTTAGTTACTTATCTCAAGTTAGTTAATGAAAATGAGTATTATTATGATTTTAGGATCATTTATGACAAGTTACAAAAGGTTAGGGTTTAAAATGTCAATATTAGAAGTATAGGATTAAACGTGTAAATATAGTAAGTTTACTCATTTTACTCATTTAATCCATTTAGTTAGTATATTAACAAGTTAATCCATCAAGTTTCATAATTTATAAAACAACCCCTTAACTTTATTAAATCATGTAATACAAAACCCTAGTTTTAGATTATGATTAACTTATAGGTTTTAACACATTTAGACTTGATTATCATATGATTTCACAACACATTAAGCAATACCCAATTGGGTCGTGACATCCTTCATCAAAACCATTTTATACGCCCCATATTATAATCAAAACACACTCGTAAATTATTCGTTATCGATTCAATTATCACATACGTAATCACATAATTTCATAAGCTCATTTAATCCCTTTAATATGTCCCATATATGTCGACTAAATGAAAGACTCAAAATCAGTTTTGTATAAAGATTAACATGTCACATATCATTCGAATCATATAGGTTTAGAATCATGATTTTATGTAATCCATTTTATTATTTCATGTGACAAACATATTCATCATTTGATGTGTTTCATTTTATATGACAAGCCCTAGAAAAGACTCCATAGCCACGACATGATCAAGAAAACAAAGAGGAAGAGACTAGAGATGATGATACGTTACCCTAGTAGCGTAGACGTGACAAGGAAATAAGAATTAAACCACCACAATCAAAACCAAGCCTCCCTTGGCTATCAAACCCCACGACCTAAAACAACCACCCACGCCCAAGCTTTAATTCAACCAAACACGATCACAATGCCCACCAATCAACCACACACGATCACAAGCCTCCTAGGAACACATTTCTTTGTTTGATTTTCGGATGGAAATGATGAAATACAATGGAGCCGCCACTATAGAGAAGGAGAGACTTAGGGTTTTCTTTGGTGTTTTTGAAATGAAATGGTAATGTAAATGAGAGTTAATAAAATTGATTTGGATAATCATGGGAGAGGCTAATAGGCCGCCATCAGTGGGGATAAGACCAAGAATTTGACTTTCCAACTTAACCATTCTATTATGAATGTAGTCCTCTATCTAGTCTAGGTGAATTTGTGTACATTGTAATGTTTATTTGTTACTTAGAGTTTATTTATTTGTGTACATTTATTCAATATCATAAGTTAAATACTTTCATTATTTATGTATATTATTTATAAGATAAATTGTTAAATGATGTTGACGTGTTTCCGAGTTTACATAATTATTAAGTTTGAGGGCAAAAGTGTCATTTAACGCGTTTGAGATTTTAGGGTTTTACAACTCTTCCTCTAAAGAAAATTTTCGTCCTCGAAAATTGAGATGAAACGAAGCAATAAACGAAGACATACCGGATGATGAAAAGAAATGTGGATAACTAGCTCGATAGATTCCTCGGCCTCCCGTGTAGCTTCACGCCTGGGTGATTCTTCCAAAGAATCTTAACAAACGGAATTACTTTGTTTCTCATGACTCGATCTCGATCGATCTAAAATAGCTTGGGTTCTTCCGGTAAGGACATATCCGGTGAATCGATCCAAAGGATAGGAAACCACGTAACGGATGATAGTTGTATCCCGCAGAGAGATACATGGAACACATAATGAACGCGAGATAACCGAGGAGGTAGAGCTAAACGGTAGGAAACCTCCCCAACACGATCCGTAATCTCGAAGGTCCGATGAATCGAGGACCGAGCTTGCCCTTGATTCCAAAACGCTAACACCACGAAATGGTGAGACTTTCGGAAAACACGATCACCAACACTAAACTCCAAGTCGCGCCTATGCTTATCAAGATAACTCTTTTGCCGTGAACGAGCCTCCTTCAATCTTTCCCTAGCAATCGCCACCTCTCATTAGTAATCTCGATGAGTTGGACCTTCAATCAAATGTTCACCAACCTCATCCCAAAGCAAATAGGTGCTCTACATTTCCTCCCATATAACAACTCATACGGTGCTCCTTGATGCTAGCGTGCCAACTATTGTTGTAGGCAAACCCACCAAGCACGATACTCATCCCACTCCCAGTCCATTCCAATGCACAAGCCCTCAACATGTCCTCAAGAGTCTGAATGGTCCTCCGTCTCGACCATCGGTTTGAGGGTGAAAAGCGGTACTGAACTTAAGACGCGTGCCCCAAGCTTTCTGCAGACTCTTCCAAAACTGTGACGTGAAGCGCGGATATCTATCGGAAACAATAGCAGTAGGAGTACCATGCAATCTAATAATTTCTTGCTGAAAAATCTTCGCCAATCTACTAACACTATAATCTTTCCGGATAGGTAAGAAATGAGCGGATTTGGTTAGTCGATCAACAACTACCCAAATCGCATCATGTCTTTTCCGAGTAGGAGGCAAACCCGTGACAAAATCCATGGAGATCTCTTCCCACTTCCATGTAGGAATATCTAACGGCTGCAACAAACCACTAGCCCTCGATGCTCAATCTTAACTCATCGATGGGTCATACACCTAGCCACAAACGAAGCCACATCTTGTTTAATACCATTCCACCATAAATGTCGCTTAAGATCCCGATACATCTTGGTAGAACCAGATGGATAGTGAAAGGGGAACTATGAGCCTCGGACAAAACAAACTTTCACGCAAGCGTGATCATTAGGAACATAAAGCCGACCCTCATACCATACGACACCGAAACCATCAACACTGAACTCAATGCTTACCCGCCTCGATATTCTGAACCACAGAACAAAGCTCACCATCATCCTTCTGAGCTTCCTTAATCTGTAACATAAGGTTGGACTCTACCTTCAAACTAGCCCAATAACCATCATAACCCCGGAAACAAAATTCCACATCCATAAGCTCAAGATCGTGAAGAACCCTAGGTTCAATCTCCAAACTAGAAATCATACCCGACTTTCGGCTCAGCGCATCAGCAACTACATTAGCCTTACCCGGATGATACTGGATGTTCGTGTTATAATCCTTAAGAAGTTCTAACCATCTCCGTTGCCTCATATTGAGCTCCTTTTGTGTGAATATATACTTTAAACTTTTGTGGTCAAGAAAGATATCACACGATTCACCATACAAGTAATGCCTCCAAATCTTTAAGGCAAAACCACCGCAGCCTAACTCCAAATCATGTTGGGTAATTCTCCTCATACGATTTCAATTGCCTCAAGCATAGGCAATCACCTTACCATGTCGCATCAATACACAACCCAACCTTTCTTTGACGCTGTAGCTATAAACCGAAAACCTCCGAAACCCAATGGAAGTGTCAAAATAGGCGCAGAACCAATCTCGTTTCAACTCCTCAAAACTCGCTCACGCTCATTCGTCCATTCAAACTTTTCTCCTTTCCTCATCAATTGCGCCAAAGGTAACGCTAATCGAGAGAAACCCTCAACAAAACGACGGTAATAACCAAAGAAGCCCCGTAAAACTCCTAATCTCTCATCACAGAGTAGGTCTCGGCCATTTTGTGATAGCTCTACTTTAGATGTGTCCATCTTGATACCATCGCAGACACCACGTGACCAAGGAAAGCAACTTGGCTCACCGTAATTCACACTTAGAAAATTTTGCATACAACTTGGCGTCAAGAATTCCAACACACACGAAGGTCTTGCTTTCATGCTCACCTCACTCTTAGAATACACAAGGATGTCATCGATGAAGATGATTACAAATTTATCGAGGTACTCGTGGAAAACACGATTCATAAGATCCATGAAAACGCGAAGCGCATTTGTCAAACCAAAAGGCATAACCAGAACTCATAATGACCATAACAGTACGTTTAACGCGTCTTAGGAACATCTTGCTCCTTCACACGTAATTGATGATAACCGCACTCGGATCAATCTTAGAGAAAATTTTGCACCTTGCAACCGATCAAACAAGTCATCGATCGCGCGAGAGGATAACGTTACGGATAGTGATAATGTTCACCTCACAGAATCAATACACAACCTCATACTCCCATCCTTCTTGACAATAACACCGGCGCCCCAAGGTGAAACACTAGGCCTAATAAATCCGTTCTCCAATAGTTCTTGCAACTGCTCCTTCAATTCTTTCAATTCAATTGGTGCCATAAGGTAAGGAGCTTTAGATATAGGTTCGGCACCGTGAATCAAATCAATGCCAAATTCAACTTCCCTGGCGGGAGGAATGCCGTGAAGTTCATTAGAAAACATCGAGTATTCACGCAATGTAAAGACTTTCAATAGTCGGAACTTCCAAAGAAGTATCTTTGATGGATGCCAGAAAACCAAGGCAACCATGAGAAATGAGAGTGCGGGCTTTCATAGCCGAGATGATCTTAACCGACTTGAGTGGTTGAGCACCATGATAAACAAAGTCGGGCTGGTGAATATTACCAAAGATAACATTTCGAGCATAACAGTCAATAGTAGCCCTATGCAAGGCCAACCAATCCATACCCAGAATAATATCGAAATCAAACATATCCAGAGGGAGAAGATTAGCCGAACGAATACCATCATCGAAACATAGGGGACAGTTCACATATTCATGGTCAATAAGTACATGATTTTTCATAGGGGTTGATATAGATAAATGATTCATTAGTGGTGTTGGAGATAATTTAAGCTTCTTAGCAAAGTTTACCGATACGATAGAATGTGTCGCGCCAGTATCAAACAAAACAAAAGCAGTGGAATCTCCAAAATAAATAGTGCCGATAATAGTACCGACGCCTTGTTCACTCGATCTCGAGTGAATGAATACACTCGTCCGGTGCGTGGAGGTGGTTCGAGATAGTTTGATGGAGCAACCGATGCCCGCTTGGGCGCTTCACCTTATGATCTGCCTCCCCACAATGATAACAACCTCCAGAAGCACGACGACACCGGGTGTGCATTACACATGTAGCACACTTTGGAGGAGGAGGTAGCACCTCGAAGTCCTCCTCGAAGAAGATGTCGAACGATCATGATAAGTCTGCGAGACGACCGATCCCGATCTTTGTCTCGAAAGTCGCCACTGACCCGACGATCGCCACCCGATCTACCAAATCTCCCTGATTGCCTGCCATTCTCGAGTCATAGCTACGGTCGTGTCGACCTCTAACTCCACAATGCTCGGTCTAGACGACCCTCCGATCGAATTGTGGTCCTGACGACTCGAATCCGTCCTCGGTCATATCGACGGACTCCGAGTATGGTCTTGTCGACCCGAGGATGAATACGATCACGTCCATGTTCCTCTTGTTAAAGCCTCGGTCCTCATGTAGCAACTCAATGTTGCGGGCAAGATCCGAATCGCAGCTACCTCAGTACATTTCGGTATTAATCACCCCGTCCAACACCCACTTCTTCAACCCCATTTGAACTTCCGAGCCCGACGACGCGCATCTCCAAAGAATATCACCTACGAACCCAACCAACCTCATAAATCGTTGCATGTACTCATGAGAAGTTTCCTATCCAAATTGACGATGGCATTGTACTCCCTTCATATCGTCATTGCTCGATTAGGAAAATCTTGTTTGCTTAGTAAGATATCCCTAAAAGTATTCCAAGCACAAGTATCTAGAAAGTTCTCTTCTTTGGACAAGAGATAGGCCTTCCACCGCTTTAGGCATCACCCCGAGTTCAAGGTTGCTAGTATGGTTTTCACCTCACCACAACCCAAAGACAATGAATAGCTTCTCATTTGTGTGATCCACCGCATCATTAGGTGAAACCGCCGAGCTAAAAAGGATTGGCTTAAGTTTGTTGAAGCGCTCGATCCAAACATGAATGGGTGTAGTGGGTTGGCACCCCACCTTCATTACCCCCACCGAGGAGCTAGCGCCATTTCGGACGTTATTAGTGATGGTAGCAACGATCTCGGGCATAGCGGTGGCGAGGAGCGTGCAATCAAAGCTTCCAAGTTAGGATGACCATCCCCGTTGTCGCCGCCATTCCTTCGAGTTTGGACCATCTCAAGAGTTCATTAAACGATTAGCAAAGGTTAGGAAATAAGATGAAGATCATGAACGGAAATGATGATAATGAACCTAGAATCTACCAAAACTCACCAATCAAATCTTAAGCTCTACGGTTTAACGCTTAGGGTCCATATGTCACAGGTCCTGACTACAAGTCGTAAACCTGGTCTCTGATACCATAATTGTAACACCCCAACCCGATAAGGGTAAAAGTATCACATTTATGGTGCCAATTGTAACAATACATATAAACCATGCAAGCGGAAGTCTTATAAAAATATAAAAGGTAACAAGTCAACACGACTTGAATAAAGACAAAAGTTCCAAAGGGTCCAACAGAAATGAAACGATAAAATGTCTAATCTCCAAAACAGATAACAATAGTAATCAAAGTCTAAGATGACTAAGGCAAATCCACAATAGCATCCTACTCTCACTCCCAAGAAAAGCCCCGCCCTAGCTTAATAACCTCGCCGCAGAAAAGAAATGTGGATGAGCTTAAAAGCCCAAAGGAATGATATAACAATACAATAGCAATAATGAGGAGCTGAAGTCAAGAAAAAAATATACGATAAGAAATGGAATGAAACAATATAGAGTAGGGTAAAGGAAGCAATGAAAGGGGTCAGTTATCCACCACAAGCCAACAATCAATGCAATACAATAAATCAATAGCAGTCCAATATCAATAGTAGCCAATGTATCCGGAGGGGTGACCTCGGAATACCAATCCAATAAGAGGGGAGACCTCAAGTATCCAGTGGAGTGATCGACTCCCAATATGTGAGGGGTGTATTGCACATCGATGAGTAGGTTGAAAGCACAAACCGATCGAACCGAAGCCGAACCGGAAAACCGAGCCGAATCGGATCGAATCAACCGGACCGACCATTTTCGGTTCGGTTTTGTTCTATGTCTTATCGGATGTCGGTTTTCGGTTTCGATTCGGTTGATTCGGTCCGACCCAAAACCGACCAAACACGCACATAAAGCATAAAGCGGGCGAATCGACCGATCGACACAGAAATCGAATCGAACCGAACCGATTCGGTTCGGTTTCGCTCATGTTTTGGTAAAATCGGTTCGGGTCGGTTCGGTTTCACGTCGGTTCGGTTCGGTTCGAACCTTGTTTCAACCCTCACCGATGAGTGTCTAAATACTCATCATTTTTCAGTAGTGTTTATAATGCCAAAACATCCGAAAACACTCGTAAATACATCAAAATGATGAAAATATCATAAATAAGTGTTTATGTGTTTTAAATGCAAAATATCAAAACTGTGAAAACGTATCAAGTTTGCATAATTGGCGCTTTAGTCCCCAAGTTTAAAAAGTTGTCAAAAATAGTCCCTGGTATATCAAAATAAAGAAAAATGTCATTTAAGGTCCATGGGATTCATAAAGTTGTCAAAACAAGTCCTTGAAATCAAAAATTGCAAAATTACAACTTTAGTCCATCAACTTTTAGAAATGACAAAAAATGGTCCTCGACATTTAAAATGGAAAATAATCATCATTGGTCCTTGTACTATTCACATATGGCAGGAATGGTCCTTGTGAGAGCTTTGGAAACTTGTCAAGATCAGTCCTTTAACTTTGGCAGATTTACAAATGGTCCTTGTAATTAAATAAGCCAATTAGACCCCTTTTTGTATTTAGAACCTCGCTAAAACCCAAAAGAACCCCACCAATGCCCAGGACCCCCATTTTGGACCCCCTATATTAATACTTGGTCAAATAAGTCAAAGGCGCCAATACAGACTTTCAATCGCTCATCCCTTCTTCCCATTGAAACCCAAAACCGGTGATGGTTTTACCTCTTTTCAACACTACCGTCTTCCCAACAGATACCAACCCTTAACACCTCCACATCCATCCAAGACCCATTAATTAGTAAAACACGCTAAAGACAATTTACGCCAAAATTGCCATTTGGCAAATTTGATGATCCGGATTAAATCAATGGTTGGATTGAAAGTGGATTTGTTCAGATGTCGACAAGGTCAAATGAGATCAATAAATACATGTGGGAAGCAATGTTGTAATCTATCTAGTGTAATTTTAGTTTCTAATGTCGCTTTTAGCTTACTTTCAAATTTCGGTGTATGTTTTAGCCTTTAAAGCTTTGTATTTCAAGTTTTCATTGTACAATAAAACTTTTGTAACCATTAATTTCAAGATCAAGTTCTATTTACATTTATGCAAAAATTTACTCTTGTTCAAAAATTCAATAAGCTCGAATGTTATTAGCAGTTGTTATTATGGACTCATAAGCTCCCTAGAAAGTTTATTCAAGCTTTTAGAAACCTTAAAAAAATGCCTAGTATCAAAAAGTAAAAATCACCAAAAATACACATAAATTAGATAAAATAAAATCACAAGAAATGAAGAAAGATGCAAGGAGCAAGGTAAATTATGGATTGCCTTGGTGTAGAAGCTTAGTGGTAAGCTAATAGGGGTGATATTTGGTCCTTGTTCTTGGTTTTCACCAAATCCAATTTGTAAGCCTTTTAATACATTTTGGCATTTCAACTGCTTTTGATTGCTCATTAGCTTAAATTTCTTTATGTTCATGTTTATTAGTTATATTTTAGTATAGTTAAGCAATAAAACCCAATACTTGTTCTTTTTAATTGGAAGTTAATAAAATCTTAGTAAAACAGCTTAAAATAGTATAAGCACCATACTTGAGTTTTATGTTGGTAGATCATGTTGTTTCATGCTTGTGCAATCTTATTACATGATAATACAAGGTTGTGATTCAGCTTGCATGGTCCAAATCGTGTTTTGTCTTGAAACATCAAAACAGCCTCAATAAGGACTGTTTGGATAAGCTTGTTTAAGCTGTTATAGAGTGTTTGTGTTATTGTTCATTGTGTGTTGTGTCTCATTGGTCCATAATAACTCAAAAACAAGAAAACCGATTTTGATCATTAAAAGTCAAAATACCTTTTAACATCACTTACCTAGTTAAGCGTTAGGAATTAGAATCTTAAAATCATCATAGTAGCTTAAAAGTTGTTAGCATAGCTTAATCTAACCTTATTATATCTTAATATATCATAATCAGTCATTAGTTTTGATTTAAAGTTCATTAAAGTCAACCTACTAGTTTATTTCAAAGTCAAATGTGTCCTGTGTACGCTTTTATGGTCAAAATCACAAGCCCTGTCATAAGCTCTCTAGTTAACTTTAGCTTGTGATTTTAGTTCTTGGAAAGCTAACCAAGCCATCTTAAGGGTTCAAGCTTAATATTTCAATTTGCAGCTTATTTGCTAAGCCTGCAAGTGCTTATAAGTTTGTCCCAATTTACTCAGCAATCACTGAGTCATACTCAGTGATTTTCTAGCTTTTTCAATAGCTTCTCACAAGCTCTTTATTGTAATCCAATCTGTGTGATTTAGCTTTTTGGAAAGCTTAACTGGTCAACTTGTTTATTCCAGTATTTGTTTTCATTTTATAGCTTATTTCAGTACTTAAAATTAAGCTACAAAGTGCCTAGTAATTCAAAACAGTGTCCTGTGCAAATCAGTTAGCTAATGCTTATTTTTGCTTAATCAGTGCTTATTTTCAAGTTTTTGTGCTTGTTGTTGTAATTCTAGCTTATTGTAAGTCATCTAGCTTATTTTCGAGTTAGCTCTTAGCTTATTTACTAGCTTATAGCCATCTTGACTTAATATCTTGTGCTTATTTTCATTTTTGCTCATCGTTAAGATAATAAGCTCAATCTTGAGCTTATTAGAAGTTTTCATAAAAGTCTTAGTTACAAAAAGTGCTTATTTCAGTTAGCTTAATAAGTTTTAAAAGAAAAGTCCAAAAATAAAAAGTTAGCAAAAAGGTCTTTGATTCGAACCGCCACCCAATCTCACCACACACACACTCTACCAAGCGCCTTGGGTCTTTTTCGATTTTCATTTGCATTATTTAATATATAAGCCTTGTTTCCACAATAAGCTTATACGAGCTTATTAGCTTATTTCTAGCTTATTTGAAATAGTTTTTCAACTTTTGTATTTTTCATATAATTGTATTAGTATAAAGTATTTTATAAAAAGTTTCGGATTTTTCTCAATAGTTTTAGTATTTTAAACATTTAATTAGTGTAAAATCTTATTTAATTCATAATAAAAATATAAAAGTCTAAAAATACAAATCTTTTTCTAAAATTTTATTTTATCATATAGTACGTAATAAAATTGTTTTTACACTTGTAGGACTTTATTTCACAAATTTTACGCTTTTGCTTCTTGCACTCAGCGTAATTTTTATAAATAACGACGCTTTTATTTTAAGTCACGTTTTTAGATAATTTAAGTTTACGCTTTAGTTAAAATAGTTTATTTAAGTTATTTTGTTTTATAAAATCACAAAACATCATTGTAAAAATAGTGATAGCGTTTATTTAATATATTTTAACTTTTAATTTTCTTTAATTTGCATTTAAGTCATTGTAATTTATTAATCTTTTCTTTAGGTATAAATAAACTCAAAATCCTTCTCGATCACTATCCTTAGTGATTATTCAACATCCGTCTGTGTTAAACACCAATTCATCCTCCGTGGGACTTAACGACCTGTGAATCCCTATATTCCTCGATCTAAATTGCACTTGCTTTCCGAAATGTTTTAAGTTTCTTACGGTTAGCCATTCACAAGTGGCTAGCTTGTGTGAGATAACTTGACGGTTCGGAACCAATCAAATTTTACGCCACCACGGGAGGTCAGAAGCGTGTTCTAAGCGTTTTCATACCCATACTTGCGCATATACCATCGTTTTGTAAAAAGTTTTTGTAAAGTTAAATATAAATCAAAAGTTCATTAGCACTTTTCCTAAAGTGTTAACAACTCCAAAACAATATAAAACAACAAAACAATCGTAACGTTTTCTAGCTTGTGTTTCTTTTAAGGTGATTCTTAAAGAAATACGATTTGGTTAAACGAGACGATACCAAAAATATTGTCCAAAAGTTTTAAACCCTTTGCACAAATCAATACCTCGTCTTTTCGGTGGTACTTAATTTATACATAAAATCAACCACCGCAAATCAAGGCAAGACACCTACTAACCTGGGTGTGACCATAATAAGTTCCGAACAACAGATTTAAAACTTGCCTTTGTGTCCTTGTGATTTGGTGTACCTTTTCAAAGAAGCCATTTCATTTGTGATTATTGGTTAAGTTCACTTGTCGCTTTGCCTCGCATTTGTTTTGAAAATTGATTTTTATACTTAGTGCATGCGCACGTTCTTCCGATTCTACAAGTCCACTTTTCGAGCTTGCAAACATTCCTCGTGAGCGTGAGGACGTTCGCTCCTTCACCGTGGATCGAGGAACGTCTACCACCACCACCGTCGAAATGGCGAAGACAAACCGATGAATGAGCTTCTCTAAGCACCCATCGAGGGTTACGGAGATGCCATTATTGTCCCAAACCATCGTGGGCGATACTTTTGAGCTCAAACCGGGTTGCTTAACTGTAACCCAAAGCCAATTCTATGGTTTCGAGCGGGATGATCCTCGCACACATACGATGGTTTAACAAGATTGCATCTACCATCAAGTACAAGAATGTCCCATGAAGCTATCAGCTTCTTCTCATTCCCATTTTCTCTAGAGGACAAGCCCTGAATTGGCGAAACAACCCCTCGCTCTATTGAGACATGGGAAGATTTAGTCACCAAGTTCATTAATCTAATTCTATCCTCCATCCCGAACTACAAGTCTTAAGAATGAGATAATGAAATTTTCTCGTAGATTTGATGAATCATTCGGGAGGCATGGGATCGTTACAAAGAATTACTCCATAAGTGTCCACATCATGGTTTTACCGAGTTAATGCAAATGGATACTTTCTATAATGGTTCGAGACAAGTCGACCAAGACTTTGAATGCCTCCGCGCGGAGGTAATTTCTGAGCAAGACCACAAAAGAAGCCTTACAAATCATTGAAAACAAGTCCCGTGTCCGTCCTTTCCGACAAAGACATATTAGACTCCGATCTAATCTTGGACCTTCTACTTCATCTCCCGTGAGTACATCTAGCACCGATGCTAAGATTGACAAACTCACGGATATTGTTCGAGCTTTGGTTCTTGCAAACCAAAGAAAGTCACTTTCACTCGCACACCATCACATGGTGAAGTGAAGAAAGTTGAAGTTTGTGTTACTTGTGGTGGTCCTCATGCATACTACAATCGATGTGACCATCGATGGTAGTCCGTTTGAAGCTAATGCTATAGTCGGTACTTCACATCAAGGAGGTAATCAATAACGTCCTCAAATGAACCAAGTTACCGTGCTAACACTTATCGTGCACCACCGGCTTTTAACCGTAATCCTAACCGGAATCGAATCAACCTAGAATGAACCAAGGTTATCAAAACCAAGGTAATTTCTATCTGGACCTAATCAAGGTTTCCAACATCAAGGAAACCTTAATCAAAACAATTTCAATCGGGGAATCAATTTCAAGGAAATGTGAATCCTAATCAAGGAATTTTCAACAACAAGGTCATAATCAAAACATCCGACCTCGAATTTCCCTCCACATCCTCCAGATACCATCATCGATGAGTTATTGAAGCGAGTTCATGAAATCCCAAGATGAAATGAACAAAGTTGTTGGTTAGTCGATGGTGATCTCAAGAAGTCTTTAAATGATCAACCCTCGGGCTCGGAAAACTTCCGAGCAACACGATCGCTAACCCAGGGAGATGCTAAAGCGATCACAACCGTAAGTGGTGTTTCATACAATGGACCCGCTATTCCTACTACTCTTCTTCTTCTCTCCCGAAGGTAGTGGAAAGTGAACCGAGACTACAAAGGATAAGAACTTCGTTAATAACGGAGGAACCAATGATGTCCATCCTCAAGTTTTCCGTAAACCCAAGTCTAATCCAGAGTTGTTTTGAACCTCCAGTAGCTCCGTTGAAAATACCAAATCCAAAACTTCTATTCCTTACCCATCACGTTTGAATGAGCAAAGCTCCGCGAAAAAGCCGGTCATCAAATGGACAAATTTTTCAAATTTTCCAAGAACTACACTTTGACATAAGTTTTGCGGATGCTATCATCTTTGATGCCCAAGTTTGCATCAACTCGCAAACACATGTTAAGCAACAAGGAAAAGTCGTTTGAAATGGCTAAAACTCCTCTTAACGAGAATCGCTGCAGTTATCCGAAGAAGCTTCGAGAAAAGCTTGGAGATCCGGAAAATTTCTCTTACCTTGTGTATTTCCGTGAATGGTTGAATGCTTTGCCTTAGCGATCTTGGTGCAAGCATCAACTCGATGCCTTATTCGATTTGGAAGAAACTTTCTCTTCCGTAACTTACTCCTACATGCATGACTCTCGAGCTTGCAGATCATACAATATCCCGTCCTCTTGGCATTTCCGGGGACGTATTTGTCGAAAGTAGGAAAGTTCCATTTTCCACCGACTTCGTGGTTGTTGATTTTGATGCGATCATCGGGTTCCTCTCATTGTTGGTCGAGGATTCTCGAGAACGGCCGTGCTCTCATTGATGTATTTGAGCAAGAAATCACATTACGTGTTGGTAATGAAGTCGCTACTTTTAACCTTGATCAAACTTCGAGGTACTCCGCAAATTATGATTCGAGTCGGTTAACCGAATAGATATCATTGATGTTGCTACGAAGAGTACTCAAGAGTTCTTGGTTATTCTCATAATTCGTGAGTGGGATCACTACATCTTCTCAACCTATCATAGCCAATTATACTCCTTCTCACTCCGTTTGAGGAAGCAACTTCATCTTGGAAGAGATGAAGCATACTTGGCTAGTGATTCTGCTCCATGGAAATTGATCACGCCCAATTGACATTGAGGGGATATACTTCTCATTGAGAAATTGTTAATGATGATCCATCATCGACCCCTCACTAGTGATTCAATTCTCGATGAGATTAATCAAAATGAGATTAATGAGGAGATATTCTTCTTGAGAAATTGTTAAATCATGAAATTTCTTCTCACTCCCTCCCGTAGAGCTTCATAACAAGGAAGTCAAGTCGGTTGAGAAATCAAGAATTTCACGAGGTTGAGCTTAAGGACTTACCACCTCATCTCGAGTATGCATTTCTTGAAGGTGATGATAAATTACAGGTCATTATTGCTCGAGATTCGAGTAAAGATGAAAAAGTCGCTCTCATAAAATCTTGAAGTCACACAAGCAAGCAATTGCTTGAAACTCTCCGACATTAAGGGTATCAACCTCAATTTTGTACTCACAAAATCTTGATGGAGGATGACTTCAAACCAGCAGTTCAACATCGAGAAGAGTAAATCCAAAATCCATGATGTTATCAAACAGAGGTTATCAAACTTCTTGATGCAGGATTGATTTACCCGATCTCGAGATAGTCCTTGGTTAGCCCAATTCATCGTGTTCCTAAAAAGGGTGGCATAACTTGTTATCACAATGAAGATAACGAGTTAATTCCAACTCGGTGGTTACGGATGGCGTGTGTGTATTGACTATCGTAAGTTGAATGACGCCACTCGTAAAGACCATTTTCCTCACCCTTTATGGACCAAATGCTTGAGAGATTAGCGAGGGGCGAATACTATTGTTTCCTTGATGGTTTCTCGGTACTTCAGATCCCCATTGATCCAAGGATCAAGATAAAACTACATTCACCGCCCATACGAAACTTTTGCCTACTAGACGTATGCCTTTTGGCTTATGTAATGCTCTGGCATGTTCCAACGATGTATGATGGCCATTTTCCACGACATGGTCGGGAAACAATGGAGGTGTTTATGGATGACTTCTCGGTCATTGGGATTCATTTCAAACATGTCTCTCCCATTTAGATAAAATGCTTAAACGGTGTGAAGACACCAATCTTTGTCTAAATTGGGAGAAGAGCCACTTTATGGTCAAAGAAGGCATAGTCCTTGGCCATAAGATTTCAAAATGGGATTGAGGTAGATAGAGAAAAAGTTGATGTTATTGCTAAATCGCTTCATCCTACTACAAATCAAAGGTATTAGGAGTTTTTAGGTCATGCCGGTTTCTATCGTAGATTCATACAAGATTTTTCTAAAATCGCCTGACCATGACCCATCTTCTTGAAAAGATGCTCTTTTATCTTTTCACCCGAGTGCATCAAGCTTTTGAAACATTGAAGAAAAAGCTTCTTGAAGCACCCATTCTCGTTGCTCGGTATCGACTTGCCTTTTGAGCTCATGTGCGATGCAAGTGATTTTGCCATCTGCGATCCTAGGGCAACGTGAGCTAACATTTTCGACCTATCCACTATGCAAGTAAGACTATGATCAAGCTCAAACTCATTACACTACCACGTAAAAATAATTATTAGCCGTGGTGTATGCATTTGAGAAGTTTCGACCATACTTAATCTTGACCAAATGTGTGGTGTATACGGATCACTCGGCTCTCAAATATCTCTTTGCAAAACAAGATGCAAAGCCGAGATTGCTCCGTTGGGTTCTCTCCTCCGTGAATTTGATATCATCATACGTGATAAAAAGGAGCCGAGAACCTAGTCACGATCATCTCGTCCCGATTAGAAAAGCCTCACCAAGATGTTTTCGAGAAAAAGGAAATAAATGAAACATTTCCTCTCGAGACACTCAATGCGGTTTCTTTTCGTGAAACTCTTCTACCCCATGGTTTGTCGACTTCGCAAATTACCATGCGGGTAACTTCATTATGAAAGGGATGTCAACCCAGAGAAGAAAAAATTCTTCAAGGATGTTAAACATTACTCGGGACGACCCTCACTTATTCAAAATCATGCGGATCAAGTCATCCGACGGTGTGTTTATGGACGTGAAGCTATTGACATTCTCAAAGCTTGCCATGCCGACCCACCGGGACATCATAGTCCAAACTACACCGCCAAAAAGGTGTTTGATTCCGAGTTTTATTGGCCCACCATCTATAAGGATGCCCACGATTTTGTCAAAACTTGTGACGCTTGTCAACGTCATGGAAATATCTCTCAAAGAAATGAAATGCCACAAAATGCCATTCAAGTTTGTAGATATTCGACATCCGGGTATTGACTTTATGGGGCCATTTCCATCTTCTCGAGGTAACAAATACATACTCGCTGGGTGTTGACTATTTGTCAAAATAGGTTGAAGCCAAAGCTTTACCTACAAATGATGCCCGAGTAGTTGTAAAATTTTGAAATCTCTTTTGCTGTGTTTGGAACTCCGAGAGCTATAATCGGTGATCGTGGTACACATTTCGCAATGACCAATTTGATCGTGTCATGCAAAAGTATGGTGTTACCCACCGCTCATCTCATCTGTGCATACCACCCCAAACAAGTGGGGGTGGAAGTCTCCAACCGTGGTATTAAAGAATTCTAGAAAGGACAAGAGGCGAAAATCGTACATCCCGGTCGGATAAACGGATGACGCACTGGGCCTTTCGCATGCGACTTAGAAAACATGTTAGGAATTAGAAATTCCGTGTATTAAAGAGTCGGTCACCTCAAGTATATGTAATCGTTAGAAAGCTCGTAGTCGTAGTTCTTTTAAGTTAAGTAGTAATTTAGTTAAGTAACACCGTGGAGGACGGACGGTCTTTACCCATCAGATGCACGATCCATGCCCCAAAGTGTGGCGAGTTATGTAAGACTATAAATACTCTCTACCTTCCAAGGTAGAGAGTTGGAGCTCATAATAATATCTTTCACTTTCTCTCACTAAGTTCCCTAAACCTCTAACTTTCTCTCTAGAATTCCATCTTATACGCCAACTTGTGTTATGGTTTGATGTGTATGTGAAAAGTTATATCTTACAATTGGTATCAAGAGCCATGGTTAGATCATATCTTGCACATCTTTGGATTTATAGTGGTTTTTAGGTGGTTTTTGAGTTTGAAAAAGTTTAGTGGTTTTTGCATCATTTGATTGATTTCTTGTGTTAAAGTTTGAATTTTGTTGGTACTTTTGTGTTTAGAATCATCAAAAGTGTTTAGGTTTTCATTTGGTAAGCTTGAATCATCTTGGTTGGGTTGTTTTTGGATTGAAAAGTGGTGTTTATATGGTTTTCATGGTAGCGAGTTAGTTCACGGATAACATTTCTTCATAGCGACTTGCTTCATTATTTTGTAGCGACTTACGATGTTAAAAGCTAGCGAGTTAGAGCTAGCGAGTTAAAGGACAAGTAGTGGAATCTCCACCACGGTAGCGATTTGGCTAGCGACTTGGTCAAGATGCGAGTTGCTCTTTAGCGACTTGTGTTTCTAGCGACTTGTGTAGCTAATTGTTGCCAAAATTTAGCTAGCGACTGGACTCGCAATGAGTTACTACTTAGCGACTTGCTTTCTATCTAGCGACTTGGACCGTAGCGAGTTACTACTTAGCGAATTGCTTTATATCTAGCGACTTGGTGCTCAGCGAATTAACCGGTAGCGACTTAGAGCTTTATCATCTAGCGACTTGAGTGATTGTTTACGGTTTCTCTTGATTTAGTAAAATCCGTGAAAGAATCTATTTCCGCTTAATCATAGAGTTATAAAACTCGTATAACTGTTAACATGTCTACCAACGTTCCTCACCGCCATCTCCATCGTTGTCGAGGATGTTCAAGCAATTGGCTCGGATACTGGCCCACCAATGCTTGATGAATCGACTACGATTCTTGGGCTCAACGAATCGATTGTATTGCCTTGAAAGGAAAATGGTGTCAACATTCTCAAATCCATTGATGAAGGACCATATCGGGTTGAGACGACTAGAGACATACTTGATACTAATGAAGATGGTACTCGCTCACGGAATGGACAGACCTAAGATGTACAATGAGCTTGATAATGAGGAGAAAAGAGATTCGATGCAGATATCGTGGCTTCAAACATTGTTCTTCAAGGTCTTCCTAAAGACATCTACAAGTCGATCAATCATAACACCGATGCAAAGGCAGTTTGGGATAACGTTAAGATGCTTCTCTCGTGTTCGTAATTAACTATGGAAGAGAGAATCCCAACTCTATGATTTAATTTGAGCACTTCAAGATGAAACCGGATGAGAGTGTTTATGAGTACTATGAGATTTCATAAGTTAGTGAATGACATGAGGAACATCGAATGACTATGCCTAATATTCATTTGAACTCAAAGTTTGTGAACAACATGAATCCCGAATGGCACAAGTTTGTTACATCCGTGAAACTCACTAAAGGATTGAAGCATACAAACTATGAGCAACTCTATGCCTTCCTCCTTCAGAATGAGAGACATGCTATGTTTGAAAAGTTGATTCTCAATCGTTCAAAACCAACGAGTGAGACAAGTTCGCCTAATGACTCAACAATTTTCTACTCAAACATTGGAATCACAACCAAAGCATCACAAGTCATACCCTTGGGTAATGGTAATCACAAACTCATCCCTCGATCCTCAGTTCAAACAAGTCGATGCCGATGCACACATGGGTAACATCATTAATCAACTTGCTCTTCTCATTAGTTAAAACATGAATTCTCTCCCACAAACCAACAACAACCTCGAATCGCATCTAACCCACATAATCAAGCCTTTGTTAAAGATGGAAGGATCGTGGTGCAACCGCTTCAGAAAGACAAGATGATCGGGAAAGGGTGGGCCGGTAGAGGATATGGCAACCGTAATCGAGGAAGAAATGGTAACCAAGGTCAAGCTAAGACAATCAAATGCTACAACTGTGGTGGTGAAGGACACATTGCAAGGAACCGCACATCTCCAAAGCGCCCATGTATCGCCGATTTCAGAGATAAGATGTTGCCGCACAAGCTCGTGGACAATGGTGCTGCGTTGGATGAAGAGGAATTGTCTGCTTTGCCGAGGGCAATGCCAAGACCTATGATGCGAGATGTGGATGAGCACTGCTCGTGAGATAGGTCACAATCATCGAACGCCTTTCAAGTCGCCGACCGTGATGCATACGATTCGATGTAGATGATGGACCCATCGCACACACAATCTTTATGGCTAGCATCTCTCCAATGGCTTCTCCCAAGATCTCTTCTTCACCACAAGTGGCCCATCCAAGGACAAACTCATCTCGAGGTATTAAAGCTATATGATGATGTCGATGTGCAACAGATGCATGACAAAGTACAACCAACCGAAACTTTTGAATCAAATATTGAAAATACGGTAATATCAATATTGTCCCATATGATCAATACGTGAAACAAAGTGAAAGTGAAGTTGTACCTAGTGATGCATCTTCGCAATCAACAATGACTATGTCTTTGATGAATTCACCGCATGTGCTCCCGATGATTCCATTATCTCCGAACTAAATGCCTATAAGGAACGTGTTGCCATATATGAACAACGCAAAATTTGAGTTGACCACCGTGAGCAGGAAATGGATGACCAAGTGCGCATGAATTAGAAAAAGTAACTTTAGAGAAGAAGTATTGAAACAAGAATTAAATTCTTTGCAAGAAAACTTTCTAAAACAATTAAGCAAAAACAAGAACTTCAAGAAAACGTGAAAATGCTTAAGCAAGAATTTAATGCAAAAGAATCAAAGCTCTTGAGAGATTTTTCTAATCTGAAAACTTTGAAAACAAACTTGAAAACAAGTTGTACATACAAGGAAACACCATTCAGATCGCTCACATGGTCACCAAACATCGAGTCTTAAGCGATAAGCATAGCATTCCCTTGTTGAGGAACCAAATCCAGAGGTAATCAAAAGGCTAGAAATGCTCAAAAGGTGATTTATGATGGTAATGAAATTCTTAAGCCTAGGCGAAACCTAGTTGCGTTGAGTGCACCGAGGAAGATATGAAATCGATGAAGTCACTAGGAAAGGATGAACAAAAACTAGATGACCCCAAATGCAAAGAGAAGAACATAAATATCACTCCTCATGATTATAAGAAGGAAAACCGGATTGCATTAAACAAGTTTAAGCCTCGGACTTTGTTGACTCTCAACAAGTCTTCGAAAATGGATTTAGATAAGCAGAAAGCCGAAAATATTGTAGAAACAAATCCTCCCCTTTGGAAAATGCCTAAAGCTACTGTGTATCCTCCTAACACACCAATGCATCTTGTTCCTAGAACAATTGCCACTAAAAGCAATATCTTAATCAGCCAATACGTTATTTTTCAACTATTTGTTGATTTTGAGAAAACTTGCAAGAAAAGGATCACACCCACCGGCATTACTGAAGGAGAAAGGGGTTTTGAACAAATGAAAGAATGTTATTTAACTGAGGTCATGCCCTTCTTTAAACTTTTAAAGGATCACTTTGAGAGTCTTAAAAAGGGGATAGAATGAGAATCTTATTACTGAATGTGTTGCTCAAGATGTCTTTTTCACTGCTTCAAATTGCAATAATACTTTGAGAGTCTTAAAAAGGGGATAGAAACAGACATTAAGGGAATGGAAAAGGAATTTGATGCAATAATAGTTGAAATTAGTGATTATGAGCGTGCATTAAAATATAATGAGATCGAGAGGAAGAACTCGCATACATTGAATGAGAATCTTATTATTGAATGTGTTGCTCAAGATGTCTTTTTCATCGCTTCAAATTGCTCTATTAATGCTTCCAAATTTCATGAACTATCGTCGGTCTCGAAAGTCTCCCATGATCGTGTCATTGAGCTTGAAAAACTAATTCTAAACTTAATGAGAAAATTGAATGGATGATCATGACAATTTGGTTAAACATTTTCTAAACTAGAAGTTGAGTATTTTAATCTACAACTAAAATATCAACATCTCAAAGAAAATGTCAAAACTTCAAATTTCAAGATATCTTCGGATGTTCCGAGTTTGATGCGTTTTCAAATAAACAAACGAGATGAACAGATTCATGCTCATGTAACACGATCGTAAAGTTGAAAGTCCAAATCTCTCAATTAAAGGGTCAAACGAACAATATGACAGTTCCCAAATGCCTCCTTCTTTAGATTCTCGAATTCTCAAACGTTTCATCTTCAAAACCTAGTAAATGCTTTACGAAGGAAAACGAAAGTTTCCTAGAAGAGAATGAAAAGGTTAAACGTCATTTCAATGAGTTGTTTGAATCAATTAAAGTCACTCAGTAACAAAAACAACGAACAAATAACTTCATTGCAAAAGGAAATTGAGAATCAAGAGTCGTAAAAGGGAAAATGCCAATGATCAATGCGGAGAATGTTGTATCTAAGGTTCTCTCTCGTAATAAATCGCTTTATCCGTGACATATGTCCCCTCACCTAAGGAACAACAAACTTGCCATTCAAACATATTTCTCATCCTTAAGGATTGCTTAGAATGCTGCGTGAGATTGTTGAAGAGGATAAGCTAGAGAAACCTCATGATAATGCAATTGGACATGCATGCTTATATGCCAAACGATCCCAAGAAATCTTAGAATGTTTGATCACTATATGCCCAAAGACATTAGGTGAGAGAGTTAACCCTTGATTCCATGCTCAATGCCTAAGGCCAAACATGACATGCACTCGATTCCCAATGGTTTGAATGTGAGGAGTAGTGTTCCATTGAGTAGGTCGATTTTAGATCCATCAATGCTAGGAAAGTGAACTCAAATGTGCCTTCTAGGAGTACTAATGACAAGACCTCTAGTGTTATGAAAGTGAACCTTAGTGCACTGCATGTAGTTCGGATCCAAAGACATCTAAGCGGTGGTGCAAGAGTAGTAAAACAAACTAATGTTCCCATTCCTCTACAGAGTAATCGGTGACATTAAAGGAGCAGTCAAAGTCTCAAGACAATACAAGGAATGATAGGACCTCTCAAGCTAAGAATGTGCACTGGAAGAGAGTAGAAGAACAATCTAGGAACCTTAAGTTTGAATCGAATAAAACGAATCGTGTTGATTCTAGTATTTGCCATAGGCATCAGTAATTAATTCAATTCGATACTATTTGCAAACCTTGTACCGATGATTGCTTGAATTATGTTTCTAATCATGAATGTGATGTTAATGTTTTGTCTAATGATGTTAATTGTCCGCTTAATGTTGTTAATGCTAAAATTCATGCTAAAAGGCTAAAAGGCAAAAGCGAAAGAGAGTTAGAAAACAATGGAAACCCGGGAAGAACATTCAAGTAATAGGCTTTTATTGGATACCATTGGTCATAAGACTAATCGATAATGCCCACTAGAAAATGGATGCCTACCGGTAGAACTATTCCCTTAAGAAGTGGTCACACCGTAAATAGGGCTAATACAAACACTAGTACGCATCTATTCACAATGATTCCACTACTTCACCGTCTCGATATGAATGCTTTTATTTCGATGCGGGTGGTCCAACTGTTGCTACTAACCAAATGGAACCCATTCTTGCATGGGGATCCCAAATATCCGATTATCCATTCTTGTCATGTTCAACCGCAGATCGTTCAAATCGCTCGTGGTACCGGACTCAGTCGTTCCAAGCATATGACCGAGACCGTCACGCTCATGAACTTCGTGAGCAAATTCATCGGATCGTTAGATTTGGTAATGATCATTTCGGTGCTATATGGGTTATGGAGATTATGTTGTTGGTGATAGTGTCATCTCCGCAGTGTATTATGTGGAAGGTTTAGGTCATAACTGCTCTCGTTGGTCAATTCGTGATTCGATCTAGAAGTAGCCTTGAAAACATACCGCTTTGTTAGAGATCTTAATGGAAAGGAACCGCTGAAAGGAACTCGTGGCTCAAACCTTTACACTATCTCTATCGATGACATGATGAGAGCTTCACCAATCGCTTGTTATCAAAGGCTTCTAAAACAAAGTCATGGTTATGGCATCGTCGTCTCAATCACTTGAACTTCGGCACCATCAACCATCTTTCCGAAAGGACTTAGTTGTAGGTCTACCTAGACTAAAGTATGAAAAGGATCATCTTTGTTCAGTATGTCAATTGGGAAAAAGCAAGAAGTATGCCCATAAACCCAAACCTACTAACTCATCACGTAAGTTCTTCATATGATTCATATGGATTTATGTGGACCAATGAGGTGCAGAATATCTTTGGGAAGAAATATGTGTTAGTTGTGGTTGATGATTATTCTAGATTCACCTAGGTCAAGTTCTTAAGGACAAAGGATGAAACTCCCGATATCATCATCAAACTCATCAAACAAGTGCGAGTTAGACTAAACAAAACCGCCGTAATTATCGATGCAGATAATGGAACCGAGTTTGTCAACAAACAACTTAGTGAATTCTATGAAAGCATTGGAATCGACCATCAAAGAAGTGTTCCACGAACCCTCAATGAGCGGTGTAGTTGAAAGACTAAATCGTACTCTTGTTGAAGTTGCTAGAACAATGCCGATTTACTCAAAGGTTCCAATGTTTCTCTGGTCAAGCAATTACACCGCATGTTACACACAAAATCGCTCCACGATTCACACCATTCATGGAAAAACTCCATATGAACTTGTCCACAACAGAAAACCTAATCTATCTTTCCTTCGTGTGTTTGGTGCCTTGTGCTATCCAACTAATGAAGGTCAAGACTGGGCAAACTTAGGGCTAAAGTCGACATTGGAGTATTTGTAGGATATGCACCAAACAAAAAGGGATACCGAATCTACAACAAAAGAACCGAAATATCATGGAAACAATTCACGTTACGCTTGATGAGTCGATCGGTCAAATGGCTCTGGACACTCCACCGGGACCCGCACTTCATAATGATCCTATTGGTTCATCCCTTGTTCCAAACTCCTCTCAAGAAACACCATATGTACCTCCATCAAGATGATGTAAAGAAATTGTTTGATCCAATGTTTGATGAACTGTATGAGTCTACTACTAATGAGGTGCTGATCCCACAACAGAGGATGCTCGATTCCGTGAATGAAGTCAATCCATCGGCCAATATCTCGTAAGTCAAGAAGCACGTCTGCCGATCCTTCGCCTCATCAACAAATCATCATTCTTCAAATGTACATCATGGAAATGTTTCGCATCAATGATGAAGTTAATCCCTGCGACTCAAGATGCTCCATTTGAAAACATATTTGCTACTCTCGAATCATCGCCAGAACCATCTTCTTCGTGAGACATCGACTCAACTACCCCGCCTCAACAAATGCCACATGAACACCTCGTAAAATGGACTCACGATCATCCATTAGACAACATCATTGGAAATCCTCTCGTCCCAGATCAACCCGGAAGAACTCGCAACCGATGCCTTATGGTGCTTCTTCAACTCCGCACTATCTAAGATCGAACCAAAAGATGTTAAACCGCAATGAATGAAGATAGGCGGTTCAATGCTATGCAAGATGAAATTCATGAGTTTGATCGACTTGATGTATGGGAGTTAGTACCGCCTCCAGATGTGCTATGATTATAGCTCTAAAATGGATCTTCAAAGTAAAACTTGATGAGCATGGTGATGTGTTGAAGAACAAGGCTCGATTAGTTGCTAAAGGATATCGTCAAGAGAGGTATAGACTTTGAAGAATCTTTTGCTCCATTGTTCGAATCGAGGCCATCGAATCTTTCGCTAATCTCGCTAGCAAGAACATGGTGGTTTATCGATGGATGTAAAGACGGCATTTCTAAACGGAGATCTTAAAGAAGTCGTCACGCCGCCCAACCTCAAGGATTTGTGAATCAAGAGCATCCTACTCACGTTTACCGCTTGAAGAAGGCTCTTTACGGTTTAAAGCAAGCTCCAAGGGCATGGTATGATACATCATCTAAGTTTCTTCTATCATCCGGATTCATCAAAGGAGCAGATTGATCCTACATTGTTCACTGTGAAGTCGCAAACATTTGATTCATGTTCAAATTTATGTTGATGATATTATTTTGCCTCGATCGACCCAATGGAATGTGATCGTTTTCAAATGAAATGAGTTCAAAGTTTCAAATGTCAATGATGGGACAAATGTCATTTTCTTAGGATTACAAATTTCACAAAGTCCCGAGGCATTTTCATAAATCAATCTAAATATGCAAATGAGATTTTAAAGAAATTTGGATTTGATTCAAGTGACCCGCTGACACCCCCATGATCGACCGAACCAAACTAGATGAGGACCTCTCGGGATCATGATTGACCAAACGAAATATAGGAGTATGATTGGATCCTCGATGTATCTCACCGCTAGTAGACCGGACATCTTATTCTCTGTATGCATGTGTGCTAGATACCGTGCTAAGCCTACTAAAAAGCACCTTGAAGCGCTTAAACGGGTCTTCGGTATCTCCAAGGAACCATCAATATGGGACTATGGTACCCGAAGGACACCGGTATGTCACTAACGGCCTATGCGGATGCCGATCATGCAGTTGTCAAGATACACGTCAAGCACGCCCGGAGGTGCTCGGTTTTGGGTGATAAGCTTGTGAGTGGTCTTCAAAAAGCAAATGAGTACTTCTATTTCCTCTACAGAGGTGAATACATAGCCATGTCATCTTGTTGTGCTCAAATCCTATGGATGAGATCTCAATTATCGACTATGGCTTTGTATTCAACAAAATCCCTCCAGATCGCGGATAATAAAGTGCTATTGCTCTCTCATGCAACAACGCTCAACACTCAAGAGCAAAGCATATCGACATTCGACATCATTTCATCGGGAACAAGTGGAAAAAGGTGTGGTGGAACTATACTTTGTGAGGTCTCAATATCGTTAGCGTACATCTTCACCAAAGCTCTTCCAAGAGAACGTTTTGAGTTTATTCTTCCACGCCTTGGTTTGAAAAGCCTTCAACCGAACACTCAAACGTCTTCGAGAGGAAGACGAGGAGTAAAGGTCTATCTTCATCTATCTTTTGTAAATATTTATTCAAAAACAAAATACAAAATTATAAAACCCTCTAAAATCAAATAGAAAATATAAAACCTTCAAAATCCATAAAAATCAAAAAAAAAAAAAAAAAAAAAAAAAAAAAAAAAAATATTGTCAATTTGTCATGTTTTTTTTTCTGGTTCGATTATATCTACGGTCTTTGTCTTTGTATTCAAAGAATGACACGGACTTTAGATGTTGTTCGAAAAAAAAAAAAAAAAAAATATATATATATTTTGGGAGAAAGAGAAAATGGTTTATTGTCATTTTCGAGCAATAACCCGCTTTTAAAAGAAAGAACGAGCCATGTTTTACCATGTTTTCAAATTCCTATGCTCGATTCTATAAACTCCTATCTCACGAAAACTAAATGCTTTGAAAAATAACTCAATCTCTATTTTGATAATCATCGGGACTTATTTGTCAAAATCTCTATCTCTCAATCAACAACCTACGCTATTGATTGAGGGGAGAATGATTTCAATTAAATTAAAAAGTTATTTGGCATTAAATTGTTTTCAAAAGATATACATGCATGTTTTATAAATGGAGTTTAAAGTCTTAAAATCGATCCATATCGCTTAAAACACTTTCACAATCAAGTCACAATTCTCCTTAAAGTTTTCAAAATCAATTTAAATCTATACGAGATCACAAATCTCAAATGATTTGATAATTGTGATCGGGGAGAATGTGTGATTTAAATTGATTTAAACCGATAATCGTGTAAATGGTTATAAAAGAATGTACATGTTGTCCTTCTCACATGTGACAAACGATTTCAATTTTCAATGCACATGTTGAGGGGAGCATCTATCTTAAACCTTTGATTTGAAACGTGATCATTCACCCTAATGTGCGGTTCCTCTAGTATGTGCAAAACTCTTTTCAAACCTCGAGGCACATATTGAGGGGAGCAAAATTCATGGAAACCTCATCCTTCCCGGATTTGCCATACCCACTTGATCCGCTGAGGAAGTGATGTTGATATCTTTTAGAAAATGGTAATCAAAAGAAGTAAATTCTTTCTCTTGCCTCCGTGTGCAAAACATTTTCAATACTTGATGCACATGTTGAGGGGAGTTATCGTTCTAAAATATCAAAACAATTCAGTACAAAAGCTTTGATAATATATCACAAGTATCCGAATTGATTTTTCAAATGGTTTTCAATTGGATCCAATGGCGGATGAACAATACCAAATAGACCGACCAACTTTACTTTAATGTACGGTGATATAAGGATGATAAGGTTAGGTATTGGTTCCCATGATCCGCCGAGAATCCGGAGGGATCTACCAGGACAATCCACTAGTTAGTGTAGAAGTCCTTAGGTATGATGATAAAAGGAGAAAATGAGATATGGGAAGAGTGCGGACTAAGACCGAGCTAGTAATGGAATAAACCCAACAAGGTTCTAGCTAGGAAGTCTCGTAAGTAATCAAGGGGTTGAAGAATTAAAAGAATTGAATGTGAAAAGGGTGAAAACAAATAGCCCTCCATTTATTCAACCTTAGGGCGTAAACCGGGTTCAATTCATATGCTACCGATGGAAACATCGGTATTGAAGACAAGACGTCATGGACCCAAAGGACGACCGCACTTCAACTTCCCAAACCACTCAAGTTCCTCTTAAAAGGACTTGTTTCATTCTCACGGGAACCGACATTATCTATCGACTTTCTCTTAGAGATGGTTGATATGAAGAAGGAGACCTCTCCCTAGTCTCCGTTATAGGATCCAAATATGCACAAATTGAGTCTAGAGCCACGAGATCATCAATAAATCTCATTAGGACACTTAATGAAGACTCTGCTTCACACAATGTGAAAGAGAGATTATATCCGAGTCCCACGATTATCCTTGTGGTATTGCCGTAACATCCGAAAGTGATGTGTTTACATATTCACAGTGAAGATGGAAAGCCTTCGGAGCCTACATCAAACAAGCTCCCGGTAGGTGGCATGTGAGATCTATTATATAGATCAACCATGTGACAACCGAACAGAAACAATGGGCGATTCAATCTCTTGAATCAATCTCGTTCGTGTTATGGATTGACGGATACCTTTGAAAAACCGGTCTTTGTGCTTAAAACTCTTTTCATTAGCACATCGACCGTACTCATTTTTCAAACCAAAGGTATTTTATGATTGATAATTGATTTTCAATAAAACCTTCGTTGTATTGCAAAACAATTTCTATCGAGCAATACACGATTGTTTTTCAAATCTCTTTTCATCAATCGGTGGACTTAAATTTATTTGGTTCACTCACTCCGTGTTGTCTTCTTTGAGATGTTCCGGTTTGAGAACAAATAGAACATTGCGAAACCCCGTCAAGGAGATTCTTAGGAATCCTACGATCACAGCGAGACTTGTATCGATCAACGGGAACCGTGGGCGTGTACCTCAATTCAACGAAGTGATCAAAGACACTTTCGTGCGATTTGTTGCTAATCGTTGTATGCGTACGCCGACGCTTGCGGTGATCGTAATGAAGCGGTCAATCCACACCGCATGCTCACTTAACACATTCAACTCAAAAGAAATCATGATTAGTGCATCAATGACTCGATATTTTCACTCCATGCTTCGCCTACCGCCAATATCATGATTCAACAAAAGCTTCCGCTACCGATGTGATGATTTCATGATCCGTAATGCGAGCATGTCGGTCCTAAAGTCACAACATCACAAAATACCAACACCACAAAGGATGTGTCGAGATTGTTGATAGTCGATGATCTCGAAGATGGCTCAAGATTATTATCACGTGGATCAAGAAAAGACCTCCACTTGGAATAACCAATCATGCAATGTGAAGAATCAATGACTACGAGCTCAAGAGCAAGGACTACATCAAGAATACTATATCACTTGTTAATGTTATATCTATTTGTATTCTATGTAATTTTGGTACATGTTTGAGGTGACCTCCTTGTGGGAGATTGTTAGGAATTAGAAATTCCGTGTATTAAAGAGTCGGTCACCTCAAGTATATGTAATCGTTAGAAAGCTCGTAGTCGTAGTTCTTAAGTTAAGTAGTAATTTAGTTAAGTAACACCGTGGAGGACGGACGGGTCTTTACCCATCAGTATGCCGATCCATGCCCCAAAGTGTGGCGAGTTATGTAAGATTATAAATACTCTACCTTCCAAGGTAGAGTTGGAGCTCATAATAATATCTTTCACTTTCTCTCACTAAGTTCCTAAACCTCTAACTTTCTCTCTAGAATTCCATCTTATACGCCAACTTGTGTTATGGTTTGATGTGTATGTGAAAAGTTATATCTTACAAAACACCAATTGGGTGTACTCCATACAAGCTAGTGTACGGAAAGGCATGTCATCTTCCGATTGAGCTAGAGCACAAGGCTTCTGGGCCTTAAAACATGCAAACTTCGATATACAGACAAATGGTGATCACGTAAAAGTTCAAATGAATGAACTAAATGAACTTCGTGATCAAGCATACGAAAACTCTTTGATCTATAAGCAAAGACAAAGAAGATTCATGACTCTAAAATCAAGAACCGCGTTTTCAACATTGGTGATCGAGTCCTTCTTTTCAATTCTAGATTGAAGATTTTCTCGGAAAGCTCAAGTCCCTACCGGTCTCGGTCCATTTACCATCACTAAGGTTTATCCTTATGGTACCATTGAGTTATCTCACTGATGGTCCAAATTTTAAAGTGAATGGTCATCGATTAAAGCATTACTTTGGAGAGGACATTCCATCCATGGTTGTCCGGATCTACAAACTTCCCCATGAACCAATGAATGCGGGATCGAGTCAAGCTAGTGACTCGGGAATCAAAAAAGAGCACACACCATATGGGTTTTCACCCATGTTGTCTTCTTACCCTTTCTACCAATTTAGTGTGGGGAGTTGCCCATTGTTGTATATATCAATCTTCAAAAAAAAAAAAAATGTATATATCAAAACAAAATAATGGCGTAGTATTTCCTTTTATGTTCTATGTTTCGGCATAACCGCGGTACTTTGAATATTGAGGGCAATATTCATTTCTAAGTGTGGGGAATTCTCACGAATTTTATCATGTAATTATTCCACCCAATTCCCGCTTTTGGCAAAAACAATTTTGGAGTAAGTGTTTTCACTTACTCAAGAAATGGTAATCATCCGCCATGTCTAACCCACATAAGGATTAGCTAATCCAGAGCAAACGGCTCTTGGTAAAGATATCTCAAACCGCTTACGGCTTGCAATTTGCCCAAAATTGTATGGTGTTCATTCACCATATCTTTAAACTAGTGAAAAGTTGGCTAGCCCGCAAGTTTATGGCTTGTGGTAAAGGCGTTGAAAATCCATAATTGGTAATCGGCTCACCAAAGATAATATTGATAATTTATCTAAGAGTTGGCTAGTCCGTATAAACGACTTACGGTAAAGACAAATCAAACCGTTGAAAGCTTATGATTTGCTCAAAATCATTTGGTTATCATTGTACCAAGGTTCTTACTTGAACTAAAACAATTGGCTACCGCAGAAGTAATGGCTTTTGGTAAAGAGATGAAATCCATTAATTTTTCTCAAATCATTGCTAGGGACTAGCAATATCTTAGTGTGGATTGATGGTGTCTAAATACTCATCATTTTTTATCTTGTTTATAATGCCAAAACATCCGAAAACACTCGTAAATACATCAAAATGATGAAAATATCATAAATAAGTGTTTTATGTGTTTTAAATGCAAAATATCAAAATCGGTGAAAACGATCAAGTTTGCATAATTGGCGCTTTAGTCCCCAAGTTTAAAAAGTTGTCAAAAAGCAGTCCCCTGGTATATCAAAATAAAGAAAATGTCATTTAAGGTCCATGGGATTCATAAAGTTGTCAAAACAAGTCCTTGAAATCAAAATTGCAAAATTACAACTTTAGTCCTCAACTTTTAAAATGACAAAAAATGGTCCTGGACATTTAAAATGGAAAATAATCATCATTGGTCCTTGTACTATTCACTTATGGCAGGAATGGTCCTTGTGAGAGCTTTGGAAACTTGTCAAGATCAGTCCTTTAACTTTGGCAGATTACACAAATGGTCCTTGTAATTAAATAAGCCAATTAGACCCCTTTTGTATTTAGAACCACCCAAACCCAAAAGAACCCCCACCAATGCCCTGTGACCCCCATTTGGACCCCCCTATATTAATACTTGGTCAAATAAGTCAAAGGCGCCAATACGACTTCCACTTTGTTCATCCCCTTCTTCCCAATGAAACCCAAAACCATGATGGTTTTACCTCTTTTCAACACTCCACAATTGTCTTCCCACCAGATACCAACCCTTAACACCTCCACATCCATCCAAGACCCATTAATTAGTAAAACCCGCTCAAAGACAATTTACGCCAAAATTGCCATTTGGCAATTTTGATGATCCGATTAAATCAATGGCTGGATTGAGGTCGGATTTGTTCGAGATGTCGACAAGGTCAAATGAGATCAATAAATACAAGTGGGAAGCAATGTTGTAATCTATCTAGTGTAATTTTAGTTTCTAATGTCGTTTTAGCTTACTTTCAAATTTCAGTGTATGTTTTAGCCTTAAAGCTTTGTATTTCAAGTTTTCATTGTACAATAAAACTTTGGTAACCATTAATTTCAGTATCAAGTTCTATTTCTGTTTATGCAAAAATTTACTCTTGTTCAAAAATTCAATAAGCTCGAATGTTATTAGCAGTTGTTATTATGGACTCATAAGCCCACATAAGCTCCCTAGAAAGCTTATTCAAGCTTTTAGAAACCTTAAAAAACAGTCTAGTATCAAAAACAGAAAAATCACCAAAAATACACATAAATTAGATAAAAATAAAAAATCACAAGAAATGAAGAAAGATGCAAGGAGCAAGGTAAATTATGGATTGCCTTGGGTGTAGAAGCTTAGTGGTAAGCTAATAGGGGTGATATTTGGTCCTTGTTCTTGGTTTTCAGCCAAATCCAATTTGTAAGCCTTTTAATACATTTTGGCATTTCACTGTTTTGATTGCTCATTAGCTTAAATTTCTTTATGTTCATGTTTATTAGTTATATTTTAGTATAGTTAAGCAATAAAACCAGTCACTTGTTCTTTTTAATTGGAAGTTAATAAAAATCTTAGTAAAACAGTTAAAATAGTATAAGTACCATACTTGAGTTTTATGTTGGTAGTACTGTTGTTTCATGCTTGTGCAGTCTTATTACATGATAATACAAGGTTGTGATTCAGTTGCATGGTCCAAATCTGTGTTTTGTCTTGAAAAACATCAAAACAGTCTCAATAAGGACTGTTTGGATAAGCTTGTTTAACTGAGTTATAGAGTGTTTGTGTTATTGTTCATTGTTGTGTTGTGTCTCATTGGTCCATAATAACTCAAAGAAACAAGAAAAACCAGTGCTTGATCATTAAAAAGTCAAAATACCTTTTAACATCACTTACCTAGTTAACTGTTAGGAATTAGAATCTTAAAATCATCATAGTAGCTTAAAAGTTGTTAGCATAGCTTAATCTAACCTTATTATATCTTAATATATCATAATCAGTCATTAGTTTTGATTTAAAGTTCATTAAAGTCAACCTACTAGTTTATTTCAAAGTCAAAATGTGTCCTGTGCACAGTTTTACGGTCAAACTCACAAGCCTGTCATAAGCTCTCTAGTTAACTTTAGCTTGTGATTTTTAGTTCTTTGGAAAGCTAACCAAGCCATCTTAAGGGTTCAAGCTTAATATTTCAATTTGCAGCTTATTTGCTAAGCCTGCAAGTGCTTATGAGTTTGTCCCATTTACTCAAGAATCAACGAGTCATACTCGATGATTTTCTAGCTTTTCAATAGCTTCTCACAAGCTCTTTATTGTAATCCAATCTGTGTGATTTAGCTTTTGGAAAGCTTAATCGGTCAACTTGTTTATTCCAAGATTTGTTTTCATTTTATAGCTTATTTAAGTACTTAAAATTAAGCTACAAAGTGCCTAGTAATTCAAAAAAATGTCCTGTGCAAATCGGTTAGCTAATGCTTATTTTTGCTTAATCTGCTTATTTTCAAGTTTTGTGCTTGTTAAGTTGTAATTCTAGCTTATTGTAAGTCATCTAGCTTATTTTCGATTAGCTCTTAGCTTATTTACTAGCTTATAGCCATCTTGACTTAATATCTTGTGCTTATTTTCATTTTTGCTCATCATTAAGATAATAAGCTCAACATCGAGCTTATTAGAAGTTTTCATAAAAGTCTTAGTTATAAAAGTGCTTATTTCGCTTAGCTTAATAAGTTTTTAAAGAAAAGTCCAAAAATAAAAGTTAGCAAAAAGGCGGTCTTGGGATTCGAACCCAGCCACCCACTCACCACACACACACACTCTACCAACCCTTGGGTCTTTTTGATTTTCATTTGCATTATTTAATATATAAGCCTTGTTTCACAATAAGCTTATACGAGCTTATTAGCTTATTTCTAGCTTATTTGAAATAGTTTTTCAACTTTTGTATTTTCATATAATTGTATTAGTATAAAGTATTTTATAAAAAAGTTTTGGATTTTTCACAATAGTTTTAGTATTTTTAAACATTTAATTAGTGTAAAATCTTATTTAAATCATAATAAAAAATATAAAAGTCTAAAAAATACAAATCTTTTTTCTAAAATTTTATTTTATCATATAATACGTAATAAAATTGTTTTTACACTTGTAGGACTTTTATTTCACAAATTTTACGTTTTTGCTTGCGCACTCGCGTAATTTTTATAAATAACGTACGTTTTTATTGTAAGTCACGTTTTTAGATAATTTAAGTTTACGTTTTAGTTAAAATAGTTTATTTAAGTTATTTTGTTTTATAAAATCACAAAAACATCATTGTAAAAATAGTGATAGCGTTTATTTAATATATTTTAACTTTTTAATTTTCTTTAATTTGCATTTAAGTCGCTGTAATTTATTAATCTTTTCTTTAGGTATAAATAAACTCAAAATCCTTACTGATCACTATCCTTAGTGATTATTCGACATCTGTCTGTTAAACACCAATTCATCCTCCGTGGGACTTAACGACCCAGGAATCCCCTATATTCCTCTGATCTAATTGCACTTGCTTCTGAGCTGTTTTAAGTTTCTTACGGTTAGCCATTCACAAGTGGCTAGCTTGTGTGAGATAACTTGACGGTTCGGAACCAATCACACACACGCACCACATCACCAATACAATATCAAAACAATCAATCAATACAATACAAATCTAGGATGCATCCATACGCCCGCAATACAATAGTGGCCAATACAATATATATCCAAGCGCGCAATAATCAATACAATAATAGGGATGGTGTGTAACATCACCATTACATCGAGTCATGCCATTGGTGCATCAATGACACGGACATGGAACCCCATGCCTAGTTAATGGCTCGGGTATCAACCCGATGTATCAATACAATAGGTACAAGTATACAATGTGGAGGTCAATCAATATCAAAGGTTCAATATTAATAGTTCACAATTCAATATCAATAGTCCAATATCAATGGTTCAATTATTAGAGGTCCAATATCAAAGGTTCAATAACAAGGGTTCAATAGCAATGGTTTAATAGTAGAGGATCAATAGCATGGGAAACCAATATAAAAAGAATCAATATTAAAGGGATCAATTATCAAAGGTCAATAGCAATAGCAATGGAGAGCAAAGAGTTCATGAGAAACCTGATGAGAAGGTCAGAATATCTGTACCTTATTCGAAGCAATCAACAATGAAAGTAAAGTCAAGAAAGAAGATCAATCGAGTCGCCCGAAACCTATACGAATTAGATAACGTTCTATAAGAATCAGATCACTCGTTTAAGACGGCTTTCCATTTTTAGCAGGTTTCCACTTTTAGTAATCTTTCCATTTTAAGTACTTTCTATTTTAGGCAACTTTCTATTTTAGGCAGGTTTCTATTTTTAGTAACTTTCCGTAAATAGCGAGGTTTCATAATTAGTAACTTTCTATAAATAGCAGGTTTCCATAATTAGTAACTTTAGTTACTTATCTCAAGTTAGTTAATGAAAATGAGTATTATTATGATTTTAGGATCATTTATGACAAGTTACAAAAGTTTAGGGTTTAAAATGTCAATATTGCAAAGTATAGGGTTAAAAGTGTAAATATAGTAAGTTTACTCATTTTACTCATTTATTCCATTTAGTTAGTATATTAACAAGTTAATCCATCAAGTTTCATAATTTATAAAACAACCCCTTAACTTTATTAAATCATGTAATACAAAACCCTAGTTTTAGATTATGATTAACTTATAGGTTTTAACACATTTAGACTTGATTATCATATGATTTCACAACACATTAAGCAATACCCAATTGGGTCGTGACATCCTTCATCAAAACCATTTTATACGCCCCATATTATAATCAAAACACACTCGTAAATCATTCGTTATTGATTCAATTATCACATACGTAATCACATAATTTCATAAGCTCATTTAATCCCTTTAATATGTCCCATATATGTCGACTAAATGAAAGACTCAAAATCAGTTTTGTATAAAGATTAACATGTCACATATCATTCGAATCATATAGGTTTAGAATCATGATTTTATGTAATCCATTTTATTATTTCATGTGACAAACATATTCATCATTTTATGTGTTTCATTTTTATATGACAAGCCCTAGAAAAGACTCCATAGCCACGACATGATCAAGAAAACAAAGAGGAAGAGACTAGAGATGATGATACGTTACCCTAGTAGCGTGTACGTGACAAGGAAATAAGAATTAAACCACCACAATCAAAACCAAGCCTCCTTGGCTATCAAACCCACGACCTAAAACAACCACCCACGTCCAAGCTTTAATTGAACCAAACACGATCACAATGCCCATCAATCAACCACACACGATCACAAGCCTCCTAGGAACACATTTCTTTGTTTGATTTTCGGATGGAAATGATGAAATACAATGGAGCCGCCACTATAGAGAGAAGGAGAGACTTAGGTTTTCTTGGTGTGTTTTGAAATGAAATGGTAATGTAAATGAGAGTTAATAAAATTGATTTGGATAATCATGGAGAGGCTAATAGGTCGGCCATCAAGGGGATAAGACCAAGAATTTGACTTTCCAACTTAACCATTCTATTATGAATGTAGTCCTCTATCTAGTCTAGGTGAATTTGTGTACACATTGTAATGTTTATTTGTTACTTAGAGTTTATTTATTTGTGTACATTTATTCAATATCATTAGTTAAATACTTTCATTATTTATGTATATTATTTATAAGATAAATTGTTAAATGATGTTGACGTGTTTCCCGAGTTTACATAATTATTAAGTTTGAGGGCAAAAGTGTCATTTAACGCGTTTGAGATTTTAGGGTTTTACAGATGAAGTTATCTTAAGCTTTAGTGTTGTAATCGAGTGAACTTGTTTGTTAGGATAACGTGTATTCATATAGGAGCGTATATGCAGTTTTAAGAGGGTAAGTGACACATTGGTTTTAATGTTTCAATCGGTAATTAGTACGGGAAGTGTTCATTAGGCGTGGGATTATGTGAGCTCACCTTATCCAACTTCTTGAATCACACGACTGAAATCAAAGGCCTAATCCAGTGTACAAAGGTATAGTTCTAACTTCTAAGAGACTTTGTTGTTCATTTACTAACTACCAATTATTTGAGAAGTTTGCTTCAAACTTTAAGTTCATATATTTAAGCTCAATATAACTGTACGAAGTTTTTAATTTAAAGATGCTGTAAAGGGGATGGATCCAACAGCAATGCGTCGTTGTTTGAGTTTTGGTTTCTCAGATAAGAGTTCGGCAACCATAATTGGAAAGTGTATGAACCTGAAAAACCAAAGAGAGACCCGAAGGCCCGTGGGTATTTGTTTGTCTCCTACCTCCGTTTGACCGTCCAAGGCATGACCATGCTTAAAACATTCGACGGGCCTCCACCTTGGTGTTAACGTGAAGATGATCACAAGTGACCAACTAGCCATCGGCAAAGAGACGGGCAGTTGGCTTGGAATGGGAACAAATATGTATTCGTCTTCTCCCTTTTTGGCCAACGCAAAGATGCAGTTAATTGAGGAGATAATTGAGAAAGTTGTTGGCTTTGCTAATAGGACTGCAAGACCTAAACACAAGGTAAAAACATTTCACTACTTTAACTGATTAATTGCTATATATATTAATTATTAAATAGATGATCATATGATTGTGTTTTAAAGAGTATTTAAGGGTTCCTTGATCATTATCCATTCAATACAACATAATCCGATTTCATTACAAGAAAAAGGACAAAGGAATATTTGCGAGTCAACTAAGCAGTTGTGTAATAAAAAGTAACCTATCTAACCACAAATATTTACGCCATTTTACCCAAGTTTAACATGTTCATTCATTAAGTTTGTCATCTATGTCTTAGTCATTCTATATTGACATATAACTTCTTTTTTTCTTTTTTTTTTTTTTTTTGATTATCCTGAACTTTTGTGACAATCCCCCTATTATACTATTGTATTTTATAACGTTTGGAAAAGAACATAAATAGTTTTATAACTTCGTAGATTATTCATCTAGTCCTTATGGAAAGTTCAATGCAGAACAATAAATATCTAAAGAACAAAACACTTCATCTCAACCATCCATTTATTTTTGATCTAACGGAATAAATTAAACCTTAATAAAAAACGGAGGGGCATTTTTGTAAACATACAACCCCACCTAACACACTCTCACACTCACACTTTTCTCAGCTTTCTGCAACAAACACACACACACTCTCTCTCTCAATTCCTAAATATCAACAAACACTCAAATACTCACAAATCTCGATAGTTTTCTTTCTTAATTTTTCCGTAATTGGACACCTCCGGCAAGTGAAGCGTAGGCGGATCTAGAACGGCGGTTGACGGGCGAGAGTGAGGTTGGATCATGCAGACGTGATGAATGATGACATGGCAGATGATGGTGGCGGTTTATGATGGTGGTGGTGGTTTGGTTTATAATTTGAACCGAAAAACAGGAAGTGCAAAGTTTGTTGGTTTATAATCAAATATGATGATCGTCGGAGATTTGATAAATGGCTTGTATGGAGATAGTCTCTCTCTTTATTTGATTCGTAACCAACAGAGAAACAAATATTATATCACTTGTTTTTAGAAATGGCTTGTATGGAGATATGATGCCTTTGCATCAGCTACTGTTTGAGATTTACTTTAATTCATTTATAGACTTCTTGATTTTATAAATTACAAATATTATATCACTTGTATTTATAAATGGCTTATTTTATTTCAAAAACTTAACATTTGAAAAAGATTTACTTTTTCGTTTATTCTTTAGTCGTGGTCCATTGTTCTTGGTGGCGGTGACGATGGTGATGACGGCACGTGGGTTTAATGTTATTGGGATGTGGAATGAAGCATAGTAAGGAGATGATTATAGATCTAGGGAGGGTGGATGAGTAGATATGGAATTATAGATAGAGGTGGTTGTGTATGTATATAAGTGTGGTGTTTGCTCATTTGAGTTAGGTGTCGAATGTAAATCACATGTGATTTTAACTTCAAATCACATGTGATTTTAACTTCAAATCACATGTGATTTTACCTCAAATCACATGTGATTTATCACAAATCAAATGTGATTTATTGTAAATTATTTTTTTGAAAATGAATCACATGTGATTTACAATACGTGTTTCAGTTTATAACAGCAAAGACTAAATCATACGTAATTTACATTTTCATAACAAAGCAAAAATATAAATAATGTAATCACACGTGATTTCGAGAATTTGTTTTATAAAATGAAGGAAAATTTTGATTTGAAATTAAATATCACATGTGATTTATTACTCTAAAGATCAATCGACATGTAAAATCACATGTGATTTTTTTTATAAACTGTGTTTTGACTCGACATTCTGCGGCTAAAATCACATGTAATTTTGTAATTTATAAAACCGCATGTGATTTTTAAAATAACAAATCATGAGTGATTCTACAAATCACATGTGATTTATACACTAATCACAACAAAAATCGTAATCATGTGTGATTTACTCCTTTAGATTAAAACCGAATCACGTGTGATTTATACACGAATCACAACAAAAATATAATCACATGCGATTTTTACGAATCACGTGTGATTCTTCCTGACGAAATTTTGAAAAAAGTTCGTCGAAAGTATATAAAAGTCATATCTATAGAAAGAAGATTTAATTTCGTCGCGATGGTGTATTTTTGTAGTTTGAAGATTCTGGTTTACGAAATATGTTGTTTTTAAAAAGGTGGAAAGTGGGTTTTTATTAAATGTGCAAAACGACAATTTTCCTTCCTTCTGTTATTTTGGTATTTGATCTCACTAATTGGATGAAATCGAAAATGGATGGTAAGATGTGTTTATTTGTTCTTTCGATTTTATGTTTATCGATCTCACCCTCATGGTTTGATACCTAATTATATGAAACTAAGAAATTTATAACTCAACTGTAGCTTGACTTTATGGAAACCACCAAGGACACAATCAGAGTTAAATTCCTTTTTCCTATTTATAATGAGTCTCCAAGCCACGTCATAGTCTTATGTGAATGTCTACATAAGCAAAAAGACATTGAAGGAGCTGAAGAGTATGATGAAGAGTTTGACACGCATGTGTGTGAACAGATTCTCCTAGGGATTGTGGAGTCGTTTCACAGTATACTCGATTCGTTTCACATTGGTGTGGGAATTTCATTATAATCAAGAGAAAGCTTTGGCTTACTTTGAACACTTAGGTTCGACTGATAGGTACTTTTCTTAAGTAGTTATTAAGTGTTTTGGTAAACATGTTTACTTTCTTATTTTAGAGTGAATAAGCGCATAAAATAAGCGAATTGTCCCATGAATAAGCGTAAAGGAATCTACATGTAAATAACTAAATAACTAAATAATGAATAATCAATTAGCATCCAAACACTACTAATTTGTGATAAAAACACTGATAGAGTGAACCATGTACAACATTGTTTTTTGTGATTGTGATCTTATTTTCTGCGGTATGCTAAGTTATGGTTAATTTCAGGGTACGGGATTTGTATATGATGCGATGTTAAAGCCTTTATATTAAGACATGAAACATATATCGAAAAGAGTACAAAGCAATTTTTAGACAAAGTGTGGGATGTGGCGATTTACTATTGGTGGCCAAACAAAGATCTTTTAAAATCAATATCTAATTTCTTAGCCCTCAGCCTCAAGACCAGCATCTCAGGTATCAAATGTTATATCGTTACTTAAAGACTTAATTTAGATTTTTAGGGAAAACATATCAAGATGGGCGCGTCAGGGTCATAGAACAAAACGAGTTTGGAATGATCCCTAATGAAGTCTATATAAATTTTGTATGGATTTACAGGTGCAGACGTGTTACTTGTTGTAAGCACTGTTATACAACACCTCATTCATCTCCTTGGTGTCTAGGTCAACAAGAGCAACCGTAGCATCGTTCCAAAGGTCGATATAGTCCACAATTGTCCCATGCATATGGAGACAAGTTCATCTCCAAATGAGTAATAAGGAAAGTGGCTCACATTCAGAAATGTGATGGTACAGTTGCCACAAATTGTGGTGACGTCTATACAACTGAGGGGTTCGTTTATCATCCTTTTCACATTGTCTATTGGGTTAATTGTAGAATATACAATGCATGCAAAAGACATAATTATGCATTTAGTTTTATAATTGTAAATACTTAAGTCTCTTTGGTATAGTTAAAATAGAACTCAAACAGAATAGATAATTGCTTAAAGCTTTTGTTCTCAAGAGTAGCTAGAACAGGGTCGAGGGAGAGGCAAGAGTTGAATGTCAATGTTACTCCCCGCCAGCAACAAAAACATTCGGTTGATGGAGTTTCCGGAAACAAAAGTAGATGGCTAATTCATAAGAAAGTTAACAATTTCTTACTGTATTATTTTATTTTTATTTTTTTATTTTTTTTATAATTATACTAGCATGATTTTCATGATTCTCTAACTCGTGACTGTTACCCTTTAATTTTCTCTCGAGGTAACTTTGATTATGGTTTTATTGCGTATGTTACATATAATGTTGAAGGCACGTGCAAAATATAAGGGTGTTTGGATAACCTTATTGAAATAGCTTATGTTTATTAGAAAAGAGGCTTATTAGCTTATAGTTGTATCATACACAATATATCGTTCACTGTTTGGATTAGCTTATAGTTGTAAAGTATGTTACGTGAGAATCATTCGTACATAAGTTTCAACCTTTCTCAAAAAGCCATACCAAAAGGATTCTCAAAAGTAGGTTTCAAAATTGAAACTTGAACGAGTAGCTCACTGTGGTTATTTTACCAATGGATTAACATAGTTGATATATGAATCTTCTATTTTATGATATAAAGCTGGATTAGATATTTACAATAGCCTAAAGTTCCACATTAATACATAGTTAATCCTAAAGTACAGTTTCATTAAAAACAATAAAACATACTCCTCATTGATACGTAGTTGGATTATGAGATATTTCTTTTGTAACATGCTATTTGATAGATTCAATGGATAACATATCTTCATATGTTTTAAACAACTATAAAGCTTTCAATAAAAAAACAAGAAGCTATTTTACATTTTCAAGGTCGAGAGGGTTGGGTAATGGATTGAAACAAGTCCAAGCTAGAATAAAATTATTTTTAATACGGGTCCAAACAGAAAATAGGGGTGTTGATCGGTCCGGTTATCTTTTCGGTTAATCGGTTAAAAAATTTAGGTCAACCTTGATTTTTTTTATAAACCAAATTCAAATTCAATTTTCGGTTTGGTTCGGTTGACACTTAGGACCCATTCAACCCACTCCAGTTTGAACACTTTTTTAAGAATTTAACAACTTGACTCTTTACTGATAGTAAATGAAAAGATCAACTAAGTTTTTAGTAAATGAGTTCAAGTCGGTGATTCTTAACTCTTAATTATTTGGGTTGAACAAGCTTAAAATATTAATTTGTAAGTAAGCCTTTACGCGTGTCCACCTATTTAAGAGAACGTGAATGCGATTTCTGGTGAAAGTGAGGTATAGCCAATCTTTTAATACTATTAATGCAGAGTTTTGGATGAGCTCATCCTTTCAACTTTTAACTTATTTTTATGCAATTGCCACAATTTATCGCCACTGTTTTTCTACCGATTGCAAGCTTTATTACATCTCAACTGATACACATTTTATCATTTTTCGCAGGTCTTTAGTAACTAGAGCACAGATCCAAATCTGATTCAATGGACCCTGTTGTTAAAGGTGTTTCGAGCCTCATAGCTTTGATATGTGGGATGGTTATATAGTTTGCATCAATTAGATTTATTATATCGAAATTGATAAGTAAGCTTAGTGTATATATGTTCTCTTTTTCTTTCAGTAATGACACGATACGACGCAGCTTTTGATTAATTCTTGGTTTGACGTGGGTTTTATTTTTCAGGGTGAACAAACCTTACTTACCTATTGGCGCGGCCTCGTGGGAGACCTTTCTGTACAACCATCATAGTTTTTGGTTCCTCTATGTAATGCAAAGTTTTCCAGGTATTAGTGTAATTGTTGTTATAGTATATAGGTTTAGAAGATATTAGTTACAAACGACATAATAAGGATTAATTATTAAGCTAACATGAGAATATTAGGTACTAGAGGAGTTGGTTTCATTGGGTCTCACTTAGTGGATATATTACCTAGGCAAAAACTATGAACGGTAACTCTAACAATGTTACTCTAATAAACGGGCTTTCAAATACATTATGTCGATATGTCAATATTCACTTCAACTATCGATATATTTTCTGAATTATAAGTCCCTTCATTACTGGCTTACCTCATTTAAATGATAAACATGATCCTTGCCTACAGTAGAACTGAAAGTAAGACCTCTCAAATGTCTTTCATATACACAAAATGTTAACTCAATGTTTAAAGAGTAGATGGGACTGCCACTTGAGCTATATGAGTAGTACCAATATTCTGGATTTATCCCTTTTCAAAGTTACCATGAAGAGCATATCTTTGAAGGTAGATAAATACAAACTATAAGAGAGTTGAGTTCATCATCGAGAATTATGGACATATAACAAGATGTTCAGCTGGTCGTCATTTCTTTGACTTTTTGGCTTATACATTAAATTGATGAAAGCAAACAACGTTTCTGTGATTGAGTTCTATCTATTAAAGGAAACATGAGCTACATTTTGAGAGGGTCATGTAAAGATTTCATACAAACATGAGTTAAAATTACTATAGTGCTCATAAAGGCTTCACCAGGTGATTATTTCTACAAGTTTTGGTGGTCGTGTTTTATGTTTGGTGGTAATTATAAAAGATGATTATATGTCCAATTCTTTTACTGGGTATTTAAAACAGTATCCTTAGCATTTTTTTCTTTTGCATATGCCATAGTAACCATATGTGGAACTATTAATTTGTTGCTTGATTTTCATGAAAATCTAATTATTTATAGAGGGTGCTTAGCATCGTCTTTCGAAAGGATCGTGTCATTTATTCGCTTCGAGTGCAGCAACAACAAATGTCTCAAGGTGAAAAGAAAGAAGAGCATTCCATGATACCAAGAAATTTGTTTAGTTTAGAATAACAAATGTATCAATGTTACTTTATCCCATATTTTAAATTTATTTGATGGTGTGCAAACTCAAATCAATTATTGTATGGTTTGATAAGTTTAGTGCATATATACATGCTATATTGTACACTTCTATTAAATAAGTACATAAAAAAATATAATAAAAAAATAAATAAACAACTATATCAATTAAAATACTCATTATATAAAAACCTAACTAAACTTGATTTATGTCTTAATTTTGGTTCATCACAATTCTTGGATTTTCTTGATGCATGAACATAAAAAATGTGGACACATGCAGCGTTTTCATGTTTATCTACTTTTATATATTGTATATTCTATGGGATCCTGAATTTCCAACGGGCCTGTTTTTTATAACTTTATCTTAAGAAATGTAATTGTAGCATTGTGTGTACAACATTGGATGCGTATAAATGCACTAATAAAAGATAAAAGTTTGATAGAATAGATCTTTTTACCTCTTGATATATCTTGTGAACAAAATTTAAAAATCTAATCAATAATAATACATAATTATAATTTTAGAAAAAATCCCGTGCGTGCACGGGTATTATAACTAGTACACAAAACAACATCATACTTTATAACTTGTGAATTGATAGTTATGTGAGTAAAAAAATATATATACAAATGCAGTATATATCAACTTAAGGACCAACAATAAATTTAAATATAAAATTTGGAGGAAAAAGTGAAAAATATAAAGTGAATAGCACTAACAACGATTCTTTTTATCGACGCTCCCGCTGCGAGACGCGGGATTTTACGTGAAGCATTTTTTGCACAAACATTCCTTATATTTAACCTTAGAGCCATGTAATTTTACATCACACAGACAGTCCCAGATTTAACCTAGAGATTGATATTGTAGTCGCAAGTAACGAGGGAAGGGGGTGTTGCGGATATAGGGAATTTTTTTTGAACACACATAAATTGAAGAGACGTTTATGTATTTATCTTTTTTTACATAAGCATTCCCTATATTTAACTTTGGGACCGTTTATGTTATAAAAAAGGAAGGATTTTTTTTTTCTTGCAATTTTTCATAGACTATATTTGTAACGGTAAGTAAACTACGTGGACCATGTTTGCCAATTTTGTCAAATGTTTACTGTTAGTGAATATCAAGCATTTGACAAATATTTATATGAGTAAACTACACCATTCGTCCTTGTGGTATACGTTGACCATCAAGTATCGTCCTTTGAACAAAAAAATTGCACCATTGGTCCTTAACTGCGAAACGTTACTCAGCGTTGGTCCCTCACCCTAACTAGTGTGAGTAACGGGCGCTAAGCCTATTTAAGTGGAGGGTATATTTGTCTTTTTCCACAAATAATTTATCCACCCACCTACTCTTTTTTTCTTTCTGTTATAACCACTTATTTATCTTTCTATAAAACACTAAAAAACCCATCTTCACCACCATCAATATCTTACAAAACACAAACACCCATTAAAACTCCTTGTTGCCATCCACGGATCACTACCTTCATCTTCATCTTCATATTCACCCATCACCACTACCGTACACCACAAATCTCGACCACTTACATACTAAACTATATTTGTTAAAAAGAAAGCTAGAACAAAATTTTTGTTGGTTTTATATTGTGAATCACGAACAATAAACATTCCTACTAAAAATCTCACTCTCATTTAAATATAAAAACCACAAAACACTCATTTTGACTATGTTTCGGTTTTGTTAACCAAGAACACAAATAAATAAAACCAATACCCTCTTTAATTTATATTTGAATATTGGAATAAAGAATTCAAAGGGTTTTCCAAAATTGATTTAGGGGTTTTGTGATTGGGTGTACATGGAAGCTATTCCAAGTGGTTAATTGTTCCAGGTCGTCCCAAGTCCCTTCAATTTGAGCGTTTAGGGTTCGGTCCTCAACCCACCCTACTGATTCTTTTGTAAGATTAATATCATTATCATTTTCAGATTTTATTTATCAATGCATATTGTTGATTCTTTTGTAATAATGAAATTGTTGTAATAAGGTTCTTGGTGGCTATGGTTGTGTAAGAAAAAGAATGTGTGGTGTGACCACATAATTATTTGTTTCAGCGGATCATAAATTTTTGAACAAAAATGCCTTTGGATGTGTGGTGTGACCACATAAATATTAAGGACCAAAAAATGCTTTGGATCTTTAATATACTTTGAAGTTTGAACTTTTGAAATCATAATAACTAATGACATGGTTATTTAAGATTTTAATACTTGGTATTTGTGTTTTCGTAACAATATAAAATGAGAAAAAAAGGATTCATAGTATATGGATTTTATGAGAGTTAGTTGAATTGTTTTGAAGATGATGGTAGTGGTTAATTGAAGCTTGGTAGATGATGTAAGATGGTGATTATGAGTGAAGAAGTTAAGGAAAGATAGTGGAAATAGAATTGTCAATGGTGGTGGATGATGATGATTTTGGATGGTGGTGGAAATAGAATTGTTATTTTCTGCTGATGATATAGGTATGAATTGAATGGAAGAGATGAAGTTAAGCGTAAAATGACTATTATACCCTCATGTGCATGGTACATGAGGGATTTAACGACAGTTAGTGTGACCCGTTAAAGTGAAGGACCAACGCTGAGTAACGTTTTGCAGTTAAGGACCAACGGTGCAATTTTTTTGGTCAAAGGACGATTGATGGTCAACGTATACCACAAGGACGAACGGTGTAGTTTACTCTATTTATATTAAAATAAGAGTAAACTACACCATTCGTCTGTAGTATCGTTGACCATCAAGGATCGCCCTGACCAAAAAATTGCACCGCTGGTCCTTAATCGCAAATGTTACTCACCGTTGGTCCCTCCTCTAACTACCGCCACTAACACTCGTTAACTGCCAACACATGTGTGACACACGGTAAATTTTCACTAAAATTTAACTGATAATTAGTAATTTATTATTACTAAGCATAAGTCATTAAGCATGCATAAGTTTAGCCTGATCATTTGAGTAGATAACTCGCATACAGTAGATAATTTCACCACTTTTGCATTCATATCATTTTATGAATATTTATTTCATTTTGTCTTATGATTAAATTGTAAGACGAGAGGTTATCTCGTTTTCCCCAGTGACCGACACTGCACGCATACCGACACTATGATAAGGGCTTGATAAAGCAAATGACAAACTTCCGTAATGAAAAATATTACAAAAATAATAATATCTCCGATGCGTACCTATAAGATACTACGTTATAAAAATTATCAAACAATGATACTTCGGTCACAATTTAATATCGCGAGACACAAAATATTTAATACACTTGCACTTAAACAATAACTCTTATAAGACTCAAACACAATTAATACATAAGTGTAACACGAGTACATACATGTACACAAATAAATCATAACTATACTATACATATACATACATACATTTATTTTCTTCCTTTTAGATAAAAACCTTTTGTTAAATGTTGAGTTAATACACCCTTTGTTTTCTTTTCCCCACACACGTTTATATTTAGTTTACTCTTAAAGTAACCTTTTAATAAAAGTGAGATATATAATCTCTTTTGTCCTCTCTTCCTACACACGACAAAGCTACACCAAAACCGGAAAAGAATGAGATATCAAATCCTCTTCTTATGTGTTGGAATTATATAACATGAAATTCAATAATAAAACACAAAACATCAAAGCAAGTGCTAGCAACCAGCGTATAGGAACATATAATGAATAATTAATTAACTAAAGAATAAAGTATACAAGTACCTTTCTTGATTCTAGCGAACAAGAATCAAATCCACAAACTAGCAATTAGGATGAACCCTAATTTGATTTAGTTAGGATTATATGAATTACCCTTACCGTTTTGTAATTCAATCCAAGATAATAACAAAAGTATGTTATTACTATGTTCTTGTACACACGCACTAAACCGAATTAAAGTAATGCTAGTTTTATTAAACAAATAACTTGGTTTGTGGAAAAGTGTGGATCGACACCCACAAAGGTGTTCGACCGGTTTGGAGAAGAAAACACACACAAAACAATTTTAGGGTTTAGCTAATGAGCACAAGAGATGGAAAATAAAACCCTAGCCTTGTTTATATACCCAAGCAAACTTGGTGAACAAGTTGGTTTTCTTTCCTTGTTTCTCCTTGGCGATCGGTTTGGATATCCCATAGGGATTCGGAACCTTCCCAACTTTTGCAATTAAGTCCTTTTCCAAATACCTTTAACGCCTGTTAGTCCATTACATTAATTACTTAACGTTCGTTAGTTATTTTTTAATAAATAAATAAATATAACGTTTATATTTAATTATTAACTTTAAATTCTCATACGTAAAGTGTGCAATCCCATAGTCTCGAGTTCGATCCTAACTCACGTCTATTAATTTATTGTCCATAAAACCAACAACTCCCACTGGACATATCTTAATAGAGTGATCACATTCGGTTAGCGTCTAGCAACACTTGATGCCTCTAGTACAACTCGAGCAAGGCTCCGGAAAACCTTTTAATGATTTCTCATTATTATTATCCTTTGTTTCTAATACCATGTTAAATAAAGATATGGAATTAAGTCATTCTTTATTCAACCATTCTGCTTCTCGTTATTAGTGATTGAGCAAGATTACCAAATCTTCCGAACATATTCGGGGAGAACTTTGGGCATGGCCATGCAAACATCTTGTCAACCCTACGAGGGCCCAAAGATATTAAACTCCAAAATAAATTTGAAGGAACAAATTATATCTTGACTACGAGAATAACCCATGAACTTTGCAACACTTGAGAAACAACCCTTATGACTACCGATTCACGTATAGCGTTAAGTTGTTCCATGAAGTGCACTACATTCATGACACTTATCCGGTATCTCAAGTCCGAGGATAACTATTCATAATTTACTTAACAACAATATCCATAAAGTAATTATGTAGTTGGGATAAGTCCTATATTCAATTCATTGAATATCATCTGAAAATGGTATGCATTCTCATCAATATACTTTCAAGTATATTCTACCACATCTCTCAGATTTGTCTTAGTTTAATGATACTCCCATATCATTAATCGACAATGGACGATTTAGAATAAATAAATTTATTCACGGATTAAACATGCAAATATAGGATACAATATATATATATATATATATATATAAAATCAAACATACCAAGTACTTGATTTATTATAACAATTGTTTAACATCCCTTATCCAAATACCAAATAGATCAATGCATGAAAATTCCAGTTGATGAATTATGCCTCAAGTAATGACAATCATACTTGTTGACAAGGCATAAATCAACAAACTTGATCTATCATAATTTTGAGAATACTTATTTCAAGAATTCAATTAATGAAGTCCTTGTATGTGTGCATTCAACAATCCATAATAATTCATAAAGTGTGTGACATCCTCTATCACCAATTTATGACAATTTAAACTTTCAAACATTTTAAAGTTTAAAGTATTCTTATTCTTTTAATGTATAATGCAACTGCGCTCTTAGTAGCACAACTAGGTCACATGGTCATTATCAAGAATGAAATCCTACCATGACTAGTATTGAGTGTCATCTCAATTAAACCAGCATCATTGTATACAAACAACAATATGCTCATTAAAACTCCGTAAACTTTAATATCTTATTGTGTAATGTTCGATGCTTTCATAACTTTCAAGTTTAAAGCTGATGACAATTTGCACAACATTTGACATATTGTTCATCCATAGAATTTAGGAGCAATTCGGTGAGGATGTAATTCTATTAGAATATTCATTACACAAGTTATCTAATAACTTTTAGTTAGATATCAATGTTGTCAAATCATTTATCATTCAAGAATGATCCAACAATTTGAATACACAACATGATGTACATGATGAATCTACAGGTCAACCTTAGAATTCATTCACGTTCTATCTTGTCAAAAGATATTTATCAATTTCCCAAATGATATATCATGTTTTATTAGAATCATTTATTTTACTGCACATGTTTATTAACAATAAACATATATTTCAAAGTTGTATGTTTTAATTCTTAAATCTTACAAGTGAAGTTTCATTCCAATATAAGACTTAACATTTAGCTTATAAGGAATGCTACTTCCTATATGTTATACAACATATAAGATTTAAAACCTTAACATAATACTCCCACTAGCTTTTAGGAATACTTAAAATTTATCTTATTTCAATTATAAATCAAAACTCGGATTTTAATAATTAATCATAAGAATAATTTCATAGATGCATGCATTTATTCATTCATGAATTATTGCACCGTACACTACCAAAGATTATATGAATTCAAAAACCTTTCAATTACTTACCGTCCTCGCTCAAGTAATTTCTCAAGAAAGAGTTTTCATATTCCATTGTCATATTTCATATTAATGAAAACAAGTATGACAATTATCATCTTTATATATTTAATGTGTCTAGAAAGAATATTCAATCATAATTAATTGCTTAAATATGATTAATAATCTTGTCAAAAACATGCATTAAATATGTGTACAATATTGTCCATATGATTTCTTTATAGAAATTCAAACCACTAGAGTTTTCATCTCTTTGAAGAAACTCATTTCCATTCTCTAGTCTAACTATTAAGATAAACCAAATTTCCAAAATTGATTATCTTTATGGATGACATCTTTAACATTCATAGTATGAGTTATTTACCCAATTCAATATTTGGTAATCTATCATAATGATTATCGGGTTTACTATAATCACAGAACTCATATTTCTCAAACATATAAGTCAAATATCCGAGATATCTTTGCGATCTATGAATGAAAATTCCATCATCATGAGGTCTAACAATTACATGTCTAACCTCATCATGATATTTACTAGTGTGTTTTAGAAGATTATGTATCTTGTAATTTTATCTTTCAAGATAAAAAAAACTCCCACTTGCCTTTTGTAATATATAGACTATCTATATATACTTATCAATTAGAGCAAAACTACATTGTTCTTTATTTGGGACATTACAAATACACATTGATAATTCTTGACATTAGTTTGTTAATAACCTATTCATAAGTAGTTTAACAAATTCAGAATCTTCAACTTTAAAACTTAATGTGATTCATCACATTCCATAATGAAATGGTGTTTTATAAATCTTCTAGGTTGGAGTCATATTGAGTATATTCAATCCATACTCAATATTCTAACCTTTACTTTTTAAGAAAGAAGTTATGGTTATCATGAATCAAACAAATCAAATAGAGTTTGATTCTCCTAACTGAACATACCATCAACTTGTGGTATTCATTAGAATTTAATATTGTACGACAATCTAACAATATATAAGATAAACATATTTCTTTTGTCTTACCTATTTACCAACTAAGTCAACTTAATGGTATAATAGACTTTCCAAGCCAATTTCATGCTTTATAACACAAGTACCTTTTAACCAAGTTACTTCATATTCATGTCTCAACAAGAAACATAAACTGTTATAATCCCATTATACGTTATAAATCATTGATCAACTCAATGACTTCTTGTATATGTCTTAATTAAAAAACATAACAAGTTAACGTCTTACTTTATTATAGGTCTTAAAAGACTTTATGTTTATGTCTTTACAATGAATCATAAACATGTTTAACTAAAGTAATTATGAACACAACTCTTGGTTACAATAGTAATTTCAAGTTAATTTATTTTACTTCACAATAATGTAGGACTACATTATTTTTCATTTATGGCATTCCAAAATACATAAATAAACAAATTGAAGTAGGATTAGATTACTTTATTTAATTTTATGTCATTCTAATAATACATAAATATTTAATTTGAAGTAATCTTATATATCATTTTGACACATGTTCTAAATACTTGTCTAATTTAGAAGCGTAAATATGTCCATGCAACGTCGACTTTACATAGAGATTTACTTTGTTATTGCAATCTCGCCAAGTTCTGACATGACGTAAATTGCAACACCAAATGTTTATTGAATTAGATATGTACAAGTTATATTAGAATGTTAGTCTCTTACCTTGCAATCAAAAGAATCCATTAAATCATATAACTATATGTTGTACCTTGCACACAATATAGATTTCTCCCACTTGTGCATGAAACAACATCATGTAGCAAATAAACAACACGACATATGTTTGTTTATGTGACTAATATGATTGTGTCATTGATATTAGCATAACTAGTAGATGTAGAACCACTTTATTGTCTAATAAGGAAACGTACATGACTATCCTTGAAAACATACGTGTCTACAAGTGGAAAGTAATTATCTTAAGACAATCTAGAGATAATCTGGGTTACTACCAATATGACAAAGCTTGTAACTCCCACTGAGTAAGAGATCATTACATTAATTCCTTATTCAGTAATAAGAACACAACACTCCCACTGGATTTGACAACATTGTAAGTGTTTCATTAACCAGTGAAAGAAAATAGTGTATTATTTACTTCCTACACCTTTGAGAAAGTCCATACATAACAATTACAAATGTACTTAAAAGAATGTATTCTACTATGTAGATGATGAATTTATCCATCAATGCTATTAACTTGAAAAATTGGGCATGCAATTTCTTTCTTAATAGTTCTACTATTCCAACAATTGTAAGTAGTACTTTTAAATGCTCAAAACACAACAACTAGATAAAAGATGCTAGTTTGTCTTTTACCAATTATACAGTAATTAGTCTAGCTTCTAATTTAATAACTCAGAAATATGCAATTTTCTTAACTATTAAAATTTGCTTATGAGTTATGTATTTTAGAATTTAGACAATTCTAATTGTCCTATCATACCTTTCTTCATTCATGAAAAGGAATAGGATTGAATCTCACTCTTTCTTAGAAAAGAGGACTAGGTTTATTCTTTTAGTAAAGTTGACTCTACCAAAAACCCTTACAGGTGTAGATCAATTTACCAATACAGGAATAACCTTCGTTTACGGTTTAATGTTGCATTAATACATTTAAAGAATTAGCAAAATTCAATTTTAGTATTTTCGATAATTAAACTTTTCAAGAAAATAAAATACCCAAGGTAATATTCATATAACCATAGAATTTTCTTGAAAACTAGGATCCAAATTATCATAGGTTCATTACATCAGTTGATCTGCTAGCAACGAACGCATATAATAAGGTAATCTGTCGAACATTAATTGGCAAACAATTTCCAACTCCTAGATCATAATGGGATTTATATTTTCCAACGCTATTGCAAATATAAACATGTTTCATCCCATCTTATGCCATTGAGTCCGTGTCTCACTTCCTACTCAACTTAAGTGTCTAACTTAAAGAGCGCAAATATGTCCATGTAAGGTCCGACTTTACATAGAGATTTACCTCTCCATTACAATCTCGCCAAATCTTGTCATGACGTAAATTGCAACTTCAAGTGTCCCTTTAATTAGATGGCATATAACTTAATTTTAAAAGGGTACTAGTTTTGATTTTATGTGGTCAAATCAAAGATGTACAAAGATGTCATGCATTCATCTTGTAGCATAAATTTAATAAAAAACTTTTATTACCAATTCATAAAGATCAAATTATCAAAGTTTTGATTGAGGTATTGGGTTCACCAATCAAGGAATTTAGCATTAATTATCATCCATTATACCGTACTTTTGCATAAGTGTAAACACTTAGTGTTTCGGATAATTACCACCAAGTGGCGCATGGAATTAAAACTAATTCGCCTTAAGATGAGCTTGTACTTTTATGGCTTACTAAGTAGCTCCATTCGAACTTACAGAGGGGAGAGGACCGGTAAGCGCAAAAGCATAACCTTAGACATCCTTTCGGTGTGTATGCACTTCTTAAATAACCCTTTATAGTTCATTCTAATGGGTGAGCCGTTCAGTCATTGTACCAAAGTCACCAATCAATTAAACTATTGAAAACTTAACTCTTCCAAAACAAATCAAATTTCACCATTGTTTAGTCCGTATTATTTTTCTATTCAAAATTACCCTTTGCTTAAAACTGTCGCACATAATAAACAAACAAGTAATACCAATAAAAAATATAAACAACTAAAAACAATGCGCACATAATAAACAATTTATACGTGTAAACAAGTAGCCACATGCAACTTATTCGATAAAACCCTATTAATAATCAATGTCTAGGTTAAATTAACGTATATATTAATTAGGGCTTTCACTCTCTCAATTGAAAGTGAGCCACATACATCGACGAATCGATTGCGTAAACCCATAATTAATGATATACCAAATTGCACATAATTGATTCATTAATGTAAATAATTGGAGTCATCCCCAATTCAAGATTTTTCATAAATATACATGTGTATAAAACTTAACAATTAATCCAATCTTAACAATTAAATAATAATATAAGCAACTATTCATGACAAACATGCATGTATCATCATGGATATAACATAACAATTATTCAATTAAGTCACAAGATCGCATACAATTCCATGTCACATAACACTTTATTCATGAATTTATCACGTAACAAATATATTAAATCTAGGTTTCGATATTGATAACATAACAATTAATATAAACCCTAAAAAATTTAGGAAATCGACTAAAAATTTTAGGGTTTCCACCCATAAAAAATTTTCGATCCATAATAGATTTTTAAAACCAAATTAGGGCAAAAGCCTTAACCCTAAAATTAGGGTTTATATAATCATAACCAAAACCCTAGAATAAATCATATCAAACACAATACAATATCCGTTTTTTACGTGTTTAGTAATTAATTACTCATTAAAACCAATGACTCGTGATGCCACTGTTGGAATTATATAACATGACATTCAATAATAAAACACAAAACATCAAAGCAAGTGCGGAAGCGTATAGGAACATATAATGAATAATTAATTAACTAAAGAATAAAGTATGCGTACCTTTCTTGATTCTAGCCGAACAAGAATCAAATCCACAAACTAGCAATTAGGATGAACCCTAATTTGATTTAGTTAGGATTATATGAATTACCCCTTACCGTTTTGTAATTCAATCCAAGATAATAACAAAAGTATGTTATTACTATGTTCTTGTACACACGTACTAAACCGAATTAAAGTAATGCTAGTTTTTATTAAACAAATAACTTGGTTTGTGGAAAAAGTGTGGATCGACACCCACAAAGGTGTTCGACCGGTTTGGAGAAGAAAACACACACAAAACAATTTTAGGGTTTAGCTAATGAGCACAAGAGATGGAAAATAAAACCCTAGCCTTGTTTATATACCCAAGCAAACTTGGTGAACAAGTTGGTTTTCTTTCCTTCTTTCTCTCCTTGGCGATCGGTTTGGATATCCCATAGGGATTCCGAACCTTCCCAACTTTTGCAATTAAGTCCTTTTCCAAATACCTTTAACGCCTGTTAGTCCATTACATTAATTACTTAACGTCGCTAGTTATTTCGTTTAATAAATAAATAAATATAACATTTATATTTTTTTTTAATAAATAAATAAATATAACGTTTATATTTAATTATTAACTTTAAATTCTCATACGTAAAAGTGTGCAATCCCATAGTCTCGAGTTCGATCCTAACTCACGTCTATTAATTTATTGTCCATAAAACCAACAATAATGTCAAGTAAAATTTTCGCCTAGAACTATAAACATATTAGGAACAAGTTTTGTGAACTAAATAAAGACCACCATGTTATTTTATAGTCCATTGAAATTGAAAGACTTCAAATTTAACGCAAGTATTTTCTAAATACAATTAGAAAATAAATTAACTATATATAATTTTGACAACACTATTGGTGTCAACTTAAACAAGTATATGTACATTTATATACTTACTAGTGGAACCTTGTAATTATTTATCAAATCAAACTTTGGATATTAAAACCATATTAATGTCAACATGAAAAGTATATATATACTTCGTACACTTACTAGTAGAATTATTTTAATAATCTTTACAAACTAAAGTTTAGTTTTAAAACAATTGAACTATTTTAAGTAAGTGATACTTAAAACAATGAACTAAAACATTGCCCTCCTTATCTAGGTCGCGTGTCGGTGCCGCTTCACAACAATCACTAGATCCCACTTTTGGATTGCACTTTTGCTAAGGTGAGTTTCATAGCCCCTCTTTTATTTGATAAACTGTTTTATACGTTTTGGGGTGAGAAATATGCAAAACCTTTTATGGACCTAAACTATTACACGATTACTATTACGTGGTGTAGCCTAAGCCCTTATGTCCCTAGAAAATGCCCCATTTTCATGAACCGTCAATTCCCCATTGGGAAGCGCGAATGTTATAAATAGATCTATTGAGGGTGACTCCTCCGTTCGGTTGGCCATGTTTAGGCCAAGGCGAAACGTATATCATGTCGGAATCGAGTGTTAAGGGACAAAACACTCGCTATGGGCCCCTATATTGTATGATATCTTTTAGCATACAGAAACTGTCGTAGTATCGGTTGCATGAACTTAGAGCTAACGTAATAGACATTCATCCATATATCATTATATTCGTTGTACTGATTATATGACTTTGCTTATGGTCCAAACTTACTATTTTAATCTAAACCTATGAACTCACCAGCTTTTAGCTGACCTTTTTAGCATATTTTTCTCAGGTGCTTAAGTTATGTTCATGGAGGCAAGGCAAGAAGCGGGTCAATGGTCGTAGTAGTATTTAAAGAAGTGTTTTTACACAAACTGATGTTTTAAATTTGGGACCACTAATTTTATGGGATGTGCCCATTTATCTCAACAAGGTTGTAAGATATTATTTCAAAACTATTTTATGGAGTCAAACGGAGTATGTATTCCGTTCTTTATTACTTGTGTTGTGATTCACCAATTTCGTAACGCTCCCAATAACATGTATGCTTCCGCTAAACAAATTTGGGGGTGTTACAACATGATACCCACGTGAGGGTATTTTCGTCATTTCACATTTCATCTTCTTTTTTCATACATCTTCATCTTCTTCCTTCATACATCTTCATCTTCAATAATCACCACCCACCAGGCCACCACCACCTTCTTGTATTCACAATTATACTCTTTGTTTTAGTCATTATTTACAAATATCTGAGATTGTGTAAAGCCAAATCACAGCTGCAAATAATTAACTTCTATAAAATTATTTCCCTACCACTATCCATTATTAACAATAGACAAATTTTAAACACCAATCAGATAAAGAAGAAGAATACAATATCGAAAAGCAAAAAAACCCAAAGATCAGAAACCAAAAAAATCGCAACATCTGAACATCCTTTTTCATTACCTCACACCAATACAATTCATAATCAACATCTTTATCATATTTTAAAACAATTCCACCAAAACAAAAATATACATGTTACAACTAATCAGTGTACTGAAAAAGCAAAAGAACCCATTTCATTTAAAGAGAAAACTGAATCTAAGATAACCTTTAATCTATATATAACTTCCAACAAAATCATTTCTTTTCCGAATCTTCAAAAGTGATAACTAATACTCTGATACACAAACCAATTTCTATAAATCCATGAAATCAATAGCTTTACAAACCTTGAATTCCCCTAGAATCAAAAACCTTAAAATCAAGAACCTTAATGGTGAACGACGAGAGAATGAAAGTGCTGTTGTGACAACAACACGAGCCCATCCGCAATCCAAAGTCACCCAAACGTGAGTCTCGCTCCATTTCTCAACTGATTCAAACACCACCATCTGTCGTCCTTGATGAGGGTGATGGTGACGGATGAGTGTGGTGGTGGTGATACGGTTGTGGTGGTGAAACTCCAGTAAACAACCCTTTCTCGAACTTCGACCAACCCAGAAAACATCCTTGCTCCTTGATTTATCACGTACAGTCACAAAAGGGTTCGCCGGAATCTTGGCGGAAAAAGTGGCGGCACGGAAGGTTGGAAGGAGGAGGAGGAGAGTGTTATCAAATGAGGTGAAACCCTAGATTTTCCTTTTATGCCGGTTGGTGTTGGTATGGTTGTGATTGATGGAAATGAACAAGTATCAATGATTAAAAGAAGATAAAGTTAAAGGTGAGGGATGAAAAGACTAAAATACCCTCACGTGGGTATCACACGTGAACAGATAACGAGCGTTATTAAAGACCGTTAGGGTGAGGGACCAACGCTGAGTAACGTTTCGCACTTAAGGACCAACGGTGCAATTTTTTTGGTCAAAGGACGAAACTTGATGGTCAACGTATACCACAAAAACGAATGGTGTAGTTTACTCTTAAAATAATATGTGATGATGATAGCAAGTGCAGGTTTCAGCCTTTGAGGCTGTGATAATCACAAGGTTTTATGAATAATTCTTAAGTCATATACAATTTGCTTTTTGAATATAATATTTTGATATTTTTTATACAAAATTCGTATATAGGATAATATAAGACTAATTCAAATTATAGGCATGAAAAAAGAAAAAAAAAACATGAAAAATAATTGTATTTGTTATTGATATAAATATTGTAATTTTTATATGAAAGATCAAATTTTGATTATATACACATAAAGTAAAAATAAAATAAAATAAATCATAACTTTTGATGAATGGTCACATTCTTTGATGAATAATCATCATTTGTTGTAAATCAAATTAATAAATACGAGTATGCACTTAGCATCATATAACCTCTATTATAGTTTAACTTGATATCTATTTGGTCTTTGGAGAAATTAAAATTGCTTGAAATGATTAACGACACTAAGGGTGTGTTTGATAGAAAGAAATGAGACAAGAGAAATGGAAATGAATTGAATTCCATTGTTTGGTAGATGAGAGAAATCAAAGGTTGGAGAATTGGAGAGAATTGATAGAGAAATGGTAGTGTAATTTTAAAGTTTCATTTCCATCACTTTTAGTTAAAAAATTGGAGAAATAGAAATGGTTAGTTTTTGTAATATTTTTTTACACTGCGTATTTTTTCTTTTTAAACTTACATGTGTATTTTGGTATCATATAGATTATTTAAAGAAAATAATTTGTTAATTTTTTTTTAGAAAAAAAAAATACATTTTTAAAAAATTAAATAATTTTTATAAAAAATAATTTTTTCAAAAACTAATTTAAAAAAAACAATAATAATAATTAAAAATAAATAAATCTTTCTAAATTATTTTTTTTTAAATAAGTTTTTTAAAAAAATAATATTTTTTAAAAAAATAAATTTTTAAAAATATTTTTTTTGAAAAAGATATATTTATTTTAAATATTTAGAAAAAAATTAACAAACAAATACATTTGAGTCTTCCTTATATAATAAAATGTTATTTAAATTATTATTATTATTATTTTCATTTTCGAATTGTACATGTTGTTCTTAAACATTAGAATTGAACAAAATTCTCTACCATTTTCTATTCTCCAACTCATTTCATTTCTTTAAAATTCTCTCTACCAAACATATCCTAAAACCTGATTAAACTGACCCGAATAATAAATTTTATACATTTGTCAACCATTCCATTGGCTTAAAAGCTTTCAATTGGTATCATCCCCCACCGCAAATGCTCATTGGAGAAAATGGCGGTTCAAAGTTTCAACTCTTGATAAGACATTACGTGTCTTTCATTCGCGGTAGGGTGAATGAAGAAAAAAAAGGGAAAAGATAAAGGACTTGCAAGCAAGACTGAAAGTTTTTCCCATGAGTCCACCGCACCACGTATTATCTTCAAAGTCAGTCATCCAAACGACTACCACCACCGTTAACCGCCGTTACATCTGATACTACTATTTTATTTTAAGTAAGCCAATTTTTAACTTAATTTGTTTTTATTAATATGCTGTTAGTTAGTATGTTTTAATTTGTTTTAAAGTTACAGATCACAAGATATATTTATTATTAGTCTTATTTCTAACTTAATAAATAATTTGGATCTGTAGGTTAAGTTAACTTAATAATATTTAAGATAAAAATGATTTAGTATTTAAGATTTATGTATGTGTTGGTTCGCTCGGTTTATTAGAAACTATTCTAGCATGTGTACTTGTCTTGTCCTTGCAATTTTACGAAAGACGACACGGGGTTAGTACTTGACATTCGGGTTTGTTCTTATTGTTGACTTTCGTTATCAGTGATAGGAGTTATGATTGTTTGTTTTATGGCATTTTGAGGTACGGATATCGTAAGTGATAGTCGTTTGTTAAGAAAATAGTTTCGATTGGAAAATTTTATTTTGGGCGTTTTTGTCAAGTGTGGAATCAGAGCATTTTTCATGGCAGCAGGGTCTTTTTCCTTGGATAAACTGCCCTATTCGTTTGACCATTAACCGATCAAAATGAACCTGGCTGTCCTCAATGTATTGAGTTTGCTTGACCAAATAAGCCATAAGCCGAAACAAACACCCCCTAAACTTTGAAAAATCGCTGGGCGAAAATCTAGGGATTGCCAGGGAGAAGTCCAGCATCGGTTAGGCCATGTACATCGAGAAGGCTAGACTTCCCTGAACATGGATCCATCTTCATTTACATAAGTCGTTTATGTCTTAGCATCAGAGTTTTTCCTTAATGTCTTTCACATGTGTAAGCTGTTATATCGCTTTAGGATTAGAATGAACTGTTATGTGCCAATGACATAACTGCCGAAGTTGTCCCAATTTGTTTGACTGTTTACTGATTACAATGAACCTAGCTGTCCTCAATGTGTTGAGATTCGTTTTTATGTTTTAACCACTTTACGTGCCTGATTGGGTGCTTATGTTGTTGGGTTTTTTCTTAAAGGGGTCTAAAAGTCAAAATGGACGCGGAACCTGCCAAGACCTCGTCTCCTGTTAAAGACGTGGATGTAGAAGCTTCTGTCCCTGTAGACAACGGACACGATAAAGTTGCCCAAGAACAAGACACATCTTCCAAGTTCTCGGTTTCTAGCATAAGCACGTGGGCAAAAAGTTTGAAGCTTCCTCAACCTTTAGGAGGCACACAAGCCGAGTCGTCATCATCTGAAAACACTGGAAAATCGTCTTTTTCGCGTCTGGCTAGTGGGCTTGGGTTGAAGTTATCTCCAAAGGCTCCCCAAGAAGTTGATAGTCCCGGCGAATCTCCCAAAACGCCACAAGGTGGTTTCATTGGGACCATCACTAAAGGTTTTGTTGACACTTCTAAAAATGCAGTGAAGGCTGTGCAAGTAAAGGCTCGTCATGTTGTATCACAAAACAAACGAAGATATCAGGTAGCTTGTCTCGGCTTTTTATGAATTGCTTATTGGAAAGTCGTGTTTTTTCTGTCCTAGTCGTTATACTATCTGAACTTTTACGTCGTATATCAAATATGGTTAATGCTCTTAGCCTTAGTGTTATATACTTTTATGTGTCGCTTATGTAGCATGGCACATTGAGCATCAATCAAATTCGTTCAGTTGGCGTTTTTGGTCTATTCAGTTAGAAAGATTACAGTATAGATTTCCATGCAATTTGTAAGATTGGTTAGTCGAGATAAGGTTTGCAATACAACCCCCGAATCTCACTAAATTATTCCCGGAGATAATTAACATGGACTGCTGAAAAAGTCCAAAACAGTAAATTTGTATATGTAAAAGATGATCAATGCTTTATTAACATAGATGAATGCAAGTAAAAACCTTGATCGAAGTTTCGCTAATGCTATCTAACACCTATTCTGTGGTATTTGATGGTTGCCGCAATGAATTTTTGAGGAGCCTGATTTGCCAATTACATTGTGCTAGTTCAATGCTTGTCGGCGTTCAATGAGTCAGAATCTTAGATTTGAAATGATCAAAATGAGTGACTTAAGGTTTTGTAAATTTTGGATTATAAATTATAATGAGAGACTCGTGAAAAGGTATTTGATTTTGAATGACTTATTTTTCTAATTTATTTCTGGTTCTAGGAAGGAGGATTTGATTTAGATATGACGTACATCACTGAGAATATAATTGCAATGGGATTCCCTGCTGGTGATATGAGCTCAGGTTTCTTTGGATACGTTGAGGTGAACTTAAGGCATTTGTCATTGCCAAAGTTAGCATTATAATAGAAATTTTGTATTTTAAGATAATTTAGTTTAAACTCTTGTATATTTTTATAGGGATTTTACCGTAACCAGATGGAGGAAGTTATCAAGTTCTTTGAAACCAATCACAAGGTAGCAACATTTTCTTATGTGGTTTTTCTTGCATCTTCGATCATATCGTGGTTTCTAATATAGTTTTGGATATGCCCGATCCAAGATTTTAAAAAATGCGAAGATGTTTGACATGGTTTTCGAAGGCTGTCTGCCATTTAATAGTTAATATCGGGTTTTCGAAGTTTATTGCTTAGCATAGCAGTCGTTCTGTCTAGTTAGTTTCATCTCGGAGCCATGGTTATGACGTTAGGCTAGATCTTTTTTGTTGATACATTCCTGGCAAAGTTATATTTTTGTCTTGATCAGTGTACTCAGTTTCTTATATAAGAGAAGGGAATCAGGGATTAAGATATAGAAGGGATTGTGATTTTTAAAATAAATTGACCAATATCCGAGAATTTTTTTTCTTTATTCTCCCGTGGGCTATTAAATCTTCTTATTGATGAAAATTCCCCATTTCTGACCAAACCAACCTTCAGGTGAAACAGTTACTACTCAACATTAGTATTGTACTATTGTTCATCTCCCCTTTCTTTGTTTTCGATATCAGGACAAGTACAAGGTTTACAATCTATGCTCAGAGAGGCTATATGATGCATCACTGTTTGAAGGAAAGGTACGTTAACAAATTAAACCTGCATTCATCATATGTGCATGTTATGTTAATGTCATCATACCCTTTTACCAGTTCAAGTTACTTAAAGTAAAGATTAGGCTATTATCCTTTGCTATGTAGAGCGGTAGGTCAGAAATTTACCTGTCTTAACTGAACTATAGCGACTTTCCACAGCCTTAACTATAGCAACTTTCCACAGCCTGTATATGTCGATAATATTACCTGTCTTAACTGAACTTACGCGTGAGATTTAAGAAGAAAGAATGTCAGAAATTTATGAAGGTGTTTGTTTTCTTACACAATATAAGTTGTACCATTTGACTACTAGAATAATAGTGTCATAAAAACTGCATAACCTGTTTAACAATAGTGTTAGGATCAGGAGAGAATAATCAAGAATAATCAGTAGCAAAACAAAAGGAGATCAGACAAAAGTTTCTTGTATTACAAATCAAAGGATACAAGATGAGTAGTGTTGTGTACAAAATAGATTAATTACAAATGGGGGGATAAGCCCTTATTTATACTAGGGCTTATTGGATTCTAGAAGATTCTAATACAAATATCTTAAATTTTCCTATAAGCTAATATCTAGCTTATTCTAGATTATTCTACCAAAGTATCTAGCTTATTTCTAGATTATTCTTAGTAAATATCTTTTAGACCAAAATTACTAAACTACCCTTAGGACTAACAATCAAACATCTAACAATCTCCACCTGACTTTAGCTCCCAAGTAGCGCCATATTTCCAATTATCAATATTGAGCAAATCCAGACGGTGGCGAAACTTGCTCAAAGGAACCAGGTTTAGTAAACACATCCGCAAGATTGTCTTTGGTGCCAATCTTCTTCACTTTGATTCTTCTTTCGGAACGAATGAAGTGATAACGAACATCAATGTGTTTAGTCCGGTCATGGTAAACTTGATCTTTAGCCAAACAGATAGCACTCATGCTATCACAAAACACGATCGCTTGATCTTGAGGGAAACCAAGATCTTCAATCAGACCTTTCAGCCAAATTCCTTCCTTAGCTGCATCCGTTAAAGCCATATACTCCGCTTCGGTAGTAGATAAAGCGACTGATGGTTGTAATGTAGCTTTCCAACTTACAACCGAACTTCCAATAGTGAATACATAGCCTGTTAAGGATCTTCTAGCATCAAGATCAGCAGACATAGTCCGAATCTGAGTATCCAGCAACCAAATATTCACGTTCACCACCGTAAATAAGGCCAACATCAGATGTCCCTTTTAAATAACGAAAAATGCGTTTCACCGCATTCCAATGCTCTTTTCCAGGATGAGCCATATCTGGTGACACAACACTCATCGTTCGTGAGCTATATCCGCCTCGTCTGAACCATAACATACATCAAACTCCCAACGGCACTAAGATAGGGTATTCGGGACATATACTCTATCTCGCTTCGCTTTGAGGTGCATGGCGGTGGATAAACGAAAATTGGCGAGGAAGGAGTATTTACCGATTTTGCCGAACTCATGCCAAAACGAAATAATCTTCTCAATGTAACTTTTCGTGATAAGAAAAGCTTACCATGTTTTCGTCTCGAATTATTTCCATGCCCAAAATCTTCGTTTGCTCCCAAATCTTTCATATCAAACTCCGTATTGAGAAGGATCTTCAACTTAATCTCCTCCATATCTTTTGCGCCACGAGCATATCATCAACGTCAAGAGTAGGTAGATAAGTGATCCCGACGGTGCCGCTTTTATGATGAGACACAATGATCATAAGACTTCTACTAAAACCATGCTTCACCATAAAGTCATCAAATCTCTTGTACCCTTTGTCTCGCGATCGCTTCAAACCATAGAGATTTTTGAGCTTACAAACATAGTCTTCTTTGCCCGAACAACGAAGCCTTGGGTTGGCTTATATAAATTTCTTCTTCAAGGTCACCATGAAGAAATGCGTTTACATCTAATTGTTCCAACTCCAGTCATGATGTGCTACTAAGGATAGTAACACGAATAAATGTATGACGACCACCTGGGAGAAAATCTCATTGTAATCGATTCCTCCTTTTGGCTAAATCCGCTTTGCGACCAAACGTGCCTTGAATCGAATGTTGTCCGAGCTCGATAAACTGAAACCAATAACTTTTCTTCCTTCGGGAAGTTTTACCAATGCCCATGTATTGTTCTTATGAAGAGATTCAATCTCTTCACTCATAGCCGCACTCACATATCGTAATCCTTAAGTAATAGCTTCTCGATAAGTAGCTTGGTTCGAGACTCTACCTCTTCCGCTACTTGCAATGCATATCTTGCATAGTCACGAAAGCCAAAACGACTAGAGCTTTTGCATCTACGAGGTCTATCAAGGGCTATAGACCTATATTGCTCATGTTCCAAATGTCTTTGAATTTGGAGGATCATCTAGTGGAGTAACATCGTGGTCCGTATCTTCGGAACTTCATGCTCCACGTCCAATTGCTTAGCAACATGCTCCACCTTTCGGGCACCTTCTTCAAGCTTCGATTTAACCGAATCTTGCTTTAAGCGAAACAAGTGATCCTCGTCAAATGTCGCATCTCGGCTAAGAATGACTCTTCTTTCCGATGGTGACCAAATTCGATAAATTTTAACCCGTCACCGTATCCCATAAAATGCCTTTATTGGCTCTGATTTAACTCATCATCACTAACATGATAATATACGGGCATCCAAAACACGAAGCTTTGAATAATCTGCGGTTTTCCGGTCAAACTTCAATTGAGTCTTGCAATCAATAAGCGGTGGCGGAGACACATTGACTAGATAGCAAGTTGTATTAAGTGCTTGACCCAAAACTTCTATCTAATCCGACATTCAACAAGAAGACAGAGTTTTTCTAACGATGTCCTGTTCATTCGTTCACTACCCGTTTTGTTGAGGAGTGTAACGAGCGATGTAATGCCTAGCAATTCCTTCATCTCGACAAAAGGCTTCAAATTCTCTCGAACAAAATTCCAAACCATTATCGACGAAGGCGCTTAATCTTCCTTCCAATTTGGTTTTCAATCGAGAATCTTCCAATGCTTGAATTTCTCAAACGCCTCCTCTTGTGTTTCATCATAAACACCCACGTCATCTTGAGAAATCATCAATGATTGAGAGAAAATACCGAGCACCACCGAGAGAAGGTACTAGAAGGCCCCAAACAATCAACATGAAGATAATCGAGTACCTTTTGTTTGACGAGTTGCTTTCGAGAAACTAACCCGCTTTTGTTTTCCCATAACACAATGCTCACAAAACTCCAAGTTTGCAACTTTGTGGTTGTCGAGGTCCTCGCACTCAAATGACCATGCCTTTCTCTTTCGTGTGACCAAGACGCATATGCCACAACTTTGTCAATCTGATTACTCTTCTCATGCGAAGCGAGCGGAACTTGTGATTGTTTCACCTTGTAAAGTGTAAAGAGGCAGTACCTTTAGTTGCTTTCATAACCACCAAAGCTCCTTTCGAAACACGAAGGACACCATTCTCACTAGTGTATTTGAAACCTTCGGTCGAATACACCTAGCGAGATCGATTTTCTTGAGATCGGAACATGACGAACATCGGTGGCGTTCTAACAACTCCATCATGCATTCTAATCAATTGTTCCGATTCCAACAACTTTGCATGGTGAATCATTGCCCGTAAAGACATGCCGCCATCAAACTCTTCATATGTCACGAACCAATCCCGATTGGGACTCATATGAAAAGAACAAGCGAATCCATGATCGAGCAAGTGGTGTACCTTTATAGTCAAGAATCGACAATACCAACTCGCGTTCGAACCCGAGTCATCTTTAGCAACCGCGGCTACGGCCTTTCTCCTCGAGCTTAGGACATTGGTTCTTCCAGTGGCCTTCCTTATGGCAATAATAACACGTATCTCGAGGATTTGACCCCGAGATCTCGACTCGATCTATCTTTATATCTACCTTTTCCTTTGCCTCTTTTCATTCGATGCTGCCTCTATCACGGCTCGTAATTGACAAGCCAACGGGTTGAGATTCGAAATTTCGATGCTTGATGGCGAAGCTCTCGTGAATGCTGTTGGATCGAACATCTTCCAATGTAATAGTCTCTTTACCAACAACAAAGGAATTTACAAAGTTCTCATACGAGGGAGGTAATGAAACAAGCGAGAATAAAGCGACATCTTCATCATCAATCTTGACATCAACATTCTTCAAATCCATCGGGATGGAATTTAAAGCATCAAGATGATCTTTTAATGCCGAGCCCTCTTTCATCCGCATGATGAAAACAACCGTTGATTCGATAACAACTTATTCGTCAACGACTTGGTCATGTAAAGCTTTTCTAGTTTCTTCCACACACCATGACCGTTTCCTCATCCGCAACCTCGTAAAGAACCTCATCCGATAAAGATAGCAAAATAGTAGAATGCGCCTTTTCATCTAGTGAGTTGAATTTGGCATCGGTCATATCAGCCGGTTTGGGACCGGCTACCTTGTTGCTTCAATAAGGCTCGAACCTTAACTCGCCACAAACTGAAGTTGCTTTTGCCATTGAACTTCTCAACAACACTAACCGATGATGATGGCTGAGAGGACATTTTTATCCAACAAGGGGTTTTCTAAAGTTTACTAATGTTCTCTAACCTCCCACGATACAAATTCTGATCTTCCACAACACAAATTCTGATCTTGATTTCTCCTACCTTCAAACCCGATCGAACAGCAAACACCAAACACCAAAACGAAGAACAGATCCAAAATGATATCAAGATATTGAATCTTGAAAATCAACCAGAAGCTTGCTTCAAACACGATCGGTTAGCTCTGATACCAATTTGTTAGGATCAGGAGAGAATAATCAAGAATAATCAGTAGCAAAACAAAAGGAGATCAGACAAAAGTTTCTTGTATTACAAATCAAAGGATACAAGATGAGTAGTGTTGTGTACAAAATAGATTAATTACAAATGGGGGGATAAGCCCTTATTTATACTAGGGCTTATTGGATTCTAGAAGATTCTAATACAAATATCTTAGATTTTCCTATAAGCTAATATCTAGCTTATTTTAGATTATTCTACCAAAGTATCTAGCTTATTTCTAGATTATTCTTAGTAAATATCTTTTAGACCAAAATTACTAAACTACCCTTAGGACTAACAGTCAAACATCTAACAAATAGTTTCCTATGCATATCAGGGGCTAAACTATATACACATATACAAATCTATTTCCTTGCTATGGATGTTGGATAGCTGGTTTTTCCTAAAAATCCGTAGTTAATACAATGAGATAACATCATCGTAATATCATAAGAGTTATTGAGGAAAGATGAAAATGATTAGGAAGAACTGCCCCGTGATAATGCGTGAAGATATATTTGAAAGAAGCCAAGTAGATACTGGGTTTACTAAAGTATCAAAAAGGTTTCTTCTTTAAGATGAAGAATATTGCGTCAAGTAAAAAAATGAATGAAACAGTTGCCGTAAAACTTTTATTAAAGAGACACTTAACCACTAATCAGTTACCGAGCATCATGCTGCTATTGAAAAGGGTCCATTTGTTTTGGGCGACACTCAGGTTGCTTGACCAATTAAATCCAGTTTTCCTCTTTCATCTTTAGCCCAATATGTTAAATCTTACTCACTGGTGATAAGTTATAATTATAATTGACCCACCTTTAAGTCTTACTACCTCTAGTGTAGTCCAAATAGTTTCACGTGTAACTTAATCCCTAGTCTTGTTTCCGTGATGTGAGGATAAGTGGAGATGAAACCTATAGAACAACGATGCTGTATATGGAGTCCTAATAGGTTGGCTAGTAGTCTTTGTGCGGCTAAAATGCTACTCAATTTGTACTTTATGGTAAATTGTCTTTTTTTTTTCTCTCCTCAGGTTGCTTGTTTCCCCTTTGATGATCACAATTGTCCTCCGATTCAACTGATCATATCATTTTGCCATAGTGCCTACTCATGGTTGAAAGAGGACATAGAGAATGTTGTGGTTGTTCACTGTAAGGCCGGAATGGCAAGGACAGGCTTAATGATCACAAGTCTGCTTTTATTTCTAAAGGTATCATCAGTTATCACTTTACTTGTTTTGCTTTGTTATGTATAAACGTAAAATAATTTTTATCATTTTGCTGCAGTTTTTCCCTACAGCTGAGGAATCCATAGACTATTACAACCAAAAAAGATGTGTTGACGGGAAAGGACTTGTTCTCCCAAGTCAAATTGTAAGTTTACTTTACGGATTGTGTATAATGAGATATTGTTCTTTACATTTTTGTCAAGTTTATCAGATAGTTTACTGTTTCTTTCCTATTGGTGTCTTTTTCTTACAGAGATACGTCAAGTATTTTGAACGTGTTCTAACATACTTCAATGGAGAAGATCAACCTGGGCGCAGGTATGGCTTGTTGTTCATTTTATGAAACCTTAGTACTCCCTAAAACTATCGTTTGTGTTAGTGTTAAATATTATAAATGATTGTTTCTAAATGCTATTATATTATTTCACTGCGTGTAGGTGTATGCTTAGAGGAATCCGCCTTCATAGGTGTCCTTATTGGATCAGACCATCTATTACTGTCTCAGATCATAACGGTACGTTGCAATTCTATGATCTATCATTAGCTGGTCAGATAACTATTTCGTGAGTCAATAAAACTAATATCTTTTCCATGTCTAATTTTCTGGATATAATTTGTGTTAATCTTTAACAAGTACTACTTGATCTTTATACCAGCGATCTTTCTTTTTATGCAGGTGTTCTTTTTTCTACCAAAAAGCATCCCAGAACCAAGGACCTTTCTGTATGTCCCCTGTACCTTAATTCATGGCAGCAACTAATTTTAACATCAAATTTATGGCTCATTCGTTCGTTCAAAAATTATCGTATATTATAATGAAAAGGGACCTTTTTGGAGTGCTATAAGTTGGTCACATGACATGTATGACAATGTTAACATACACACTAAACCATGTGTTAAAATGTTGAATGATGTGAACTAAAAGATCAAGCTATTAACTTGTATGGCACTAAATGTTAATTACAAGAATTTTTACAATTTTGCTTAATTATGCAGCCTGAAGATTTTTGGTTTGCTGCACCTAGAAAGGGTATAATGGTCTTTGCTCTCCCTGGGGAGCCTGGTCTGACAGAATTATCTGGAGATTTTAAGATTCAATTTCATGACCGACAAGGAGACTTCTACTGGTATGTCGATTTTGACTTGCTACAAAAATTATGTCTTGTATATATGCTCTTCACCGTTATCTTATTGTTTTTTTTCATTATTTCTGCAGTTGGCTGAACACGACAATGATGGAGAACAGGACAATCCTAACCACCAATGATCTTGACGGGTTTGACAAGGTATCGAACAACTGTTCATGCAAAAAGAAACTGAAATAATTACTTGCCCTCATTTATTGTGATCTAAATGTCGCATATAGCAAAACTCATACCTGTGTTACTTGCAGAGGAAACTACCATCCCCAGGTTTTCAAGTAGAGGTTGTAGTTGTGGACTACGACCCCACAGCTCAACCGAAACCGCAAACTGAAAGTACACCCAAACCAGCTGAGAGCACAACCACAACTCCCACCCCACCTCCCCCCTCTGATACCACCTCTACCATACCGAAAGATTCTGCAACTAGTGAAAAAGATGATGAGGTGTTCTCTGATAACGAGTCAACCGGAACCAATACTAATTCTAGCAAAATCGAAAATTTATCTGATAAAACCAAGAATATCTCTATATCAAATCCAGGATCCAAGCAGACCGACACCACCAGTGGGCCCAAACAGAGCGGCTCAAACCCTATCGGTGAGGTAAGTGATTTTAAGGCAATGGCAGCGGATGCATCTGTTTTCACTTTTGGAGATGACGAAGACTATGAAAGTGACTGAGAAAATGTCTTCCCCAAAACTGTACCAGTGGGCTACGATACTTGTACATACACACGGTTTAATTTGCAGATTTTTTTCTTTCTTTTTTTAATTCATTCAGTAAGTTGTTACTTCATATCATGGTTACGTAAAAATGTTTAGGCTGGTTTGGGTTGGATTATATTGTGTTGTATGTGAACTCGATGAAACCAAAACGTAACTTGAAACATGGTTTTGTGCTTATGATGTTGCAATTGTTGAATAATGGTACAAAACAAGCTGTTAACTACTTTGCCGGGTGATATAATATTTCATGTGTTTATTTTATCTGTTTAGGCACGAGACATGTGTTGTTTGTTTTATGGATTTAGGAATGAGGGATCTATCTTACAGCAATAAAAGTTGTTTAACCCATGCGCATTGTTTCAAAGCAGAGGTCAAGGGTTCGAATTAGTGGGGAGAAAATTAATCTCTTTGTGGCAACGGAGGTTTGCCGGCGCCAACTTTGAACTATCCAAAAAGGTAGTCACCCTGAGATTAGTCGGCTTTTTGGGGTATGACATTCTTTATATATATATAGCTACTTTTAAAGTATCATCTTTATGACATTCTTTAATTCACAATCTATATAATAAAAATGAGACCCCTAAACCCTAAATTTTCTCTAAAATAAATAAGAAAGCTTATGAAAATAAACACGTATTGTTTTTGTTTAATAATTTAAGAGTAAATTGCAAAATCGTCTTAAAGTTTGGTAAATTGCAAGTTTATCCCAAACGTTTAGAAAGTATAAGGATCGTCCTGGGAGAAACTTTTGAGGCAAAAATCGTCGCACCAACGAAACGACTAAATGCCTTTCTAGCGTTTGGGACGGAACTTGCAATTTGACCAAACTTTAAGGACGATTTTGCAATTTACTCTTTTCTATATTATTTTCAGTTTTCTTACATAAATGATCCATGGGTTGTACAAAGTTTTACAATGTTAGTCCCCATTTTTTTTTAACCAACGCCACCCACCGTGACCCACTACCACCGCCACCACCACCATCTCCACCCCACCACCGTCACCCACCACCCCCATCCACCATCACTCATAGCCACCACCGTCACCCACTACCACAACCCCATCTACCACCACCCACAACCACCACCGCCACCCA